>JAPKLW010000161.1:695887-743876 GCA_026898455.1 Plectranthus barbatus | reverse complement strand
TCAACATATAATGATATATAATGATAATATTTGTAGTATATAATGATAGTCCATAAACTATATAATGCAGGTCTGCTTTGTTTGATGAAACCCACTGCTTTGAATTATTACACATGTTAATAATATTTGTGTATTCGTGTGAAATTAGAGGGATAATATATAATGATAGTATCTTCTCTATATAATGATAGTTTGTGAACTCTATAATGCATGTAAGTTGTATGTGTATTAAGAAGGTAATTCAAGGGTGAATTTTAATTATAGGCTAAAAGACTAAATTGCCCTATAATGCAGGTTTTTGGGGAAAAAATGCCCGCATTTTTTTATTAAATCTGGATTGTTGATTGAGCGAGATCTACGGCCAAAAATGGTTCTTATTTCTTATGGTAAGTGCAGTTCTCACTGGATCACATCCCTATATATATATATATATATATATATATATATATATTATTTATTAGTCTCATTATCAAAAAATAACTGACACAGATCACTAATAAATTATTAACTTTATTTCTTTCTATCTTCTTGATTATTGTACTCAAATCAAATAAGACTAATTAATGAGACGAGTGAAATATTATATATTATTTTTGAAATAAAATAATAATTTATATTATTTGGACAAACAAGTCGGGTAGATGGAACTCCAGTAGGTGGTGGTGGTGGTGGTGGTGCAAATACTGATACCTTGTTTTGCAACACGCTAAAACTGCAAGTATACAGATCACTGCAGAGGCAAGTAATAAATTATCGAACTCAAGGATTGCAGGCTCGAAATATAATCAAGCACTAAAATGCAAATATCTTACTACTATCTAGACACATCGGTAAAAGAGTTTGATTTATTTATACTAGGCAATAATTGAAAAGCAATTAATTAAAAAGACAATTAAAAGATTGAGTGTTGAAAATATGGAGAAAACAGGATTCTAGGGTAATCCACTTTGAAGAACAATCAAACAATCATTTATATAATCCAATTCCAATTTAATTTCCAAAAACGTGAGTTGATCTCATAAATATTATCAGGTGACCCTCTCGGAGTCTAAACTATAACATGGATATAAAAGACCCAGTGACTCCTCTCGGATGCGCAAAAGGACTTTTACTCTTGATATAAACCTTAGATTTACAAACCCTTCAATAGTTCAAATTCTTCTCGGATAATTAATCTATAAAATTTAATTATTCTGCGTCTTAATCGATAACCTAGACCTCTCGGTTCAAAAATTACCAATTCAAATTACAATCAATGGCCAATATCTCATAATTAAAGGAAAGCTCAGATATAATTAAAACATTGATGGAAAGGGAAAATCAAATCATATAAGCGACGAAATAATTATTCAACAAGTTTCAAAACCCTAGAATCCACAAAGGGATTTAGTCAATCATACTAAATTCCACAAAAACAAAGAAATAAAGAGTCATTAAATCGAAAAACAAGGAAACCAAAACCCGAGGTCTTCAATCCCAAGTCTTCAATCTTCGTTCTTCAGATTCTGCTCCGTTCTGGCTTTCTCCAACTCTAAAAACTCTAAAATAATGAGGAAGTGTCGAATTTATGACTTGGGAGGCTCTATTTATACTTATCTTCTTCAAATCTGAAAAGATATGGAATTTGGGCCTGGAATTCGTCAAAATAACCCGATCGGCGACCCATAAAACACGATCAGTGATCGGGATTCTTGTGCATGGGTCGCCGTTCGTGTGCCGAAGGAAAAATGGTGAAAATTACGAAAACGGCTACCCAGAAGCATAAACGTCGATCGCCGATTTTGTAATCTGGGTCGCCGTTCTTGTCACAAATGTGCGCAGTCTCACGATTTTGGTCATAACTTTTGCTCCTGAACTTCGATTGACCCGATTTCAGTTGCATTGGAAAGCTAACTCAAATACTGCTTCTTTGAACATCAACTGCTTTTGAAATGAGTTTCCATTGGATTTCGGCCTAAAACATATTTGGGTTCGGTCTTTTCTCAGTTAATCCTCTTCCTGATGTAAACGAACATCGAATGGCTCCATAGTACTCTGTCATATCCTGTAAACGGCTCAATTGTGCGTGAAACCTGCATAAACAACCCAAAACCAAACCAAACGTAATATTTTCTAAAAGAATATGAATACGGCACAAAAATATCACTTAATGATCTAATCCAAGGCAAATAATTAGCAGATTCACATCAGTAAAATGCACAAAATGAGTGTTTATCAATACCCACGGTGGGACGTCCGTAACAGATGGCAGATCCTGGCGCTGTGCCGTCCCGATCATCGCCTCTAGAGTAGGAAACATGTGAGGATCATCAGTCGGGGGGAACTCTCGGCGGTGGTGGTGGTACCCTAGTCGGCATCTCGATAGTATCGGGCACTGGGATGTAGAGATACGGCCCCACCGGAGGGTGCCCCACGAGAACAACCTGTTGTAGGATATCTGATACAAAGCCCTGGAAGTACCCATACGGGCACGGATGTCACCACATCGGTAGATGAAGCGCTGCACCAGCTCTCGGGCCCAGTGGACCCACTCACCCGACAGTAGGTCAATTTGGCGATCTATACCCTCGAAATCTCCCACCTCGCTATAGCGTTGTGCGAGCTCCCAAACTCGTAAGTACTCTGTCAGAAATACGGGAAGCGTCTGACCTGGTCGGTGAGTGTAGCTGCGAAACTCGCTAGTCCTGATGTCCTTCAGGTATTCCATCTGTTACAGCAGAGCAGTCTGTCAGTACTGAAATCAAATCATAAAGCAAGTAATGATGCATGTCACTCCTCCCGCTATCTCTCATCCCATGGCTCAGTCGCGGTTGTTTCACAGCTGAGTCATTCCCCGACCTGACCTGTATGGACTTTGTGTCTCGGTAGCTCTATAGTCCTCCGACACACGATGTTGAGGGTCATCCTGATCTTCGTGCTGACATACTGACCCAACTCCCATAACCATAGTGGAAGGCATATTGTCCTCCCGATGAATACCCCTCTAGTAAGCAACGATCCGCTCGCTGCTCACAACACTAGTCCGTGACCTGATGACTCCCATTGATCAAGATGCCACTAAACTGATACGCAACTATAACAGCTCTCCGTGAGCTGGGGTAGCCACGTCAGTCGTCTAACCTGATCCACCATACACTAGCCCTACCTACAGGCTATACTTGTGCCAATTTCTTTTATCGAGTTTAACGAGCTTTCACCAAATATACTTACGGTACAAATATTTTCAATCAATTGAACATATGAAGTCATTTTCATAAATCAATTTGAGAAATCAACAAGTTGCAACATATATCAATAATGCTAAAGTCAAGCGATAAAATAGTAGTAGCAAAAGCTAAGAATGTCAGTATGAGTTCAGTTTCAATACTTGACAAGCAACCATTGACAAGATAGGCTAACAAGAGATACACTCATGGTCAGACTAATCAAGCAAGGTTAGCGGATATGAATTTCTACGCTAACAATTAACATAAATACAGAGCATTTTAAGGTTTTCAATCATCATAATCATTACTCCCTCCGTCCCCTAACATTAGTCTTGTTTCATTCCGACACAGATACCAATGCGAGTAGAGATAGAGGAAATTAATATTTTATTAGTGAGTGTGTATTAATTTTCCATTTTAGGAAAGAGGACTAATGTTTGGGACAGACGAAAAAGGAAAACAGGACTAATGTTATGGGACGGAGGGAGTATAATTTTTCAGTGAACACAATCGTTCAAAATATTTTATAATGACAAATAAAATCGTGCTTGACATTTGGAAGTCATTTTCAATCGTAAACGTGGAGTGCACAAGATCACTCAAAACCGTCGAATGCAACTTTAAAATCTTACCTTGTAGGTCGTGCATGATGGGATGGGATGTAGAGCATGACAAGATTATTGTTCCGATAGACTTTCTAAACGAAAGAAATCTTAGCTACCAGGCTGAACTAAAGTGGAAGGAACTAGCCTGGCGCTCTGATACCGCTTATGTAATGCCCCCTGTTCACTTTCCTAAACTTAGGGCACGCTACAGTGGGTTGGGTGATTTAAACAGCGGAAGATTCAAATAATCAAACAGAAACAAAGGTTCACACCCAATAGGTTCAACATACATGATTGAAAGAACAGTGTTTGTAACGAGGCGTACAACCTCGCAAACACAGAGTACGAATGATAACGATAAGCAAGGAGTTTAGTTTCTCAGACAATTATTACAAACTAGGAAGGAAATAAATTCAGAGTTTCATGCAATGGAGAGTTACGCAGTGGAGACATGCATATGAAGATGCATGTCTCAGGATCAAAGTTCTTATTGGCATAATCATGCCCTCTACACCACTGCATCCACATTGCTGCTGCTAACCTGCACATTTTAGAAATAATGCACATGGGCTGAGTACAACGTACCCTTTGAGGACATGACCCAAAAATAAATGATACCCGATTAGATATGAATGCTATGCCACACACAAATAAACCGCGGGGTTTTAGAAAAAACATTTGGCCGTGTTTTATTTCAAAACATTTTGTACAGTACAATTTTTCTCACAAATAAAGACATATGTTTTGTCGTTGTGTGACCGAAAGTTGGCCAACTTCTAAGTCACGATGAACAGTGGGAAATGGCGAACCATTCGGCCCATTACCATCATTTAGTGCACTGTTCTCAAAACTCGCAGCATTGAGACCCCGATCGATTTAAGACACAGCGTGTCTCTCTCCTTATTTCTCCGAAGGTATCAATACTCCTTTGAGTGACCAAGTCTGAGATTGGCTCGGGACAATAGAGGATCAATGCCCCCAGGGTTTAAGAGTCTTGGCTCAGGATTTCTTCGAAACCTGGTTCTGTCCTCGTTAACCCAAATCTCCCTGGTCAACTACGGTTGACCAGAGGAACATATATGAAATCAAAACATTTTTGGCATAGACAATCAGTTAAAATCAAATCAATTTGCATGCTTTTCAGAAAATAGGGCTTATAGCCCAAAATCAAGCGAAAATAGGAATAAAAGCATCCCCACCTCAAATGCTTACAGATACAGCGCAAGTAAGTTGATTTGTGATTGAAAAGCTCTTCGGTCACCCTGTGTTTCCTTCAATTGACAACACATGAGAATACAACAAATTAGGTGGATTATCTATGGTGGATAAATCAGCGCCCCAGCTGATGTTATCGTATAACTCAGATTCTAAGATAGACTGATTTTACGACAAGACAAACATAATTTTAGCTACCCAACATGTTATCGGATGTGCATGAGACTTATCCAACACTTCTCATCTCAAACAAAGTACCCATGGCTAGAAAATAATTCATTTCGGAGTTTGAAAACGAATTAAACAGTCCAACATGTAACATTATTTGCATGCTTTAATATGGTCAAATCCCGACGTCTGAAATCAGTTTAAATTGCATATAATCAGACATAATAAGCTTCAAAATCCATATATATGTTCATACATCGAAAATAACTCGAATCGGATCGAAAATGGATGAAGGAATTGCAAAATAGGGCTGCAGTCGCTGTTGTGTCGGTCGATGCTGGCTGGCATCGACCGACACCGGTCCATGTCGGTTGATGCTGACCATGTTGACCGACACTGGTGGCGTCGATCGACATTGGTGTCGACAGAAGCAGCAGTCGCGATCCCTTGCGATGCAACACTTTTTTGGCCGTTCCGGCCATCCCCAAGGACTCCCGACTCATCCTCACCCTCTATATGATACTAGGAACCATATGGGATGCAATACAACCGATGGAACTATGGAAATATGAAGCTGCAACAAGATGAAAAAGAAGACAGGAAAACCCTACCTGCACGAAGGTAGCAGCATCTTTTTCCGGCGAACGGTCGGCGGGGGTGGCGATCTAAGACTATCAAAAGACTCCTAACATCATAAAGAACTAGAAGATATAGGTTATTCGCAGGTTCATTGTCGTTTACATGGAGTACCGATGAAGGTTACGATTTTGGAATTGCTTACCAACACACCCTTTAGATCGAGCTGTAACTTTCACGATACTCAACCAAATCAAATTCTTTCGGAACCTATGGAAAGCTTGAAGTACGATCTTGGTTTTATCTTCAAAAATTGCGGCCTGAATCTCGCTCGGTTGATCAAAAAAATGCGAAGAAGGACGGTGGGAGGAAGCTGCTGTGAGGGGTGTTGCGGAGAGAATGAAATTAACAGCTGTTGTATTCTCTTTTGTTTCTAATCTGAATATACATTCTTGCGCCGCACTTCACAACCGCCCACAATAATTGAGAGACAGGTGGTTAGTTGGATGGATGACACTTGGCACATTCCTATACGTCGGGTTCCGAATTCGTTATTTCATGTAATAATCCCGTTAATCAACCTTCGTTGCTTCATAATTTAACATGCATTGTCCAATTTAGAAAATAGACATCCACGGAAATGCTCTAAATGACAAGTTCTACTCGTGGGTTCAATTTCCTAATTTTTGGAATTTCCCCGTTTGTGCCCCAAACTTAATAGTTTGAAAAATCATAAAATATTCCACGAGTATCAGAATTGCATTCTGATTGTTTCTAAAATTCTAATAAACCAATTCCAAGTATACCCTAGCTCAGTGGAAGAAACGGAGCTCTCGTATGCAAGTTATCGGTTTTAACGTACCCAAAATAGACTAAGAACCCCGATTCATCGCGCACGGGTTTCCTACGTAAAGTTCGTCTGCATGGTTGCTTAGGATTTCTTAAAACGTACTCATGGGCATTTTATTTGCATGAAACGGACATGCATGCAACAACGGGTGCCGAAAATTGAGTAACAAACAATTTAAGAGCTAAAATAAATAATCCCTTTTTATTTAATAATTAATTAAACTAAATGTCGCTTAATTAAAATTCGGGATATTACACGATAAATTGTTCACAGTATTTGATTAATCTAACTCGAAGCGAGTGTGGGCCGATCTTTGATTTTTGTTTTGATTCTGAATTCTTGAACTTAATTCATTTCACCTTCAAATACAAGTTCGTTCCTTGTACCTTCTTTGAGACATAACAAACTTGTCAAGAAATTGTCATTTCTCTTATTTATCTCTTGATTGAAAGATTTGATCAACCTAAATTGAGGAGAGAATTGTTTCGGTTCATGAACCTTGTTATATTCAAAATCTATTTCTTCGCTCATCTCTTATTGAGCACCTCGTTCGTTCAAGAACTTGAACCTTTTTCGTATCCTTATTTGGAAGTCCATAAGCTCAAATCTAAAATGGAATGAAAGAGTAAATTTAATGTTGTAGGGATTTTTAGTGAACCGAATCACAAAAACCCATGTGAACCGGATCGATTTATGGATATTGCATATAATCTAAATTCACAAAAACCTAGCATGCTCCTATGAATTTAATGCGATTCGTGGATTATCGAGTTGACCTGAACTCCACCGATTTTGTACCGATCTTTCGCGTTTGAATTCCAAATCTTGAATCAACCATGCGATATTAATTAAATTTGCGGAAATAGAAATTAGATAGGTTTTAACTTCAAGAGTTAATTAAACATAAGAGAAAAGAAGAAAATATGTTCTCTAGATTAGATCTTCATGGATGTGTCCCAATGCTGTTCAGATCTGCTACTGGTGAGGATTCCACAGATCTGTGATGTAGGCCAGAAGCGAAAATTCCTTCTCCTCCATCTACAGGTGCGCCGCCCAGCTCTCTCTCTCCCTAGGGTTTTGACTGATTTGAATTATGATCAAGGTGGCTAGGGTTTCACAGATAGAGGGGTCTATTTATAGACCTAGGGTTTTATCCCTAATGGGCTACTGGGCTCCATTCAGCATATATTACTTGGGCCAGACCTGAGACCTAATGCATATAATAAAGTGGGCCTATAAATTAATTGATTCTCATGTCCACAACCCAGGACACAATTAATTAATTAATATTAATTCTTTTTTCACCACAGAATTAATGTTGACCTACCCCTTTATTACCACGTTATGAGAACGGGCTACATTAATTGAGAATCCCCATATTTAAGGTTACCGGACATTCATTAATTAATCGGAGCTTCTGAAAAGCTCTATCTATAGTTAATTAATATCTTATTATTCCTGAGTAGTACCACTCAATCCTTATCACTCGTGCCTGAACTTAATCAGCCTGCAGGACTTTGGCATGATGAATATCATTGAGCTCCTCAGGGAATGTCCCCATCCTATTATTCGGATATGGTTACCTAAACCCAGTCTTTGGTTGTACTACACGAACTGTTGTTACCCAAGATGCGGATATACGAGCACGTTACTTAGGCTCTCCACCATGGCAAGTCAAAGCAACAGTCAACCCGTGAAAACCCCTGAACCTTCGTTAGGGTTTGGACTCAATTAATATCGAGATCTTGTATTCGCTAATGTCAGACAGTCGAATACATCTCACTGCGGTCCATCAATACGCCGCCCTTGCGTACCAGCATGTCAAGTTACCAAGACAGACTACTTATTCCGAAAATGCTGCAGCCATCCGGACAGATGTATCCTCATACACTGTCTCGGTTGTGATAGGTTTATGTCTCACTAGGTCAAGTGATCATATTGTCTTCCGCAATCTACTACACGCCGTATGATCATCCCTATCGGTGAAACAAGAGGATACCATTGTTACATACACGTAAGATTATTTGACAGATAGGAGAAATAAACCGTTGTATACTCATTATAATAAATGCTTTCAGTATACAAAACCCATCAATCTCCCACTTATACTCAAAGCATAACTAAGCTATTAAAGAGTATACAGTCCGTCTATCTAGCCTGCTATCTCTTTAACCACTGTCAGTGGTCGGCATCCACCTCAGACCCAGCTCACGAATATGTCTTTCGTAAACTTTCTGCGACAAGCTCTTTGTAAATGGATCAGCAAGGTTTTCCTTAGTGTTAATCTTCTTGATCAGCACATCACCTCTCGATACGATTTCTCGTATAATATGGTACTTTCTCTTTATGTGTTTGCTTGCCCTGTGAGAGCGCGGTTCCTTTGAGTTAGCCACTACACCCGAGTTATCACAATAAATTGTGATGCTCCTCGGCAAACTCAGAATCACGCCCAACTCCAAAAGGTAGTTCCTGAGCCATACCCCCTCTATCGAGGCGTCAGAGGCATAAACATATTCCGCCTCCATGGTGGAGTCAGCAATGCATTTTTGCTTTGAGCTCCTCCAAGATACAGCTCCACCTCCCAAGGTAAACACATATCTTGAGGTCGATTTCTTCTCATCCTGATCCCCTTGGAAATCCGAGTCTGTATAACCCACAGGGCGCAAATCCTCACTTTGATAAACTAGGCAATAATTCCTAGTTCTCTTCAAATACTTGGGATGTGTTTTACCGCAGTCCAATGCGCCTGTCCAGGGTCGGCATAACAGATATCTGGTCTGGTACACAACATCGCATACATGAGGTTACCAACCGCCGAAGCGTACGGTACAAGACTCATCTCATCTTTCTCCCGTTGTGTCTCAGGACACTGCCCACTAGAAAGATGAACGCCATGTCTGAAAGGTAGCAAGCCTTTCTTGTCGAGTTGCATGCTGAACCGGGCTATCACAGTATCCACATAGGATGCCTGGGATAAGCTCAACATTCTTCTCTTACGATCTCGTAAGACCTTAATTCCAAAAATGTAGCCAACTTCTCCCAAATCCTTCATTTGGAACTGTTCGGATAACCAAACCTTGATTTCCGACATCACTCCCTCGTTGTTTCCAAATAGGAGTAAGTCATCAACGTAAAGTGCAAGGAAAACCATGCTCTCACTGACACAAAGTCGGTAAACACAACTTTCATTTTCCAACTGTGCAAATCCATAGGATTTAATCACATCGTTGAAACGTAAGTTCTACGACCTCGAAGCTTGCTTAAGTCTATACAAGGACTTCCAAAGCTTCCAGACAAGATGTTCTTCGCAGTTGCATATGTAACCCTTGGATTTGCTGCATATAGATGTCCCTACCTTCTTCAAGGTAACTGTTTAGAAAAGCGATTTTGACATCCATTTGCCAGATCTCGAGGTCCATATACGCAGCTATGGCAAGGAGTATCCGGATGGATTTGAGCATGGCTACGGGTGAAAAGGTTTCGTCATAGTCAATGCCCTCTTTCTGACTATAATCCTTTGCCACCAGCCTGGCTTTAAAAGCCGTGACTTTTCCATCCGCCCCTTTCTTTCTCTTGTATACCCATTTGCACCCTATGGCCTTAAAGTCATCCGGCAAATCAGTTTTGTGGTATACATCCATAGCAGTTATGGATTCAATTTCGGAATCCATGGCGACACACCATTTTTCAACATTCTTGTCCTGCACTGCCTCTTCGTAAGTCAGTGGGTCAGAGTCCTCATGTCCGTCTTCCGGGCTCAAGTCCGAAGACTCACCCACGAACATGTACCTTTCCGGCTGGAAAATAACTCTCCCACTACGACGAGGCATCGGTGCCGTGTCAGTAATAGGTGCAGTGACTTGTGGTCCTGCACCTTGCACTGAAGAACGTGTCTGTGGTACTGTACCTCTCACAGGTGCACCCACATCTACACGTTCCCCTTCCCTTGGAATTGCATTCTCGTTCTCAATTTCTTGAAGAACGATATCACTCCTTGACATGTGATGACTCACATACTCGTCCTCCAAGAATCTAGCGTTGGTGCTAACAACGACTCTCTGACTCTCAGGACAGTAAAAGTAACCACCTTTGTTTGTCTGGGATACCCTATAAACAGCATTACCTTTGACCTGCTTTCTAACTTATCAGGTTCCTTCGACAGTACGTGTGCCGGACAGCCCCATACTCTAAACTTGCACAAACTCGGTTTGCGACAAAGGAAGAGCTCAGAAGGCGTCTTAGGAACTGATTTAGAAGGCACCACATTTAACACGTAAGTTGTTGATCTTAGAAAACACCTTAGCTCCCATGAGCTGATCGAAAAGATCATCGATTCTCGGTAATGGGTATCTGTTCTTCAGTGTCAATTTATTTAGCTCCCTGTAGTCAATGCACATACGCATTGACCCATCTTTCTTCTTCACAAACAGAACCGGTGCACCCCATGGTGACACACTAGGCCTGATATAACCCATGTCTAACAACTCTTGGAGCTGGACTTTCAGTTCCTGTAATTCCTTCGGGGCCATGCGGTACGGTGCTTTAGAAATTGGTGCTGCACCTGGTTCTAGGTCAATAGTGAACTCTACCTGCCTGTCTGGCGGCAACCCTGGTAGTTCCTTAGGAAACACATCTTCAAATTCCTTTACGATTGGAACGTCTTGTACTGTTAGCTCTGGCTTCTCTTCTCCCTCCAGATACACTAAGAAGGCTTGATTTCCCGTCTTGTGCAACAACTTCGTTGCCTGAATCGCTGAAATCACGGGTACTCTCTGCCTTTTCTTAAATCCATGTACAAAGGCCTCCTCATTCCCAAGCTGAGGAATGATTACTCTTCTCTCACGACACAAAATCGTCGCCTTGTTCTCAGACAGCCAGTCCATTCCTAGGATTACGTCTACATCGTGAATATCCAAAACATTCAGTTCTGCTACTTGAATTTCATTCTCGTTCATCTCTATTCTCAAGTCTCGGCACACAAAAGTAGAAGTAGTTGTTTCTCCTGAAGGTATTACTACGTTCAAGTTCTGACTATTCTTTTCTACTTTAAGTCCTAATGCCTCAACACATGCTGATGAGATGAATGTATGCGATGCTCCAGTATCAAATAATACCATGACAGGTATATCATTAATGCATCCCATACTTGCCAGGTTTCCATCATCCTGATTTCCGTCCAATGCATAGGCTCGGGCTCTCCTCTGCTGACCATCTCCGCCCTGCTGATTTCCCTCTTGGTTCCTGGGTGGCGCCTGATTTCCTTGCCTTCCACCTCCTCTGTTTCCAGCATTTCCTCTCCACGGTTGGCGGTGTCCTCTGATAGCCCTCAGATGTTGATTCGCCGGCCTCTGGAAGTTCTGCCGGTTGCCTCCTTGTGCTGGTAGTGTAGGGCAGTTGTTAGCATAATGTCCTTGCCCTCCGCAGCTAAAGCATCTGACCGCATTTCCTTGGCAATTCCCAGTATGCTTTCTGCCACACCTTTGGCAGTATTGCGGTCCAACTTGATCCCGCCTCTGAGCCTGATGAGGATTAAACCTCTAGAAGTTCTGATAGTCTGGCCTTCCCTGAAAGTTCTGCGGTCTGCCTTGGTCATGGCGCTTCTGATTGCCCTGACCCTGCACATATTGCCTCGGTGGCTCTTCAAACTTCCTCTTCTGATTCGAGCCTGAAGCCTGTGCCTCCTGCGCTCCCCACGCGGGCATCTTCTTCATGTTTTTGGACGCTTCTATGTCCAAAGCATGGCTCAACAGTTCCTGATAACTTAACCCCTTCATGGTCGCCAACTGTGTGCGAATTTCCTCGCACAATCCGTCTCTGAACTTCTCTGCCATCTTCTGTGGCGTGTCCGCCAGATGCGGAGCCATCTGGAGCAGCTCTCCAAACTTGGTATCATATTCCTCCACTGTTAACTTTCCCTGCTCGAACAAGAAAAACTCTACCGCTCTTTCCTTTCGGTACTGCCTCAGAACATATTTTTCAAAGAATGCTTCTTTGAATTCCTCCCAGCTGATGTTGTCCCTCTGTGCTGGAGCAATAGACTTGGCATAGGTCTCCCACCACCTATCTGCCTTCCCCTTGAGCTGGTAAGACATGCAGTTTATTTTCTCATCCTCTGAGCATCTCATATGCTTGAATATCTTTTCAAGTTCTCTTATCCAATCCTCTGCAGCTGAAGGTCCTCCTGTCCCATCAAAAGTCGGTGGGTGTTGCTTCCTGAATGTTTCCACCCACATCACAGATGGAATTTCTGGTACATTTCCATGAGGTGGCGGATTATGTCCTTGCTGCCCCGCAGCACTCTCTCCGTCAGATAAGATTTCAATATTATCATGTCCCTGGTAAACGGGATCTTCTTCCCAGAGTGGTTCTTCATATACGGGTTGTGGAATAACCCTTCCACGACCTCGGCCTCTCTGGCCTCTACCTCTTCCTCTGCCTCAGCCTCTACCTCTTCCTCGACCTTGATCAATGAACTCCATTATCTTCACTGCAAAACAACACTTATTTATCAATTTCACAGCATCCTCACATAAACATGCTCATAATATCCTGGATTATACCATTCATTCACCACTCACTCAAAGCTCGTAAACAATCAATACCACATTTCAAATCCAAAATAATTCCGTACAATAATCATCAAATACCACAATCAGTCTCACTCGTCACAATCCGATACACTGAAAAATAAGTTCCAACAAAAGTAAAGTTCAACCACAAATAAGGTTCGGTCTCTGTCCTGAATAGATCATAAATAAGGTACAATAGCAATAATGAAATGTCCAACTCCAAATAAAACTGCCTGTAATCAACCAGTACACTCTCAATTGGATTTCTCAGATGGATCCTCCTCCTCCTCATCGTCATTCTTCATCGGCATCTTTCCCTTGTCTCGAGCTGCCATCCTCCTCCCTCGGTTGCTTTTAGTATCGCTGGACAAGCAGATAGGTGCCTGACTCGTGCCATAACCATAAGCGGTCCCGAATCCTCCAAACATATCCTCGTAACCACTAGTGGTCTGCCTCGGCCACATCTCAGCGCTATCCAGACCATAGTCATGCATCGGGTTAGCCTCACTAGGCCCTCCCAAATCCTGATGTGGCTGCTGAACTGGTGGTACAGAAGTATCCTGATATCCATATGGCACAATCGGATCCTTCTGCGGCGGTGGATACTGGACTGAGGCGGTGGCAAAATCACACCATGCGTAGGGATCGTACGCTCCTCCCTGCTGCGATCCGTGCTGAGATCCCTGCTGAGATCCATGATGCGATCCATGCTGAGATCCATGCTGTGACAGACACGTAAGCAGCTACGGGTGTGCTCGGTGTAGGGCGCACTCTCGGATGTGAAGTGGATGCGGGTGCATCAAGTGCCGTAGGTGGCATCGGTGGTAAAGCGGGTGTCCACTGCGGCGACGGCTGCTGCAACGCCACCTGATAATCGACATAACCTGAAGATCCTACAGGATCAAAGTGGGGTCCTCCCGATCCTCCCGATCGATGCTCTGATGGCACTACCATCTGTGCTATAGAAGATGAGGCAGGTCTAGGCCCTGTCTGCGGCGCCTCGCCTGTCGCTGACGCCTGAGTGCCCCATGAAGATGTCGGCGATACTCCCTCGGCTAGGACTGTATCCTGAATAAGCGCAGCAATGAAAGTCTGAAAACTCCCTCGGGTGCCCGTCTTCTGATTACGGTGGACTCTAGCTAGCTCCAAGGTCCGAGCAGTCCATCTCGATGGCATCAGTCCTGTAGTCCTCTCCATCGCCTCCGCATCCGTGATACCCTGTCCCCTCGCTTGCCTCCAAAAACTCCAGAACTCCGTCAACGTGTTAGGCAAATTATTCTCCTCAAATAGTGTGGCGCTCCTAAAGCGAAAAGCTGCACTCCTAGGATCCATCTGTCACGACAAAATAGTAAACGATCAGTACGAGGTCAACATAACATCAATACGCGCAACTCGGTGTCTCGGGTTATCTGCCAGCTTCCGATACACCATGCCGAGGGTCTAAATGAATCCTCGCGCTAAAACACACTCACTCGAGTCTCGACTGACGTGCCAGGCTCCTTGTGCATTCTGCACACTTTACCAACTACTGGATTTTCCAGTTCAATGAAATTTTCAATTTCACAATATAAGGTCAAAGTTCTAAATTCAAGTATTACAAAATATACTCATTCCATCCTCACCATTATCAAATTATCACCATCAATCAAATCATCGCCTTTTTAAGGCCCACAATTAGTTCATCGATCCTGCTTCATACCAGTCATTCTCTCCATTAATCAAGTTATTCATACACGAGCTTGATACGTGCGTAAAATGACCTATATTTTGATGTGTGTACATGCTTGTTTGTGGCTATTTTACTCCCGTATCATATGTTTTTGTCGTACTTTGGTTGTGTTTTCGTGTTTTGTGTGTTTGATTTGTGTAGGATAGGTTTTGGGCATAAACGAGCAATTTTGGTGGAGTTTTGGAGGAAAATCGCACGTGTTTGGAGTTTGGAGAGCTCGACCGGCCGAGCAGGTGCAGGACCGGCCGAGCAGAGCATTCAGAGGGCTCGACCGATCGAGCAAGTGCAGGAAAGTTTTTAGGGATATACAAATTACAAAAATTATGGAAAGAAATATTTGTTACACAATCAATAGGCATCTAATACGTTTTAAATTGATTAACATTAATATCTCTAGAGATTTGTATAAATAATCACGATATTAAATCATTATCTCACAAACTTTTTTTTTCTCTATTTTTTATGAGTTGAATATTTTTATTTTCATTGTGATTTTATTTATTAGGAAAAATGAATCAAAAGATTTTTGTCAGACAAAGAACAACGGGGAAGAAAGCTGAGGAGGAAAAACTCTACTCAGAGATTTTTTGTTGACTCAAATTACATAGAGTGTTTGTAAATGATTTTTATTCTATATTTATCGCAAGAAATATGAAGATGCTACTTGGAGGGGTGTTTGAAGTGTTCGAAATTCAAATCATTAATCTTGAAGATCTATTTTTTAAAAACATTTATTGGTATATTTTGGTATAATTGGATGTACAAATTTCCTACTCAGTTGTGGTTTAAAGACCTTACTTCGGAGACTCTACTATTTTGTAAGATTATTTGTTTGTCATTGAGAACAATTGAGATAATTTGTTTTATATGAACAATTGAAATACCATTAGGTGTATTTAAAAAATTAGTATTGTTTTCTTTTTCTATTGAATTGATACTGGTGGTGTTCATTGTATTGTGGGTTATTGCAATATAAATTATATAATTATGGGGGGAGTTGTTTAGTATTTCTCTACTACTGATTTTTCGTTTCTTACATTGTAAATGATGATATGTTAATGAGATATTAGGTATTGTTTAGCTGATATAAAAATTCAAAAAGTGTCAAATAGAGCAAACGTAATATTTTAATTTTAAAGATTGAGATATCATTTAAAGTTGTAGGGTGAAAATAAAGTTGCAATTGATGATGTTGATAAATGCAATTAGGTATTTATATGTTAGTTTTATTCTTTTACATTTCTAAAGTGTTATATATATTAAAATTTTCGTTTATATTCAACCTGATGATGAATTTGATTTTGTATTTTCAACCATTCAAGACAAAGTGCGCAGAAGATGACGATTCAATTCCCTTAATTCTTTGATCAAAACACATTAGATTATACCTATTTTTCTCCACAAAGACCTTTAAATATGATGATAGTCTCACTAGAAAAAAAAAAGTCTATAATGGTGATAGAAGTTGTCACTAAAAATATCAATTTTGTCACTATAGCATCTTAGTGACAATATTGTGTGTCATCACAATATCGTGGCTACTGAATAGTGGCTAAAAAGTTTAGCTACGAACTACGATAGTTGTCACACATATGTGTTGTCACTAAATAAATACGTTTTAGCCACAACACTAAATATCACAAAAACAAAACTTTAAATTTAGTAAGCATAATTTATCGTCACTTAAACACCTAGCCCGCCACCACCAAGCCACAACCTTAAGACATCGACCAACCGCAACTAGCCTACCGCCACGAGCCGCAGCCAACCGCACTGCACCAAGAGTAATCAGGTCCACCGAGCCATCACCGCACCGCACCGTTCTCCTACCAATAATCAGGACTCTGCACATAGTTATAGAAAAAAATTAATATTTTATGCTTTCATTAGGATTCGAACCATTTACTTCTTAATTCAATCATTTGTGTCCATCCACTGCACTAAGTAATTAATTATTGATACTTTGAATAATTAATATATATAATGTAATAATGACTATCTATCTAAACTTTATAAATCTGTGGAATCCTATTTCACACTTTATAAATTAAATTTTTTGCAATCTTATAAATTAAAAAACTAGTACCACACCATATAATTCTAAAAAATAAAAGTGAAATATAAATATTGGTAGAATGAATTTTTATAAAAAAATTACTACACAATATTTACTTTTACTTTATTTAGAATTTGTCGAAGTGGTAGTAATTATTTAATTTATAAGATTAATAAGAATTAAATTTGAATAAAAAATAAGTTTTAATTTAAAATTTATTACGTAAGATTTTAATTTATATTAAAAATAGATTTTACATAATATATAATTGAAAATTATAATTTAATTAAAAAATTTAAAATTTATGCTTTATTTTATATTTTGATTACGTAATTAACTCATTAAAAATTTAAATTGTAATATAATCTTCAATCATTATTTGAATGTGATTAAATATAAAATTTTATTAATCTTTATTACTTAAATAAAAACACTTATATAATTTAATTACTAAATATATAAAGTCAATATTTAATTGTTATTTATATAACTTTATAAATTTGTCAGTATAAAATAGAATTTTATAAAATTTTAAGAGTTTGAGATATTACGTTATTAAAATCAAATTGATGGCCTGTAAAAGTCATTAATAATAAACTAGTTGGGTTTATTAGATTTTGAAATTAGCTAAAACACCATAAAAAATATTTTTGTTGTCGAATTCAGTGATAATACATTAAACTGTCACAATTTATAATTTGTTGTGATAAAGTGGGTTATTGTCACCATAAAATCTTTTTAGTTACAAAAAGAAATTTATTGTCACTGACTTTAGTGACGGTAAATACTAACAACATATGAATTTGTCACAAATTAAAAACAGATTGTGATGAAAATTTTGTTGTAGCTAAAATAGTGTTTTTACTTACAAAAAAGTTATTGTCACTAACATTAGTGACAATAAAAATTGACAACTTATGAAATTGTCAAAAATTATATTTTTTGTGACAAGAAAACTTATTGTTACTGTAGATATATTTTTAGTGACAAAAATATTATTGTCACTAACTTTAGTGACAATAAATACTCGCAACTAATAAAATTGTCACAAATTATATGTTTTGTGACGAAAGAATTTATTGTTGCTATACATATATGTTTAGTGACAAAAATATTATTGTTGCTAACTTTAGTGATAATAAATACCCAAATCTAATAAAATTGTCACAAATTGTATTTTTTGTGACAAAATGCATAATTGTTACTATAAATGTATTTTTAGCCACAAAAATTTAAATGTCACTAAGATTATTGTCACTACAAATAGTTTTTTTGTAGTGTCTAGCTGAATTTGATAATATTGCTAAATAAATAAAAAAATTATGGATTTATATATTTTTTAAAATTTTTGACATTATGTTGTGTATAATTTAATTATTTCAAGTTTAGATTTTAATGTGTATAGATAAAATACTAATATAATAAAAATTCAAAAATAAAGCAAATATATAAATTCAACATATGTGTCAAAAATACAAAATACCACAATGTTTACACATGCTTATTTTGGTTTAATTAAGATTAATAACATTGCATTACTTTATACGTCAATATAACAATTTATAATTATATGACCTTTTTGTTCTAAAATTTGCTCCATTTCAAAATAAATTTGATGGAAAACGTTTATAATATAAAAATGAAAGAAGATTTAAGCATATTTCATATTTGGGGAAACCGAGACCATGAAAAGTGGAGAGGATATTAATTTCAAATAATTTAAAATTCTTTTAAAGAACAAACTAAAAAATACTCCCTCCGTCCCGTCCTATTAGTCCCATTTACCGTTTCGGTCCGTCCCAACCTATTAGTCCCATTTCTATTTTTAATAAAATTAAATTATTAAAATAATAATTTTATTTAATAAAATTTAATAACCTATTTATGAATTTACTAACCTACCCCCCAAACCCTAAACAAAATTACCCCCATACCCCCGCCGCTCTTCACCCATCCCACCCCAACCTAATTCGATCATTCACTCCCCCCCAACCCTAATTTTATCACTCCACTACAAAAAAAATGGTCTATAACGACGACAAAAATTATCACTATAAATATGAATTTTGTCACTGTAGCATCTTAGTGACAATATTGTGTGTCGTCGCTATGTCGTGGCTACTGAATAGTGGCTAAAGGGTTTAGCGACGAACTACAATAGTCGTCACTATTACTCTATTTTATTGTAACTCCACTTTTCATCACTAATTCACTATTAATTAGTTACAAACTTTAATCGTCACTAAATAGCCGCACAGATGTGTTGTCACTAAATAAACATGTTTTAGCTACTATAATAATTATCACTAAAACTTTATAATATAGTAGCATAATTTGTCGTCACTAAAATATCATTATATAGTTACAAATAAGTGTTGTCACTAAATAAACACCTTTTAGCCACCACACTAATTATCACAAAAACTTCGAATTTAGTAGCAAAAATTGTCGTCACTAAAATACCTAGCCATAGTTGACCAGATCATCTAAACCCACCTACATCGTACCTAACCGTCGGTCGAGCCACCACAGAGCCGCAATGCCTTGAACCGCACCCAACCCGCCAACATCGAGCCACAGCTAACCAACCGCACCACACCCAACCATTGAACCGCATCTAGCCTACCACTACCGAGCCACGACCAACCATCGACTGAATCCGCCGGCATCGTGCTGCACCACGAGCAATTAGAACCACCGAGCCATCATCGCACCGCACCTATGAATAATCAGGTGCCCTGCACATAGTCATATAAAAAATTAATATTTAATGCTTCCAACAGGATTCGAACCTTTTACCTCTTAATTTAATCCTTTATATCTATCCACTACACCAAGTGATTAATTATTAATATTTTGGATAGTTAATATATGTAAGGTAATAGTGTCTATCTATCTAAACTTAATAAATTTATGGAATCTATTTCTTTTTATAATTTTAAATCTTGAGAAACTTATAAATTAAAAAATTACTACCACATCAGCGAATTCTAAAAATAAAAGTAAAATGTAAATATTAATAAAATGAAATTTTATACAATTTTATATTAAAAAACTACTACACAATATTCACTTTTACTTCATTATTTAGAATTTGTCGAAGTGATAGTAGTTTTTTTAATTTATAAGATTACTAATAATTAAATTTGTATAAAAAATAAGTTTTAATAAAAAAAACTTATAACGTAAGATTTTAATTTATATAAAACATAGATTTTTCATAATTATGTAATTATAATTATAATTTAACTAAACAATTTAAATTTACGTATTATTTTATATTTTGAATAAATAATTAACTCATTAAAAATTCAATAATTTTAATTAATTGTGTGTTTTTATTTAAATACATGATTAAAGTTTTAATTCAATCTGAATTTTAGCTTAATTACACATTTTGAATCTTATCACCTTTAAATAGAATAATTTTTAATATAGTAACATAATCTTTAATCATATTTTAAATATTTTTAAATGTAACTTTTTATTAATATTTATTACTTATATATAAATATTTATATAATTTAATTACTTAATTATATAAAGTCAATATTCAATTATTATTTAATTGTCACATCAAGAATTTTTTTTAATATGGGTAAATATCATAATAGTCTTAACCAAAAATTTAATAAAATATTAATACTGTTAAGTTGGTGGGGATCAAATTACTTAATAAAACATAATGTAGGATATAATTTCATATATGTGGAAGAATATAATAGAATTTCATAAAATTTAAAAGTTTTAGATAATACGTAACCAAAAGCAAATTAATAGCTTATAAAAATTATTACTAATGAACTAGCTAGTGGAGTTTATTAAATTTTAAAATTTTATTAAAACATAATAAAAATATTATTATTGTCAAATTCAGTTATAATATATTTAATTATCAATATTTATAATTTATTGTGATAAATTTGGTTACCGTCACTATAAATTGGTTTAGCAACAAATAAATTATTGTCACTGACTTTAGTGACGGTAAATACTAACAACATATGAAATTGTCACAAATTGAAAAATATTGTGATGAAAAAAATTAATTGTAGCTAAAATAGTATTTTTAGTTAGAAAAAATTTATTGTCATTAATATTAGTGACAATAAATATTGGCAACTTATGATATTGTCACAAATCATATTTTTTGTGACAAAAAAATTTATTGTTGCAGTAGATATATATTTAGTAACAAAAACATTATTGTCACTAACTTTAGTGACAATAAATATTCGCAACTAATAAAATTTTCACAACTCATATTTGTTGTGACAAAAGAATTTATTGTTGCTATAAATATATGTTTAGTCACAAAAATATTATTGCCACTAGCTTTAGTGACAATAAATATCCGCAACTAATTAAATTGTCACAAATTGCATTTTTTGTGACAAAATACATAATTGTTACTAAAAATGTGTTTTTAGCCACAAAAATTTAAATGTAACTGACATTATTGTCACTACACGTAGTTTTTTTTGTAGTGCTCACCCCTCCCAACCCTAATTTCTCTCTTCAATCCGCCGCAACCTTTCGATATCTCTCGCCCCTCTTCTTCTCATCGCCGGTCATTTCTTAGTGCCGCGATGATGAAAATCCCCTTCTCTTCTTTGTCTGCATCTCTGTCCCGTGAGGATGACGAGCCGACGATGCTTTCTCACTCTTCCTCGCCGCCAGTTGCTGCTGCCGGTGACGAGATCTACCCCGACGACTTCGTCTCTTCTACCGCCGGGGGCTTGGAGGCGGGGAAGGCCGACCAGATCCATGAAGAAGCCGCACTTTTGAGCGACGACCACCGTGCCTCCCCTGCTTCCCCTCCGGCCGTTGATATTCTGTCGCCCCCGCCACCAGTCTTCAGTGCAGGTGACTTTCTTTTAACCGACGGCTCCCTCAGTCCTTGCTCTATTATGACGTTTACTAAATACCCCCTTTTCCACATCCGTCTCTTCTCACCGCCGGGGTCACGGAGTCGTGGATGGTCGAAAGCTCGTTCTCACCGTCGGAGGGGTCCGTTGCCGCCGGTGACTTGGAGGCGTGGATGGCAGACAGTGAAGAAACACGGTCTCTGAGCGGTCCGGTGATCGAGGGAGGGTGTCCGAGAGAAGAGTTGTTGGTCGTGGTTCGCATGTTCTGGGAAATATACTTCCCTAATATCAGGTGAATCCTCACCTTTGGATCTTGTTTTTTCATTGTTGTTGGGTCTGTTGCATGTTGGTTCTTGGCTCTGTTGGCTCTGTGGTTCGATTAATTGTTGGATATGTGGGTCGATTAATTGTTGGATCTGTGGGTTGATTAATTGTTGGCTCTTGTTGGGTTGATTAATTGCTCTGCTCTATTGTTGGGTCTGTTGTTCGTTGTTGGCTCTGTGGTTCTTGGCTCTGTTGGCTCTGTTGGGTTGATTAATTGCTCTGCTCTATTGTTGGGTCAGTTGTTGGTTGTTGGCTCTGTGGTTCGATTATCTGTTGGCTCTGTTGGCTCTGTTGGGTTGATTAATTGCTCTGCTCTATTATTGGGTATGTTGTTGGTTGTTGGCTCTGTGGTTCGATTATCTGTTGGCTCTGTTGGGTTGATTAATTGCTCTGCTCTATTGTTGGGTCTGTTGTGGGATTAGGGGTTTATTGATCTGAGATGATAAAAAAAATTTGGTCACACACTTTATCAAAAAACAAACACATTTGTGAATATTTTGTGTGAAATGTGTTTAAGAAGTTTTGAAGTGGTTTCATTCAAATCTTAGGTAAACATTTCAGCTTTGCAAGCTATAGCATAATGCATTACATTGAATATCCTGCCTATTACAAAAAACAAGACTTATAACTGTAAGCTGTACAAAAAAGGCAAGCCTAATTACTGTCATTAGATGTCTTCCCCTTGCATCCCTAGGTCTGAAATAAGCCTCTCTATCCCATCAGTGTGCCCTGCATCAATTAAGAACTGCATGGTCTCTTTCACCAGTTCCATGGGTATTTGTAAATTTCTTGGTAATTCATTGGCCAGTAATAATGCATTCTTCTTCATATGTGGCACCTTGTAATTGTTGCATCCCTTCACTTTCATAACTTCCTGCATGCAGCACTGTAATGATAAGAAAACCTTGTTTAGTGTCATTGCATCAAGGTTGTTGTAGCTGCTTATGACTGCATTAACTAGCTCATCTGCATCCCTGCATGATTGTTGCTGTTGCAGACTTTGAATAGCTCTAAAAAATCCCAGATCATTAACATTACAATCAGGACTATTAGGTGGCTATTGCACTAATGATATGTTGAACCCATCAGTGTGTGTTATTGCTTGAAAATCTTGGTCTGAATTGTTGATATGTGGCCTTGCATTGTCCTGCTGTATGTAGATTGTCTTAGGTAAACATGCAGGCCAGCTTGCTTTTATTGCTGGTACAATCTGTATGTTGGACATTAATTTAAGTAAGTAGGATGAAAACTAGGAAAAATAAACATGCATGACAATTTAAAAAAAAACTAAACTCTTTACCTAATTGATTAAGCAATCCTTTATCACTTGCTTAGTGATTGAATTTATTGGCTTAGTCTCCATAGTTCCTGCAGCCCTCTTCTTACTGTTTCTTTTAGCCTTTATCTCTTCAGTGAATGGCCAAATGCCAATTTTACCATCAAACAAAACACTGCCATCCTCTGAAAATACAGGCCTAGACACAGCACACATGAACATAACATTTGGTATGAATTTCTTGCTTTTGCATGCTCTGTGTACTTCTTGTTCAGATTGGGTGATGTAGTATCTGTAGGTCGTTTTGGTTAAATAAAACCATTTCTCATCAATATGAATGACATTCTCCATGGGCTTGAATCTTAGGATGTTCAATGTATTGTCATATTCTATAGCTTGCAAACTGAAAATCAACCTAGACATTTTGTTTGGAGCTGTCAAAGCTAGCTTAATTGCATTAGTGTGTGCTTTGATCAGATGTGATTTAGCCCACCTACCCACCACAGATTTTGGAACACTTAAATTGTCTGCTAGGGCTCTGATTGTTCCTCTTTTTTGATAATGTACTTGAGCTATTTGATCATAATTTACCTGATGTTTCACTTGTTGGATTCTCATGAATCTCTTGCCCACAACATGCATAATTTCACCTCTTTCTCTTTGCCCTTTTGCAGTTTCCCAGATCCGTGAAACTGTCTTCCGACACACATTGAAGGTTGCAGCTGCTTCATTTATCTTGCCCCTTCCAGGCTTCCCATCAATGCAGTTCACTAGCAAGAACTGCATGATCTCCTCTTTTTTGGAATCTGGAACATCTTGCTTTGCCCCCATTTGGATGTAAAATTTCAGAAATGTGTAAATTCTTAGCAAACAGGCTGTATTTATAGAACAATCCTGCAGGAGAATATTGTAAATTTTGAAATTTACCTCTTTTTTTTTGGTTGAAAATTTCCCTCTTTTTTTTTTGGAATCTCTACCCTTTTAGTAATTGTGCAATTCCACCTACAATTTTTTTATGTTTATTAATGCATTTTTATTTTAATTATTACATTGCCTTGGTTCTTGTGTCCCTTCCTATGGGACTAATAGGAAGGGACAGAGGGAGTAATAAAATAAAGAATGAGAAAAGCTAAACATATATTAATTCTCCAACACAAAAAAATCACATCGTTTACATATTTTGATATTAGAAAAAATTAATTGTAACGCTCACATTTAGTCATCCCAACTACAAGGAACTTAAACAAACAAAACAGTTAAACTTGGTTTTTCTTCAAAAGTTTCAAACATGGGAAGGAAAATATTTCAGAGAGTGGTGCAACGGTGTGTGCAGCGTAATGGTGATATGCATGTGACGATGCATATCACAGAATCTTCAATATCTGTACAAATCTAGCTGCATCCTTTACACCACCACTTCTCCATCCTCGCTGATCAACCTGCGCGTTTTAAAAATAACACGAGGAACTGAGTACAAATGTACCCAATGGAAACATGCCCGAAAAATACAGTTTAAGTATGAATGCTATGCAACACACACAGATAAACATGAGGTTTTATTGAAAGAACTGTGTTACCCAAATCATTTTCATTTGCCAGCTAAGTAACATATTAACATATATGTTTTATCATATTGTAATTGGAAGCTGGCCCACTTCCAAGTTATGATGAACAGCTGGGAATGGGCGAACCACTCTACCCACTGTCATCAATTAAGCACAAGGTCTCAGTATCTACACAAGCATTGAGACACGATCTATTTGAATAAATAAATTCACACTGATCCTTATCTCTCCAAGGTTTCAGTACGTCAACTGCACAACCTAAATTCACAACACATTTGAGGTCGCTAGCCTTTATTATTACAAATTATTAAGACTAGCTCAAGCACCAACAGGGCTTGGTTCTCATCTCATAATCAAACTCTCTGTTGATAGCAGTCAACAGACGAACAGATATGTAACACAAAATATTTAGCATAGCACTCTATTTAAAACAAAATCATTTTCACACATTTTAGAAAACGAAACGCATTTCATTTTATACTGAAAATAGTTCCCACCTGGAGTATGCTTTTATGATCCAGATGTCCACTTTTAGTTATATATAGATATAGATGTACACAATTAACGCTATTAATTATGTTCTATGCTTGAAAATATGTTGTATTTTGATCTTAATATTCACATGCAAACATTTATATAAAAATATATATGAGGAAACAATTTAAAATAGTAAAAAATTAAAATCACATCCAAAAAATGTAACTCTTACGAATAAATACAATATTTAGCAAAAATTGATTGAAGAGTCCAATTTACCCTTAAAGAAGCGTCAAATCAAATATATCAAATATAAGCATTTCCGTGAGAATGATACCAAATTAAATATTTAATTAATTTCCATTTTTACATAAAATAATTTGGTGTATTTTAATATATTTTAATGATAGAAATAACGCCCAGATATAAATTAAATAAATTCAAGTTAATTGATTAAATATAAATTCATGTAAACCTTAATTAATTGAATTTACATCCTCTTTTTAATTATAAACATTTCAATTCACTGCTCCTTAATTAATTTTAATTCAGAGCCCTTATTTGAACTATAAAAATAAGAATTCACGTGTAACGCCCCCAACTGACCTTCCCAACTTTGGGGCGCGCTACAGTCGAGGTATCAAAGGAGAAATGGAGGGGAGAAGTACCCCGCCGAAAGTGGTGAGAATACGATTTTAGATTTTGTAATTCGATTATACGTGAATATCTCGAGCTATAACTTATGTATTCGTGTTCCTTACGCTATAGGGAGCATTTTGGTACCCTGGAACTCGAGTTTGGACGCCGAATTTTTGCCGCCGCCGCCGCCGTGTTCTCTTTCCGGTGAGCTTTCACCCACCTCATTTTTCCGTCACATTCTTGGCATTTAAGCATGTTTTCGTAGTCCTTGTGGGTCTAGGATCCTAGATATATGCTTGCATGTTGTTGGGAGTGGATAGGATGTGAGAAATCGGGAGTTGCAGGTTCAGATTCGCAACTCACCGGAGAAGATGATGCAGCCTTAGGCATATCGACCAGCCATATCGACCGATATGGGGTGAGAATTTGGTCGATATGGTCTGTGTCGACCGATACAGGGAAGCATATCGGTTGACACAGACCCACAGAGAGGAAAAAGTGGTTTTCTCGTCCGTTTCGAGTCGTTTTTTATTCCTGAATTTAATAAATGATTATCCAAGCATGTTATGAGTATATTAGGATGTTGATTTATGTAATCGAGAGTCAGGTTGGATTTATTTCGATTAAAGGAAGGTCAAAGCATGTTAATTGAAGGAGGGTGAAACATGTAAAGTGTTTGATTGGGGTTTGTTGAGTTAGATGTCTGTCCTAGATCATCCATCCTAATCAGTTGAATATTATTATTATTGTAGGGAAATAAGTGATAAAGCGATCAAGCTCAACTACACGGTTAACAAGGAAAACATCTAGACAAGTAAAAGTTTAACTCAGGTGGGGACTATTTTAAGTAAAAATTTAAAATGCATTTTGAGCCTTGTGCTCAATTTCTTTTAAATACATGAAAATGTTTTGGTTTTAAATCGAATGTCTATGCCAAATATTTTGTGTTATTATATATGTTCCTTTGGTTGACTGTAGTCATCAGGAAAAATTGGTTACTTGATAATAGAACCAGGATTTTATAGTCCTTGAGCTCGGCTCGGATTTGGTCACGGATAAGTCTTTGAGCTCGGCTCAGACATGATAAGTCTTAGAGCTCGACTCAGACATGATCACACTTAGTCCTTGAGCTCGGCTCAGATATGGCTATTGATAAGTCTTAGAGCTCGGCTTAGACAGGGTCACCCTTACTCCTAGAGCTCGGCTCGGATATTTTAAATCGATCGTAGTCTCAATGTAAAATTCTGGGACCAATGCACTAGTTGATGACAGTGGGTAGAGTTTGTTATTCATTCCTAACTGATCATCGTAACTTGGTAGCGGGCCAACTTCCAATCACACAACAGTAAGCAGATTTGGAAAGTGTTGAGTGAATTTGCATATTCAGTAAAGTAAAAGTGTTTTAGATAACACGGTTTCTTTCAACAAAACCCCGTGTTTATCTGTGTGAGTTGCATAACATTCTTATTTAAACTATATTTTTCGGGCATGTTTTCACGGGGTACAATTGTACTCAGCCCCTCGTATTATTTCTAAAATACGCACGTTAAGCAGTGAGGATGGGAGTACGGGGTGTAAACTGGCGCAGTGAAGATTGTCCAGATTTTGAAAGATCCTGAGATATGCTACTTCATATGCATATCTCCACTACGCTGCACACACCGCTGCTACACGATCTGAACTTATTTCCTTCCCATGTTTTGAATACAATTGAAACGAACGTTTAACTCTTTTACTTTATTACTTTTGAACAATGTTGAACGCATTTTTAAATGTTATTTAAATGTTTATATTAAATTTTCTTAAGTCTTTCGCTGTTTTAAATTGTGGAAATGTGTTTGAAAATCTATGGCCTCGACTGTAGCGCGCCCCAAAGTTGGGAAGGTCAGTTGGGGGCGTTACAGAAGTGGTATCAGAGCCCTAGGTTTTTTTTAAAGAAAGGTTTTAAAAAGGATTCTGAAAAGTTTTGAAATCATTTTGAGCCTGTTTTGAAATTGTTTTAAAACTTGAGTTTTGAAAACGGTTTGGTTTTGGAAGTTGATTGAAAGGATTGCTTGTGTTTACACCCTACTCCATCCTGCACAACCTGAGGTACGTTTTAAAGATTTAAATTACCTGCTTGCAAGTTGATTATTGTTGAGTCACTTTGAAAGTATTTGAGTATTGGTTGGAAGGGATTTTTAATAGTTCAAGTGTTGAACAAAGAATGGTTGTAATTGTTGATGAAGTTGTGAGTGGTTTTGTGTTGAGCGGGATGCTTACACTATTTGGTTGATGAAAGAAGTTGGTTGTTGTGTTGGTTTTGAAATTTGTGGAATTGTTGGTTGGTTTTGGAAAATTGTTGAAAATTTTAGTTTGGTTTTGAAAATGGTTGGAGTTGTTTGGTTTGATGGTCTTTGAAATGATGGTTTCAAAATGTTTGGTTTTGAAATGCGTTGCAAGCAGTGTAAAGTTTTGAGTTATTGCTAAAGATGAGTTAACCTGTGAGTTGAGCTATAAGTGTTGGAAATTTTGAGATTTATAATAAAAGTTATATTAGGATGGATTAGGACATGACTAATTGACTGTTGGCCTTGAATGTGAAATGTAGTATGACGTTGGATTTGGTGTGTAAGAGTGAGTTAGATGGTTTGTTGAAATTGAAAATTTCATGTGAATTGGAAAATCCAGTAATTGGTGGAGTGTGCAGAATGTACGCGGCGAGTCTGACAGATGTAGTCAGACTTGAGTGAGTGTGTTAACGCGAGGATCTATTGGAACCTCGACATAGTATGTTGGAGAATAACGATGCCACCGAGACACGGAATATTGGATATGTGAGTAGATATAGAGACGTTATATTACGATGATTGATAGTACTGATTGTGAATGTAGTTGTTGTTGTTAGGAGTGACGTAAAATGGCACCCGTAGTTGATTGAATCTAGAACCTTGAGATTTTGATTGATTTGATATTGGTTGGGACTGTTGTGGGTGACGTGAAACAATGTATATAGTTTCGATTGAATCGAAAAGTATCTGAGTTATGTTTCATTCGTGCAATTATAAGCAAATTGAGTTGTCATTCGTGTGCTTAGTAAAATTTCTACCAGTTAAGCATAGTAGATGATCAAGCTTATTATTGTAAATTTTATCAAACCTGATCAAGCAAAAATTTGAAAACAAGCTAGTAAGGAATTGATACAACTCAACCTTGCGAATTGAGTAAGAAAATGAACAAGTTTGGATATTGTTTGGGTTGGGTGAAACCGTTGCTTCGTGGTACCTATGGGTCAATGAGACAAGTATCGACAGTTGCAAAATGATTGATAGGTCGTAAGGACGATAAATTGAAAGAAAGTTTCGTGTATGGTGATCTTTTAGATTCTAAATGCAGTACGACAAAAACCGTAACGATAACACTCACTGTTTTGGATGTGAAGCAATTCGGGAAAAACTTTGACAAGCCAAGTAATGTCTTATGAGAATGTTGGATTGTCTTATTATGTTCGACTAATTATTAGTATCCTATGGGGGGGTAGTTCTCTTCTAACTTGGTACATTTTCTTCCATTACTCTAAACTATAGGTTTGCAAGCCTTTGATTGTCCTACTTGCTTCCAGTTCTGAACTAACTTGAGGACATTGTCTTATTTAATGTCTGAATTCCTTGCAATTGAGACGGAAGTTGTTCGCAACGTAGCGTTTCTCAATATAATTCCTTCTACACTTGATAAGTTGCGGAGTAATTTTGACACGTTGGTTTTTGTGCTGCACGCGCTTCGTACCATTCTTGAACTAGTTGAAATTATGTATTTGGTTATTCTGACGATTTCTCTAATCTTTAACCATGTGTGATTACACCTTGATCTTATTCTTTTCCTTGGTTGTTAACTTGTTTCCTTTGAATCGAGTACGTTCACTTCTCATTTATCTTCCTTGATCTCTTGAAAATGAACAAGTTGTTCTTGTTCATTTTTCCCAGTATGCTTATTTGTGTTCGTTTCTAGACTTGACTTCTTCCAGATGAGCATGCTTATTCATAAACTATCATCAATCGAACTTTGGATGTTAGTATGTCTTCTTTGTTCAAGCATGCTTAGTAGTGTTAATTCTTAATAATTCATCTGATTGCTTCCTTGATTTTCGAGGAGTCATATTATTCGTTCGAACCTTGTTGTTGAGATTCTTTCACGATGATTTGATTATTATTTCTTATTTGTTCTAAATTCGAAAGAAGCATGTCCTGTTTATGGGTTATTAGCATGTCCACCTCTAATCAAGCATGCGTAATCACACTTTCTAATTTGCCTTCTTGATCATTGAAACATATTCATTTCACAAGCATGCTAAGTCAATTTCGCTCTCATTCGCTTTGTTTGAGATCAAGCATGCACATTTGAACCTCCTTGTTGTCGAGAGTACCATTTCATTAAGCAATTGTGTTTCGTTCTTATTCATTACTTAAATCGTTGATTATCTCCTTTGAATCAAGTATGTGATTTGTTACACATTCTTTTGGGTTTCTTAAATACAAACATGTTATTCCTTGTTCAAGCATGTCTAAATTGAAGCACGTTCTTCATCACTTCAATGAGTTGTTATGATTATTTCCTTCAATTCCTTGGTGCTTACCAACTGAAGAGAACCCTAGCAAAGAAAGTAGAGAGTTTAACTCGGGGCCGACTTTAAGTCAGATAAGGTTAATGGGTCAATGGACCGAGTCAATGGACTGAGTTGGGCTTTTCACTTGGAGAACTTTTCCTCTGCCTTAATATTTCAAACCAAGGAATGTCAGGAATCTAGAAATTTTGGAAAAAGACGAGATCATGGTAGAGGCCGAGGCCAAGAGAAAGCAATCAGAGGAGAATTTGAGCGTTTGCTCTCGGGAGCAATAAAAATGAGGGCAACGTATTATGGTTTAAATTGATAATTTTCATCATGTGATGAGTTAGTAAGACTTAAGGAAGAGAAGAATAGTCATGAACTAAGCATAGCATTGCCTTTGGAAGAAAACAACTACGATTATCTTAGTCTGTCGTGATTGGACAATCAGATTACATAACCATGAGATTTAGTGGCCGAGTTAAACGCTATGGATATGTATGACGTAGACATAATCCTCTAGGAATGGATGGGCTAACTGAGAATAAAGCGACGATTTTATGTGATGAGAGGAAGGTTATGATTCCACAGTCAGAAAATGACAAATCTTTCGTTATGGATTTCGAAGAAGGCAGAGAGTACCAGTTATTTCAGTTGTGCAGTTCTTAAAATTTTTGTCAAAGACTGGAAACCAGAGATACTTGGTTTATTTGGAAGGTGAAAAAAAAGAGGAGTTAGCGGTCCAGGATGTGCCCATCGTTCGAGAATTTGAAGACGTATTTCCTAAAGAGTTACCAGGACTGCCAACCGTTAGACAAGTGGAATTCGTGATCGATTTAGAACCAGGAGCAACACTGATTTCTAAAATATTGTACCGTATGGCGCCCAAGGAGTTACAAGAGTTGGAGGTACAGTTGCAAGAACTCCTAGACAGGAAACTTTGACGATTTTGTGTCGGTATTTAATGATGATACCCTTATATACTCGAAGAAGGAGAAGGAACGTGAGTGGCATTTAAGAACAATATTGCAAACTTTGAAACTATATACTAAATTTAGCAAGAACGCCTTTTTGGTTGAGGGAAGTGACATTTTTTGTCACAACGTGTCAGCTAATGGCATCAAGGTAGATCCAGCAAAGATCCAGACGGTGATGGAGTGGAAGTCATCAACAACGCCAAAAGAGATTCATAGCTTTCTTGGTTTAGCAGGTTATTATCGAAGCTTTATTAAAGGATTTTTGAGGATTGCTAAGCCTATGACTTAAATACTTCAGAAAGGGATGAAGTTCATATGGATAAAAGAATAAGTGAGAAATCTTCGAAAATTAAAGCATCTTCTGACCACAGCGTCAGTCTTATTCGTACCTAAAGCAGATAAGAATTTCAAAGTCAATATTAATGCGTCAAAAAAAATGGATTGATGGTCTTGAGTTAGCAGCGGTGATTCATGCATTGAAGATATGGATGCACCATCTTTACGGAGTTAAATGCGCAATGTTCACGGATCATAAGAGCTTGAAGTATTTCTTCAAGCATAAGAACTTGAATACGAGACAGAGAAGATGGTTAGAGTTAGTTAATAATTATGACTTGATAATAAATTATCACCCATGTAGGCCAATTTAGTTGCAGATGCCTTGAGCTGGTAAAAGAGAAACTCAACTTGGATGTGTGCTAATCAGAGAAGACAGATTGATACAAGATTACGAGAAACTTAGTCTTGAAGTTAGTTCACCACAGTAAGAAACAAGTGACGTAGTTGCTTTAAACTATCGTGTTAGATTTAAGAGAGAGAACCGTTGACGCTCAGAGAAAATACATGGAGCCTAGGAAGTTGCGACAAAAGATCAGAATTAAGCAGACAAGCAAATATAAAGAGGCGCCTGATAATGCCCTGATATTCAGAAATAGAATCTTGGTGCCACAAGGAGGAATTTAGGAATGAAATCCTGAGTAAAACTCAAGATACTCCATATGCCGCTCACCCAGGGAGTACAAAGACATATCAAGACTCGAAGACTACGTATTGGTGGACAACATGAAAAAGGATGTAGCCTTATATGTGGAGAAACGCCTGGCATGTCAGTAAGTCAACGTATTACTATGGGCTTTGTCACGGGATTCCCCGAGTTGCAAAGAGGAAATACAAATATATATATATATATATATACGATAGAGTTATACGTACGGATCGGATAAGCTAGCCAGCTATACGTATGGGAGATTGTCAGACTACATGGAGTATCTGTAACGATTATGCTAGGAACAGTGATTCCTGATAGAGAAGTAAGTTGGAAGCCAATTCTGCCGCCAATCGAGTTTACATATAATTATAGTTATTACGCGACGATTGGGATGGCCCCGTATGAGGCCTTGTATGGAAGGAAGTATTGCTCACCATTATATTGGGATGAAGTGGGTGAACGACAAGTTCTCGGGCCTGACGCTATCAGAGAAATGATTGAGATTATACACCAGATTCGAGACATAATCAAAGAAGCTCAGAGCCGACAGAAGTCTTACGCGGACACCAGAAGAGCAGAACTACAAATTGAAGTTGGGAATAAAGTGTTTCTGAAAGTATCACCATCTAAAGGGATTGTCAGACTCGGAGTCAAGAGTAAGCTACGACCTCGTTTCTTAGGGCCCTATGAGATTTGGAGCGCATAGACCAGTGGCTTATCGCCTAGCCTTACATTTAAGCATGAGAAAAGTACACAACGTATTTCACGTGTTACAATTAAGGAAATATGTTTACAAACTGAAACACGTGATATGAGACGGTTTTGTTTGTGAAGATTTTGTGGAAACACCACGGGCTAGAGGAAGCTAGGTGGGAACTCGAAGAAAATGAGGGACAAATACCCCGAGCTTTTTACAGAACCTTAGCAAATTTCGGGATGAAATTTTTGTAAGGTGGGGAGGATGTAATATCCCGAGATTAATTAAGCTAATTAATCGCTTAATTATTGTAATAAAATATATTTTCTTCTCAAATTTGTGCAATAATATATTTTTATTGCTTAATGTTAGCAAGAAGAGCACATTTAAATTTGCAATTCGAGTTCGGAAGGTCCATTTCCTAAATCGAGCTAAGTAAATGCTCAGAATAATATATGGATGAGAACGAATCATTTGTTAATGAAGAGCAGACACAGATGCTTCAAAAAACTTATTAGATACCGTTGACTCCGGTACCTATGGTTTGGTACATAATAAATTGTCCATCGATCGAATTAATTTTTAGAGACCCGTGAGAGGAGATATTAATTTTTGAAGATTTAATAGGATTTATCCTAAATATTGGAAATGGGATATATTGGAATTATTTGGAAAAATAGGATATTGATCGAATATGTATTTAATTTGGAATTGAGGTGGCAATGCATGTTTTTGGGGTGACACATGGTGGAAGTTAAATTTGGGAATTATAGGAAATATACAAAGAGGGAAAAATGCAAGAGATAAAGAAAAAAGGGAATTGTTCGCTCGCCATCTTTCTCTCTCCCCGTCACCCTCACCCATTTCCCAGCACCTCCTTCTCGCCGCCCCTCTTTCCGGCCAGTTCCCGGCCACCATAGACCGCCTCCGGCCTCGACACCACCACTATTCGAAAGCCCGTTCTTCAAGGTTTCCGTGAAGCTATAGTACGCGTCGTGAGGTCGAGTATCAGAATAGAAATGGAGGAGAAAAGTTACCCCGTCGGAAGTGGTGAGAATCCGATTTCAGATTTTGTAACTCGATTATACGTGAATATCTCGAGCTATAGCTTATGTATTCGTGTTCCTTACGTTATAGGGAGCATTTTGGTACCCCGGAACTCGAGTTTGGACATCGGTTTTTGCCGTCGTGTTCTCTTTCCGGTGAGCTTTCACCCACCTCATTTTTTCGTCGCATTCTTGGCATTTAATCATGTTTTCGTACTCCTTGTGGGTCTAGGATCCTAGATATATGCTTGCATGTTGTTGGGAGTGGATAGGATGTGAGAAATCGGGAGTTGCAGGTTCAGATTCGCAACTCGCCGGAGAAGATGACGCAGCCTTAGACATATCGACCAGCCATATCGACCGATATGGGGTGAGAATTTGGTCGATATGGTCTGTGTCGACCGATACAGGGAGGCATATCGGTCGACACAGACCCACAGAGAGGAAAAAGTGATTTTCTCGTCTGTTTCGAGTCGTTTTTTATTCCTGAATTTAATAAATGATTATCCAAGCATGTTATGAGTATATTAGGATGTTGATTTATGTAATCGAGAGTCGGGTTGGATTTATTTCGATTAAAGGAAGGTTAAAGCATGTTAATTGAAGGAGGGTGAAACATGTAAAGTGTTTGATTGGGGTTTGTTGCGTTAGATGTCTGTCCTAGATCATCCATCCTAATCAGTTGAATATCATTATTATTATTGTAGGGATATAAGTGATAAAGTGATCAAGCTCAACTACACGGTTAACAAGGAAAACATCTAGACAAGTAAAAGCTTAACTCAGGTGAGGACTATTTTCAGTAAAAATTTAAAATGTTTTTTTGAGCCTTGTGCTCAATTTCTTTTAAATACATGAAAATGTTTTGGTTTTAAATCGAATGTCTATGCCAAATATTTTGTGTTATTATATATGTTCCTTTGGTTGACTGTAGTCATCAGGAAAAATTGGTTACTTGAGAATAGAACCAGGATTTTATAGTCCTTAAGCTCGGCTCGGATTTGGTCACGGATAAGTCTTTGAGCTCAGCTCAGACATGATAAGTCTTAGAGCTTGGCTCAGACATTGTCACTCTTATTCCTTGAGCTCGGCTCTGATATGGCTACTGATAAGTCTTAGAGCTTGGCTCAGATAGGGTCACCTTTACTCCTTGAGCTCGGCTCGAATATTTTAAATCGATCAAGTCTCAATGTAAAATTCTGGGACCAATGCACTAGTTGATGACAGTGGGTAGAGTGTGTTTTCCATTCCTAACTGATCATCGTAACTTGGTAGCGGGCCAACTTCCAATCACACAACAGTAAGCAGATTTGGGACGTGTTGAGTGAATTTGCATATTCAGTGAAGTAAAAGTGTTTTTGATAACACGGTTTCTTTCAACAAAACCCCGTGTTTATCTGTGTGAGTTGCATAGCATTCTTATTTAAATTGTATTTTTTCGGGCATATTTCCACGGGGTACAATTGTACTCAGCCCCTCGTATTATTTCTAAAATACGCAGGTTAAGCAGCGAGGATGGGAGTACGGGGCGTAAACAGGCGCAGTAAAGATTGTCCAGATTTTGAAAGATCCTGAGATATGCATCTTCATATGCATATCTCCACTATGCTGCACACACCGCTGCTACACGCTCTGAACTTATTTCCTTCCCGTGTTTTGAATACAATTGAAACAAACGTTTAACTCTTTTACTTTATTACTTTTGAACAATGTTGAACGCGTTTTTAAATGTTTATATTAAATTTTCTTAAGTCTTTCGTTATTTTAAATTGTGGAAATGTGTTTGAAAATTGATGGCCTCGACTGTAGCACACCCCAAAGTTGGGAAGGTCAGTTTGGGGCGTTACATCACGCCACCATTTAATAATAAAAAGGAATTAGCAATACAACAATACCTTTGAATACCTCAAATTGACGATTAATTTGAAATGAGATTCGAATTCATGCTCATAATTGTTTAAATTTTAACTCCAATTAGCTTGATAATTTGAATAATAGGATTCCAATTTACAGCCATATTTTCCAATTAGAATTATTCAAATTTTGTTTGAAATCTGAATTCATGTCTGTACTAATTCTTCAATTCAAAAAATCCAAAAACAAAATTAAAAAATTGCTTCAATAAAATTGGTCAAAATACTCATATGTAAATATATTAAATTATTTATTTAATGTTTAAACCAGTAAGATGAGATATTTATTACATTTTTCGGAAATAAAAATTGATACTAAAATGATTGGAATTCTGAATAGTAGGGGTTATTCACAACTTTTGCTATGTTGTGTATTTTTACATAAGAGCCGTTATTTTTTGCATATAAAATAGTCAAACTTGATATTTGAGAAATTTTCTCAGTATATATTGTGGATTTACATAATTAAAGACAATAATAACGAAGATGTATGGCATCATAACATTAACTCGGTTAAATATATAATTAAATGTATGTGTAGCAACAATATTTTTTCGAACGGAATATGGCCTCAAATTGTTGAATTTAAATTGACAGGCAAAAATAATAATCCGTTCCTTAATAATTTAAAATTATGCTTCAATCACCAAATCTTATTGAATAAATGCCTTTGATATCCATAAATTTGCATCATAAAAAGCTCTATATAAACACATTAAACCATTCTGAAATATAATCACATTTCAAACAAAAAATACCTTCAAGAAACACATCCCTCATGGCAGCCAAACCCCATTCCTTACTTGCATTTCTTCTCTCAATATCCCTACTGCAGGGCATCCTCGCCGTCCGATTCGCGGCCATCAACAATGCATCGACCACTCCCGGCGGCATCCGCTACGACCGAGAAATCGGCAACGCCTACAGCCTCCAAATAATGCCGCAAATCGCCGAATTCATATGGGAAGTGTTCCAGCAAAAAACCGAAGCCGAGAGGCGGCACTACCCGACCAACGTCGTGAATTTGATCGTGCAGGACCTCCACGACGGAGCTCTGGGCGAGACCGGCGAGAACAACGTGTACATGAGCGCCGAGGGGATCGAGACCTACCCTCCCGGCGGTGCAAGGAAGATGTTCACGATGATCATGTACCATGAAATGACGCACATATTTCAGTGGTCGGGTGAAGGCACGGCGCCCGGCGGGTTGACCGAGGGGATGGCTGACTACATAGTGATGAAATCGCCTTACTACGAGGAGGGGTATTCTAAGCCGGGGCAAGGGAGCAAGTGGGACGAGGGGTACGGCACGACGGCGAGGTTTTTGGAGTATTGCGACAGTTTGAGGGCGGGGTTCACGCCGCAGCTGAACAATATGATGAGGGAAGTGTACAAAGATGAGTATTTTGTGGAGTTGTTGGGGAAATCTGTTGATGAGCTTTGGAAGGAGTATAAGGCCAAGTACGGCAACATTCCGGCATCAGAATATATAAAGCAATCCAAAGCTAGCTAGCTATCGAAATAATGATTTTGGTGCTATATATATATAAATAAGTTTAAACTATAAATTAACGTCTACCTTGTGCAATGAAATGAGATTAATAATGGTATTAAATGCTTTTTGTTTAATCAAATAATATGTCTACTAACATACAAAACAAACCAATCCATAAAATGATTTATTAATTTTAATGCTTAAATATATAAATATTAATAATTAAAAAATAAATTTTGAGTATGGATAATCTATCACCCGCCTTGGTGCCAAGCAATTCAACAACGCCTAGCGAGGCAGATTTTCTGGATTTTGGAACAACCGTTTTTTACATCAATCATTCATGTTAGATTTTGTAATTAAGCCAGATTTTTCATTAATTGTGCCGATTTAGTGATAATTTACACAATGAAGCGATTACATTAATTTTGAGTATTAACTTATGATCATATTATTTCTTCTTAATACATATGTAACATAACTAACCTTTCCTTACATCGCAATTTCCCAGATTTTGTCGAACCTATTCATCTTATCATTTCCCTATTCATATTTGAGTATTTTGTACTAAAAGATCAAAAAAAAAAGCAAAAATAATTTTCAAATAAAGTATAAATTGTTTGGATAAAAATAACTGTTTTCCACAGTATTTTTCAGCTATATACGTGAACATGAATTTTTCAGATATATGATCCCCACATGAATGACCAACTCAGCGTCAGATAAATCTTTGAAAACACACATTAATTATGAAAATAATACCAGGAATTTCTTCTTTTTGAACTAATTATTGATTATCCACAGAAGATTACAAAATAATCCCAAACCTTCTTCCATACTAAAAAAATAATAATAAAAAAAATCCTTTCTTGTTAACATGTAAAAATAAATCCACCAAACAACGAAAAGAGCTTGGCCAGAGTAAGGCCTTCACCGTAAAAATAAACATCATAATTGGGCTTTAATTTCATTTATTATAAATTTTAACGGGCTTTTCCAATCACACATTTTCAGCCCAACAATCCTAAAAAAAACCGTCTAAACCTAGGGTTTTTCTGGCACACTATATATCAGTTGAGGCGTTCATTTCTGAATTGGAATTTGCTGTTGTTGAGAGCTTGGAGTGCTCTGCCACCGTTTGCTAATCGCCTCCGCTGTAAGTCTAAGCCCTGAGATCTCAGCTCTTACGACTCGTCGCCGTATTACGAACTTTTTTTTTTACGCGTTGCTTTCAATCCTTGTTTGTAGTATAGAAATTATAATAGTTTAGAATAATGTTTTGTGAAATGTTGGTCGAATGATCTAGGGTTAGTGGATTTGAGATGGTAGGATGGGCTAATACTGTGGTATGCTGGTAGAATATATGAATAGTTTTCAATGGTGCGGTTCCAATTTATAATAATAAGATTTGAGGTATTTTTTTTTTCAAAATTTCGGCAGGATTAGGATTTAGTTTTGGTGATTCCTCTGTAGCTACTGCATGGAAAAATATTCGTGATTATTTGGCTGATGACTATTGTTTAGTGATGGGAGATGGACATTGCGAATCTTATATAAGTGGATAGTTCATGTTCGTTTTTGAGTGAAATAGCACAAATTAGGAAGCTTGATGATGTTGCCCCTAGTTATTTTTAGATTAATTTAATGGATTCCTTTAGACTTTGAAAGTGAATTGAAAGCCTTGGGAGTTGTAAGTTATTGGATTAGTGTTGTCCTCCTGCATTGTTTGCTGTTCATCTGTAAATTCTCTACAAATATAATAACCAATGGTTTTCCTGTGCATACAACTTTTCCTTCATATGCAATGCCAGCTGTTTTTTTTAATGCTAGTAGGTTTTGGTTTATCAGCAGAGTTGATCTTATGATTTACTATTTTGTAGATAAACCATGGTTAAGCACAACAATGTTGTGCCCAACGGGCATTTCAAGAAGCATTGGCAAAATTATGTCAAGACTTGGTTTAATCAACCGGCACGCAAGACCAGGAGAAGGAATGGTATGATTCAAAATCAACTCCCAGTTTTTGTTACGACTCTCATAGCAATTGTGATTACTTTTTAGGTCATGGACTAATTCTTGCATGATGTTTCTCATTTCAGCAAGACAGGAGAAAGCGATAAAAATTTTCCCCAGGCCAACAGCTGGTCCCCTTCGCCCAGTTGTCCGTTGCCAGACTCTGAAATACAACATGAAGATCAGAGCTGGTAGGGGATTTTCACTGGAGGAACTGAAGGTAGCTATTTGTTATTTTTTGCCAAATTGCCATTGTATGTCATCTAATATTTGAGTTTTGCTCGCTTCACATGATTCAATATGTGATTTATTTTTAAAGATATGCATGATATGATTGACTTCAATTTTGTGCATGTCACATTTATCACTTTAGGTTGACACTTGCTCTGCTTGAATAACCAGGCTGCAGGCATCCCAAAGAAGCTTGCACCAACAATTGGTATTTCTGTTGATCACAGACGTCGGAACAGCTCCTTGGAGGGTTTTCAGACAAATGTTCAGAGGCTGAAGACATTCAAGGCCAAGCTCGTTGTCTTCCCAAGACGTGCTCGCAAGGTTAAGGTAATGAGGTTTATGTGAATGAATCCATTATCTTCTTTTTGGGACAAAATTGAAAAACTCGATTTATTTTGTTTTATTTTTTATCTGCAGGCCGGTGATTCTTCTCCAGAAGAGTCTGCAACAGCCACCCAAGTCACTGGTCCTTACTTGCCTATTGTACGAGAGAAGCCAGCCGTCGAGCTTGTGAAGGTGACTCAAGACATGAAATCATTCAAGGCATATGACAAGCTTCGCCTGGAGCGAACAAATGCCCGCCACGTCGGTGTTAGGGCCAAGAGGGCAGCTGAGGCAGAGAAGGAAGAAAAGAAGTAATACAAGGGAAGTGAGTGCAAGTTTCAGTTTCTTTGAACCGTTGGTTCTGTTTTGTTTTAGGCCTGGACCAGTTATCTTGATTTTGGATCAACTTATTAGAGGTTCCGTCTCTTCATTGTATGAATTTTCTGAAATACATCAAATCTTTTCGTCGTTATTATACTTTTTCTTTGCCTTCTCAATTTTTCATTAGCCGTATATCTATTGAGATTATGGCGCTTCAGTTTTTGAAACGATATGTGAAATTGTTGAAGAAGCCATTTTGGTTAGATAGTGTCCCAACTCCTATTTCCATTGTTTTAACCCATATAAAATCTATGGATATTGACTATATAACCCATCTTTTCATCTGAAATTAATTGGACTTTTGAATTTCTTTAAGACTGTGATTCTTGCTGGTTTAAATTTGAGATTTTTAGTCAAAGTCATAGGATTAAATTGGAAAATCAAAAATTTTTTTAAAAAAAGAAAAAATTAAGGAAGAAAGGTTGAGCATGGCACGAGAAAATGATGGTGTGGGTATCGTGATGCGAAAGGCGCAGTGAAGGAATAGAATTCTATCCTATCTTCTTATCATTTGAAATCATTATTATGATTATTTGATTCGTAATGTTTCTTCTTAGTGACCATGATTACGATATATCTTTCATTTCTTATGATTTTGTGGATCAAATAATTGCACAACTCTCAATTTGCCCATTCCCATTTTCTTCCATCTTAAGTAGTTAAGCATAGCCAATAATAATAATAATGAATCTAACTATTGCAACTTTTACATCGGTAATTGGGTTTCAGACAAATCTAATAAATATTACTAAAAGATAAATAAAAGGAGTATCATCAAAATGTGAAAGACATCTTAGTTATCTATTTAACATCTATAAGGTAAATTTTCAATTGAGAACATCAAATATTCAAAAAATTATTAATTTAAGATTCTAAATATTAAAAAAATTTCAATTCCAATTTTAAATTCTAAATTAGGAATTTTAGTATCTTTAAGATCTTAAATTTATAATTCAATTTTTGAATTTTAAATTAATAATAAAATGATTTTTAAAATTCTAGATTGGTTATAAATATAAATAATCACAAAATTGCACGGATAACTCTAAAACATATAAATATAAATTATATCAGATTATTAGAATATAAAAGATATATATTTAACAATAAAAACAAATTTCTTTAATAATAAATATAGATAACACAATTGACAATTTATTTAATAAGAAAAGTGCCGGAAAGTTTATTTACAAGACTCCATGTCTCCATCCATATGAAAAATCAAACCGAATTACATCATTTTCTGTGAAGGCCCCCCAATTCATTAATCATTACTAGTTTTGCAACTTCATTAATGGCTATCATTTTCCTTTTCTTTTTCTAAAAAAGACAGGTTCTTATGTTTTTTTTTTAATAGAAACACTATGTTCCATTGCTGAATTATTGCTTGATTTAATTTAATCTGGGAAATTCAAATTACATTTGTATTGATTTTGGGGATATGAAAACAATCTGATTTAAATTTTAAAAAGAATCCACCGTATCAGAAATGTAATATACTTCAAATTCGATGAATTTATGAAACAATGTTGTAATAATAAATAATAAATATATTTATAATTAAACCCTTTAATTCGTTTGACTCGAGGTTTTAAAATATAATTCAAATATTTAAAAAAAGATACGGGATTAATTCGAATGTATGACGTCTATCCGTATCTCAACATGAAACATTAAAAGCGCGATAATCGAGATTATCTAACATCCTCTTGCAAGTGTCCCTTCACTATCAAGATCCAGATACCCACCAATTATCACAACTCAATATATAGAAAAACAAGTGGGAGAAGAGAAAGGAATTAATCGGTTCAAGTTCTCAACTCACACTCCGATCAAGACCTTTACAACTCAGCAATATCCTATGATTCTTGGTCCGAAGATCGGGCATTAATGGCTGCAAATATGGGGTCTTTGAGACAAAGCTTCCTGGAACGGGGCAGAGAGAGATTGATTTCAAGGAAGCATAACTCAGACGTGGGATACGTTGTGTATGAAGGCTGCTTACATCGGATTTTCCGAGTTGCCGGAGAGAGTGTTTCGAAATTGTGGAATGATGTTAAAGGAACGGCGGTGAAGCTGTATGAGATGGGAAGATCCGACCCGAGAAAAGTGGTGTTTGCTGCCAAGATGGGAGCTGCCTTGTCTCTGGTCTCAGTTTTGATATTTTTCAAAGAGCCCTTGAGTTATATCAGCCAGTATTCAATCTGGGCTATTCTCACTGTTGTAGTTGTTTTCGAGTATAGCATTGGTGAGTGTGGAATTCTTCTGTTTTTTAATCTTTGCTGTGGAGGTCTTGTTATGTGTTTTGTTTTGAGTTTAGCATAGCCATGGATGAGGTTTGAGTCTTTGCTTTGATGAGTCTTGATCAAATTCTTTCTTCATGCTTCTTGTGTTTGAGTAGCACACTGTGTGATATTTTGCTTTCAGTCTAGGTTAGGTCTCTGCTTTTTAACTTTTTTTTCTCTTTATTTTAATTGTTTGAATCATTCATTGTATATGAGCAAATATGCATCTTGGTTAGATTGTGAAAGCCTTGTAATGTACATATGCATATTAGAGATATAGTTTTCAACTACTTAAAACAAACTGGATTTGTTATTATTTGATTTTCGCATGTAGTTTGGTTCTAGTATTTTAGGAGATAGGTAATGATTTTTAAGACATCTTTGGGGGGCTGTTTGTTTTAGTTTTAATGTGGTTATATATGTTCTGATGTGTTGGTAGGGGCTACCTTAAATAAAGGATTCAACCGAGCATTAGGAACATTCTCTGCTGGAGCATTGGCTCTAGGCATTGCAAAATTGTCTATGATGGCTGGAGAATGGCAGGAAGTAGTGATTGTGATCAACATATTTATAGCAGGTAAGAATAAGATTGTTTAGCCATCAATTCCAACCATAAATTGTTGATCAAGTTGAAGCTAGAAAACATCGGTTCTTACCTCTCTGGGTTTCAGGTTTTCTTGCTAGTTATATCAAGTTGTATCCAGCCATGAAACAGTATGAGTATGGTTTCAGGGTCTTCCTGTTGACATTCTGTATTGTCCTAGTCTCCGGAACCTCACATTTCGTCGAAACAGCCGTGTCTCGACTGCTGCTTATCGCTGTTGGGGCTGGCGTTTGCCTCATCATGAATGCATGCATCTATCCCATTTGGGCTGGGGAAGATCTGCACAAACTTATTGTGAAGAATTTCAAGGGAGTTGCTGGTTCCATCGAAGGTATTATATATTATATAGACCTACTTTTCTTCACAAACAACTGATACATATCTATCCATTTACAGGCTGCGTGAATATGTACCTTGAGTGTGTTGAATACTCGAGAATTCCCTCGAAAATCTTGATCTATCAGGCTGCAGAAGACCCCTTATACAAGGGATACAGAGCTGCCGTCGAGTCGACTAGCCAAGAGGAGACTCTGGTATGCATGCCTCTATTCTAGATGCAGTTAATTATATATATGTTTGTCAAAACTACACTCTACTCGACTCGACTCAATTCGTTTGGCTGTCACAGCTGGGGTTCGCGATATGGGAACCACCTCATGGCCGTTACAACATGTACAGATATCCTTGGAGCGAGTATGTTAAAGTGAGTGGTGCTCTTAGGCATTGTGCTTTCATGGTAATGGCAATGCACGGTTGCATTCTCTCTGAAATTCAGGTAACGTTATCTCGACTGCTCTTGACAGCATTCATAAGTTCCATAACCACTGCTCGTGATATGCAGGCATCGTCGGAGCTGAGACGAGCTTTCAAGGAAAGGATTCAGAAAGTTGGGACAGACGGTGCTAGAGTGCTGAGACTGCTGGGAGACAAGCTCGAAAAGATGGAGAAGCTTTCCCCCGGAGATCTGCTCCAAGACGTTCATGATGCAGCAGAGGATTTGCAGATGTTGATTGATCAAAAATCCTATCTTTTGGTGAATGCAGAGAGCTGGGATGGATTGAAACAACCCGAAAGAGCTGTGGATCCTGAGGAGCTCAGGGATAACGAAAGCAGGCCGGATGCAGCAGTCTTGAAATCGACACACACGATACGAAACCCAAGCAGGACCAACTCTGTTTCACAATGGGGCTCTGGAGAGGACTTGCTTAGGCATCAGTCGATGTGGCCTTCCCGCCTCTCGATCATGGGCGACACCCTTCTGAACGAGCGAGAAGTCCGGACTTACGAGAGCGCAAGCGCCCTTTCGCTGGCGACGTTCACGTCTCTGCTGATAGAATTCGTCGCCAGGCTGCAGAATTTGGTGGAATCATTCGAGGAACTGAGTGAGAAAGCTAAGTTCAGTGATTCAGCTGACTCTAAAGAGGACGCTGGTTTCTGGTCTCGGACGCTCAAAATCATTTGTTGCAGGGATTGATCCGATCCAGATGCTCTCAATCCGGGTTAGAGTAACGCGTTTCCTTCTGCAACAACGCGATCTAATCATGGATAAGGTGTGTGCTTGCATGATCATGCTGAATACGAGCAGAAGCTTATGGCTTTTAGTGTTAACTCAATAGTGATGAAGAAGCAGAGATGTTTCGCTCAAAGATAACTCATGCATGTATTCATATTTTGAGGGTTGAGACGAAAACATCCCATATAGTGCAGTGCAGACAAGGAAGATGAAGGAGAAGGAGAGAGTGGTAGCTTTGGTGAACAAAAGCTATGAATCGATACTCAAATGAAATCAATCCTATGTTTTTTTACCGGAAATGTATATATATATATAGAGTGGTAATTATATGTGAACCACCTCTCACATGAGATATAAGAACTAATCTGGACTTTTTATTTTAGATTTGGTACGATCCAGATTTAATGTTTGAATTTATTTTCTTTTTTAATTTAAATATTTTAAATTTTATTAAGGGTTAAATAGTAATTAACATATTTCAATTATATTTTTCCATAACCAACTCCTAAAATCACTCTGCAATCAAATAATATATTACTCCCTCCGTCTCAGGACACTCGCAACGTTTTTCTTTTTCGTCCGTCCCAAAATACTTGCAACATTTCATTTTTTGGAAAGTTTTTATTAATTAATTACCCACTAAACCTATTCTACTCCTACCTCACTATCTCTCCTAATCATTAACCTACTAATTCTACCCCACTAACTCTTCTAATTACTTTTTCTTAACCTCCGTGCCCGGTCAAACGTCCCAAGAGACCCGGGACGGAGGGAGTACGATTCATTCCAAATCAAATCTATTTTATTTTGGAACAAGAAATCAATCCAAAAAACAAAGGAAAAGACGTGATCTTGTTTAGTCACCACCATCTTGTGAAAATCCTGATAATAGTTACCAGCAGTGCCACTCCCTTCCTCCCGACGACATTAACTAGCATAAGTCTTCAATGGCACACTATACGTGAATCATCAAAAGCTAGGCTCTTCTTTGTAATCGAAAGGCTGCAGCGATCTCATTCGCTTCTGCCACACCTCCTCCATAGACCCAATTTTTACTTCATATTCAGACCAGCGATTCTCATACTATTGTAACCGCTGGTGGAGGATGTCGTTCTCCTTCTCTTTTTCTCTCTATTAGATACATTTTTTTTAATATTTTCCTTTTTTTATTTACATTTTTTTGCATGTTTTTTTATGCACGTGGTTTTAGTGTATAATTTCATTAAAAAATATGCAGTTATTCCGCCTGTAAACATGTATAAATAGAGTATATTTATTGCAATATTTTATGAGTACTGCTTGTATTTGTCGCGTGATATTTCTATTTTTTTTTTGTCTTTAGTAAAGTTGCTACTGTCACGAAATATGCAGTAATTACTGTAATACTGCACATGATTTTCATAATAATAGCAATGATAATATTTTGCTTTTTTAATTACTGCAACTAAATTGTATAAAAAAAATGCAATTTTTCATTGATAAACAAGTTGAATTTTATTTATAATCTTTTAAAATTGCTTAATGTTTGAAATCCCAAAGAACATAAAAATTAATTTGAAATTCGAAAATTTAGTGATCCAATCCCATAAAATTAGGAAGTAAATATCAGTTAATTTTGAAATATATTATTTTAGGAATCAAATTCCTCAAAATCAGGGGGGGAATCGTGTAAATATTATTTTAATTACAAAACAAAATAACTACATATGCAACTTTGATCTTCTAGTAATGCAATTTTTTTCTCGACATTATGCAACAAATCCAAATACTGCAACTTTTTTCCCTAAAGTATGCAACAAATTTTCAAGATAACCGCCCCCACTAATTCTGGATCTACTGTTCCGAAATTTAAGCAACTTAAATCGTGGATAAAATATGGGAAGCTGCAAAGTTACCATGTAACCCTTTTATGCAACTTTTTTGTTCTTTTATTGCACCGAATTTTTCCAGATTTAAAATTAAATCTGGAATGTTAATATTATTAATCAAATGCTACGATTAAGTCTTATTTCACATTTAAGAGGTGGTTTCCACCCTAGTGCACCCCTATATATATATATATATATATATATATATATATATATATTCATTCCTTGGGATAAGTTGGACCTGTCTGTCTGAATTTTCTGGTTTTCTAATATAACTGAATCACCAATGTAACTGTACCTGGAACCCTGCGTTCGGGAAATCAAGAAAGTGAAAAAAAGAATCATTTTTTCAAGGTCAGTTTGGTGACCATCTCTAATCGAAAAACTAAAATTCAAATAAAAAAGTGTAGTAAGTGTCACATCAAACGCAATTCATCATTGATCGAAAACACTAAACTCAAACGAATATTCTCAACATATTCATTTTCTCACAACTTTTTATACTTTTCAAATAGAGTGGAAAATTCAAAATATCCATTTAGCCTATTGACATATCCAAACTACCAACTTCTGATAACTCATATAAAAAATACCCAAAAGTACAATTTTCTGTCAAAATCAGACATTCAGGTGTCCTTTTTTATAACAAAAATGAATTTTGAATGTAAAATCCCATTTCAAAATAAATAAAAAATCTGTTCCAGGTCTGAATCGGCAATTTTCTGTCAAAATCAGACATTCAGGTGTCCTTTTTTATAACAAAAATGAATTTTGAATGTAAAATCCCATTTCAAAATAAATAAAAAATCTGTTCCAGGTCTGAATCGGGCCCGATTCAGACCTGGAACAGACCCCATTAAAAAAAATTTAAATTTAAAAATTAATTTTTTTTAATGGGGTCTGATTCGGGTCCGGAACCGACTCGAATCAGACGAACTGACCCCAT
>JAPKLW010000161.1:631896-675887 GCA_026898455.1 Plectranthus barbatus | reverse complement strand
CTTGGAATTGGGAGCTGGGACCCAATTTGACTTCGACTGATGGAACACGACTGCTGGCAAATTTGAAATGAGAGCTGGGACTCATTTCCTTCGTTGTTTATGGAGTAGGTTCTGCCAGTAGATACCACCTGTGGTTTTGACCCACCACTTAAAGAAAACATGAAGACTAAGAGCTTGGACTTAGTCTTAATCAGCATCCTTCAGAAAATCAAGAACGGAATGAGAGCTGGGACTCATTCTTCCTCACCACTAGGGCTCGCATCAATCTCCATAAGACCGAGTTTGATGCACAACTCCTTGAATCTTGCTTCTGGCAAAGGTTTGGTGAAGATGTCAGCTAGTTGATCATCGGTTCTGATGTACTCTACGCTGATATCCTTCTTCTCGACATGATCACGTATGAAGTGATGTCGGATATCTATGTGCTTGGTTCTAGAGTGATGAACCGGATTCTTCGTTATGCACATAGCGCTGCTGTTGTCGCAATAGATGGGTACACAACCAGTGTCCACTTCATAGTCTTCCAGTTGTTGCTTGATCCAGAGAATTTGAGTACAGCAACTGGCAGCGGCAACATATTCAGCCTCAGTAGTAGATGTAGCAACTGAGTGTTGCTTCTTGCTAAACCAGATGATTAGCTTGTGTCCTAGAAACTGACACGTACCACTGGTACTTTTTCTATCTATACGGCATCCAGCAAAATCTGAATCTGAATACCCAATGAGTGTAAGCTCATCATTCCTGGGGTACCATAAGCCAAGTGATTCAGTTCCTTTGAGGTATTTCACTATTCTCCTAGCAGCTTCCATGTGTGACTTCTTTGGATTGGCTTGAAATCTGGCACACACTCCGACTGAGTATGAAATGTCGGGTCTGCTGGCTGTCAGATAGAGAAGTGATCCAATAATACCTCTGTAGCTGGAAGGATCAACCGATTCTCCTTCTTCATCAAGAAAGATCTGGCAACTGGTGCTCATCGGTATTCTGAGAGCCTTAGTCTTCTCGGGGCAATATTTCTGAATTAGGTCCTTGGCATACTTCCGCTGATTAATGAAAATCCCATCAGCTGACTGCTGGACCTGGAGTCCTAGGAAGTATGTTAATTTGCCCATCATACTCATCTGGAATGAGTTCTGCATCAGTTGAGAAAACTTCTCACAGAGAGACATATTCTTTGACCCGAATATAATATCATCGACATATATCTGCACCATTAGCATATCATCAGCATCCTTGATAATGAAAAGAGTCCTGTCGATCTTCCCTTTCCTAAATCCATTACTGACTAGGAATTGTGATAACGTCTCGTACCAAGCCCTGGGCGCCTGTTTCAATCCATACAGGGCCTTTCTCAGCTTGTACACTTTGGTGCCTACTTCAAAGCCTGGAGGTTGTTCGACATATACTTCCTCCTTTAGCTCGCCATTCAAGAAGGCGCTCTTCACGTCCATCTGGAATACCGTGAAACCATGATACGCTGCATATGCAAGGAACAGCCGTATCGCCTCCATTCTTGCAACTGGTGCGAAGGTCTCGTCGAAGTCGATGCCTTCACATTGCTTGTAACCTTTGGCGACTAAACGAGCTTTGTTTCTGATTACAATGCCATTTTCATCTCGCTTGTTCTTGAAAACCCACTTGGTGCCAATCACTGACTGATGTGATGGTCTCTCTACCAAGTCCCAAACATTGTTGCGAGTGAATTCTGCAAGCTCTTCTTGCATGGCATTAATCCAATCCGCAGATTCTAGCACAACTCCTATGGAAGTAGGTTCCTCCTGAGAAATAAAACAAGTCAGGAGCGCACTGCCGTGTCGAGTCTGAACAGAAACTTCTGGATCACCGAGAATAGCATCGGGTGGGTGATTTCTCAGCCATTTGGGAAGATGAGAATCTGCTGGCGTTGGTTCTTCTGTCCTGATGACTGGTGCTTCCTGAACTTCACCAGTCAGAGCTGCAATTGCAACTGGTGGTTGACCTTCACCAGGCGGAATAATCTCTTCATCAGCATCACTCTCTGACTGATCTCCTGATCCTTCTCCGATATTTACACCGTCAGCTGGTGTATCCACTCCAGCTGGTTCATTGTCTTCTGGCTCAAAAATTCCAGACGGAATTCCCCCTGGATTATCGCCAGTTCCACTCAGGGAGATTGAGTGTAAGGTCTCAGCAAGGTCAATTGCATCACCGACCCTCCCGGATTGCTGATGGGCACCCGAGGATACTGGTTGTGAAGATGATCCAGTCATAGGTCTAGTCAAACCAGTTGGTTGAGCATTGGAAGAATTCCTGCCCAACTGATCAACGACATCATTGACCTCAGGAACATCTTCAGCCAGTTGTCGTAATGTCCTGCGCACTAAAGTAGCTTCATCAAAAACAACATTCCATGTTATTTCCACAAGTTTGGTGGTCTTGTTAAATACTATATAGCCCTTGTGAGAGGAATGTCCATATCCGACAAGGACACCCTCATCCGCCTTAGGCGAAAAAGCATTTAACTTCGACTTACCATTATTATGGACATAACATGGTGAACCGAAAGCACGAAGATGATCTAGAGAAGGCTTACGACCAAAATAAACTTCGTAGGGAGTTTTCTTGAGTCTGTCGTTGATCCCGATTCTATTCTGAGTATAGCAAGCCGTCACCAACGCTTCTCCCCAAAAACTCTGTCCTAAGCCGGATTCTGCCAGCATGGACCGGACCGCTTCTTTCAGCGTCCTGTTCCTACGTTCTGCCAGTCCATTCTGCTGCGGTTGCCTTGGTGCAGATCTTTCATGCTTAATGCCGGCTTCCGCGCAAAAATCCATCAGCAGACTGTTGCAGAATTCCGTCCCATTGTCTGACCGTATCCGCTTTACCATAGCTTCTCTCTGTTTCTGTGCTTTGACAATCAAATCTGGAAGAATGATTTTCACTTCATCCTTGGTTCTGAGAAGCTTTACCCAGGTATAGCGCGAGTAGTCATCGACTACCACCAGCGAATAACGTCTTCCTCCAATGGTTTGAGGTGCTACTGGTCCAAAGAGGTCCATATGTAGCAACTCGAGTACCCGACTGGTACTGGGGCAGACTGGCGACTGGTTCTTGAAGGACTTCTTAGTTTGCTTGCCCTGCTGGCATGCTTTACAAATTCCTTCCTTCTTGAATCCTCCCTTGGGAAGTCCTTCCACAAGATCATGCTTGGCCAGGTAGTTGATAGTTCTGAAATTTAGATGACTCAACCTTTTGTGCCACAGCCAGTTAGTTTCCATAGTACTGGTGGCCACGAAGCATGAATCTGTCTTCCCGCTTTGCCAGTCAACGGTATAAAGTCCTCCATTCCGAATACCTCTCAGCTTGATCTCGCAAGTCTTCTCGTCCTTGATCTGGCACTCTGATTTCCCAAAGTGAACTGTGTAGCCACTATCGCATAGCTGACTGATACTCAGGAGGTTGTGCTTGAGAGAGGTAACAAGGGATACATTTATAATTCTGACATCGTCCTTCTCGATGCAGCCCTTGCTAATAACTCTGCCCTTAGAGTTATCACCAAAAATAACTGGAGGTCCTTTGACCTTGATAAGATCTGCAAACAAATCCTCTTCACCAGTCATGTGAGCTGAACACCCACTATCTAAGATCCACTCTCTCGACCTCTGAAGCTGTGTTGCATGATCCTGTACCTGCAAGAAAGATAAAGAATTTATTTAGGTCCCCAATCATCTGCGGGTCCTGCAGGGTTAGATCGCTGAATGATTCCTTTCGGAATCCAGACTTTAGTGATTTTCAGCTTGGTTTTACCCTTGCTGATATCATCAGTAGCCTTTCCCTTCCTTTTGAAGTAATGCATGAGATTGGTTTGGGAAGGTGTGGCTGTGTGTGTAACTCCTTTGGAAGTATTCTTCCGCTGAGAGTTTCGGAAATATTTTTCCGGTTGTGTGTGTTGCCTTCGTGGTCTCTGGAAGTGTGGACCACCATGGCTAGCCTTCACAGCCCTTTGAGAAAACTTGTGATTGGGCTCAGACCTCTGATAGGTATTCCTCCTATCAGGTATTGTCCTTCTCTCAAAGTTACTCTGAGATTTGGATCCCTTGTAAGTATGCTGGTGATTGGCATACTGACGAGGTTGTGTGTGAATTCCCTTGACAGCTGGTGCTGGCTGTCGGATTCCACTGGTAGCTGACGCTGACTTCATTGCCTTAGAATTATTCGTCTTAGTCTGCGTCTTAGGGTGTGCTGGCGTCCTGTCAGCAGAGGATTTTGTCAGTTGAGGATTTTGTCGTGATGACTCACCTATGAATCTGGTCTTATTATTCCTGTGCTGATCAGCCATACGAGACTTACTGGTATTACCAGCTGGTGCTGATGCATTTACCAGTTTTCCCTTACCCTTATAAGCTGTGAGTTCGGGTTGGTTTATGCTCAAATCCTTTTCAAATCCCAACCCGGATTTATCAGTAGGCTTTCTCCAATGACTTAGAGCCTCTTCCAAATTCTTTGAGCCTTTGTTCAAATGATTTATTTTATTTTCTTGCTCAAGGACAATCTTTTGAAAGGTATCTCTCTCAGTTTTTAAAATTTCAAAAATTTTGAGCAAATCTGAGTGAGTTTCTTTCAGAGTGGCTAACTCTACACCGAGTGACCTAGATTTTTCAATCTCATTGGTCAAAACAGAAATCTGATTTTTTAGCGAGGTGTTTTCGCTAGCCAAGATATTCTTTATTTCGTAAAATTTAAGAAATTCTTCCTGAAGAATATCTATGGTGACAACCTCTGAGTCGGAGTAATGCGACTCAGCATCGTCTAGGATGTGTGGAGACATGATGTGCAATGAGGGAACAGATTGTACCTGGTCGTCAGCAGCAAGTGCTTGTTCCTCCTCACTGTCAGCACATTCTTCATGTGCTTCCTCTCCGAAAGCTACCATCAGCGCCAGTAGCGCTTCCTCTTCTGACTCTTCATCTGACGCATACTCTCCATCATCATGGTCAGGTATATCAGGAACCTCTGTCCTTGTCAGCATGGCCTTAGCAACGGCCTTGGATGCACGCTCTTCAAAGAGCTTCTTCAGCCTTTCCCGCTCTTCTTTATCCACTTGTGGACATTCAAATTTAAGATGGTCAGGGGATTGGCACTGATAACATGCGCGGGGAGCTCTCTTGACGAATTTTCCATCAGATGAGCTGAGAGAAGCTCCCTGTTTTGCCTTGGCTTTCTCCAGAAGAACAACCAGTCTCTTCATTTGTTGCTCAAGATCTGCGATAGAGCTCTCGCTGCCTTTTGAGTTAGATCCCGATGGGGATGGAATCTCTTTCTGTGGGTTGTGCGGCCCAGCAGGTCTGTCAGTGTGGAAAGGCTTCTTGTGCTTCCACTTGAAATCCCTCTTGATGAAGTAGGCTTCGTCTTGTGTTTTGATGCTGGGAGATCCAACGGTCCGAATGGCTTCATTTTTGTTCACCATTTGGATATCCCACTCATGTGCTTGGAGCTGAGCAAATAGCTCCTTGGGAGTCATCTTGGATAGATCCTTCTCCTTAAGAGATGTAGTCTTCACAAACCAGTCCTCCTTGGGCATCTTTGACAGGATCTTTGCATTAAGCTCTGCATTCGAGTACTCCTTGTCCAAGGACTTCAGCTCGCTGACTATAGCATTGAATCTAGCCTCCATCTCCTTGATGGTTTCACCAGTCAGCATCTGGAATGACTCGTATTTGTCCACCGCAACTTGCAACTTGTTGCGCTTCATCTGATCTGTCTCCGTACAGAGACTATCAAGGTAGTCCCAGACTTCCTTGGCGCTGTCAAATTGGAGGGCTTCCTCCATCAGCGGTTCTGGAAGAGATGATAAGATCATCTCGAGAGCAACGGAGTCCAGCTGATTCCGCCTCCTGTCTTCAGCGTTCCATTCTTCTGGGGGCTTTGGGATCTCAGCAGCTGGGCGATCTCCTAGCTGGTGTTGTGTCTTGGTGATCTCGATCGGCCCTTTCTCCAGCACGTCTTTCATCTCCGGATGGACGCTTTTCAGCTGAATGAGCGACCTCTTTCGCCATATATCATGCTTCTCCGGATTGTAGTTGAGCAGCTTCGGGATATTCATCTTGTGTACCTGAGCTAATCAACAGACAGAAAGAGTAAAGTGCAAGGAAACTTGGATCTCGGTCCTAAGCGACTCAGTGTACGACCAGTCTAGAAAGACCAACCTCGCTCTGATACCACTTGTTGGTCCCGGTTTTTCAGAGTATAAACATTACGCAGCGGAAATAATATTAAGTGTTTTCTTGCACGCTACTTACACACAGCTGACAACTGGCAACTGGTCAGCTGGTACTGGTTACTCAGTGCACAGCTGACAACTGAGACCTGTCAGCTGGTGATTCGAAACTTAGAATATTTAGCCTTGTTTGCACAATTATTTATCAGTTTCAGGATATACTCCAGCACTTGAGTGCTGGGTTTAAAATAAGAATGAAAGACAAAAAGCTGATAAATAACAAAGGATTTTTATAGTGGTTCGATCAATCGATCTACGTCCACTCTCCAGTCGAAGCACTGGAAATTCCACTAAGAGTAATCAGGTACAGGTCTCCTACGATCTATCTCTAGCGGGCGAATGCCTCGTCCACCAGTTCACTAGATCAACCGCTCCCGGTCCTGGATCCTTCTTCAACTCTTCACAGCTAATGGAGTGCGAGCACGTCACTTCAACCTCCACAGCTAGCTAGGGGTTTTAGTTCTCCCGAGAACGTAACAGTCTCTACGGCAGAATGCCCGTAATAACTCAAGTGCTGGTAAGCACAGTAGCTGCTGTGAACTCTCTCGAAGGAGAAAGAACACCAAGTGAGATCTTTAACTTACAAGCTTAAAGCTTGAAGTCTCGTGTTTGATAAATCAACACACGGAAAGCCTTAAGAAAAGCCTCGAAAGTACTTTATGTGATTTTGCAGTAATATCAGTTCTTTCGGTGGTTGAGCAGATGAGTAGAATCATTCAATGGAACAACCGAGAGTTTGAATGTTGGTGGTTGTGACGTATTTATAGCCGCATGAACCGATTCAAACTTTCTAGCCGTTTGGACGTATCCGGAAAGGTGTCAGACCTCGGATGTCCTTCTGACGGCGGCAGGTATGTTTTTTCGGAAAGGAACCATACCTTTGACCGCTTTATCTGACACAGATCTCTTTGTGTCAGAACGGCTCTTTCTGTCAGTCCGAGGAATAAGACTGGCGTCTTGTGACTGATAGACTTTAAGTTATCCTTCCTCAAAGTCATCCTTTGTCAGTCGATTCCTCAGAGAATCTTCTTTTTGTCTCTACTACGCGGGGAGAGAGAATCTGGGATTCTGCTGGTAACATCTGACTGGTAGATCATACTGGTGATCTCGTGCTGGCAGTCTCTGCTGGTGACTTGCCCTGGCATCATCAAAGTCTACCAAAAGTCTGGATGTTAATTCTTCTCGAAATCTCCCATGACTGGTGAAATCACCACTGGTGAATAGTGTAAGAACACGCATTCTCCTGGTAAGGTTTGTCAGCCATCTGCTGATGAAACCCTTCCCAACTGGTGAACAGTAGCCAGTCATAAGCGCTTCTCACCGCTGGTGAACAGTGTCAGCACGAGTCTTTGTCAGCCGCCTGCTGATGAAACTTTCCCAATTGGTGAACAGTAGCCAGTGGTAAGCTTTTCTCATGCTGGTGAACAGTGTCAGCACGAGTCTTGATCAGCTGCGACTTACAACTCAATAGACCTAAACAGGACTTTACATTTAAGGCTAGAGCTATGTAGAGACAACTGACGCTGGTAGGACTTAGGATTTGATCCACCAAAACTATAATCTAAACAAGTAGGCTACTGGGAAAGGAAACCTTAGACAGATTTCCCAACAAATGTTTATTTGTTTATTTAATTATTTTCTCGTATGATGTGATTTATTATGTGCGCACTAGTAAATAATAGGAAAGCATGCCTATTTGCTTTAATTATTTACTTTAATAAGCATGTTGCAATAATTTATATTTTTGATCATGTCTTATGTGATTTATTTTATGTTTTAAATTATGTCTGTAAATTCCAGGATTCATATTAATTTATGATAGAATTTTAGTTGTGACGTAATTTATGGCAACATAAAATAATGTGTGCGCATGAAACCTTTAGAATTAAAAAATACTAAGCTGGATCTTGGTTCTTTTCTAACCAAGATCATTAGACCTCCACAAATACGACTTCTCATTGGAAGTGAGGTATCTCGAAGCGTAAACGGTCTACTCGGGTAGCTTACGTTAGGGGTCCCTCACAAGTTCTAATGCGATGAGGTTTCCAAAATAAAACACTTATTTTAAGATGAGAAGTGGGAGCCTCTAAGCAAACGGTCTACTCGGGTAGCTTGCATTGAGACAACTTTCACTGGTCTCTAAGATTAATCTAAGTGGGATAACAAAGAATGTTAAGGGCATGCAGTATGGGTCTAGTACGTACACTAAATCGCTCTTTTACATTCGGAGTTAGGATTGTGGTTATTTTGGCTTAGATGTTGACTGGAGTATAACTCATTTGTGATGTCCCTGCTCCGGATAGGTGAACATGGTCTAGAGATCTCCAATATTAATTTATTTTATCATTAGATACCTGACATGTTAAGAAATTAAAGGATCATTTGATCTGGTTGAGCGTTCATCGTAAACGGTCTACTCGGGTAGCTTGCGGTGAATTAGCTTGAGCAATTGGAGGAAACAAATTGTATTGTTTTATCTAAAGGTTACTATGCATATTTGTTTCAATTGTTCTGTTGTATGTTCTTAATTTATTTATTTATTCATTTTCAGATATGTCTATCATTATTCGTATTTTGGCACAAAATCCCTTGAGGGGTTCTAATTTCCTGGAATGGAAATGGCTCATGGAGCGATGCATGTTTGCTACGCAGACTGTTTTTGTGTTACTTGTGCCTCGTCCAGCTGTACCTCTCATTGAGTCCTCAGATTCCTCTAGGAGCTCTCTTGAAAAATGGATGACGAACAACGATAAGTTATTATCAATGCTCAGGTCATCCATGATTGAGGAGCTCCAGCTCAAGTATCAGTATTGTACTGACGCTGTTGAGATTTGGAGAGACCTAATTATGACTTATGGTAGGCTTAGACAGACTGCCAGTGCCGAGTTTAGGGAGCATGTGCTGCACATGGATCACCTCAGAAGATTCTATATCTTAAATGGTGGAAATATGAATGATCAATTATTCACTGATGTCATATACGACTCCCTTCCAGAATCTTACTATGACTTCACTTCAATAGTCGAAGACAAGGTGTTCACTTTGGATCAGTTGATCAGTTTCTTGGAGGCTGCTCAAGAGATCAATGATTCCTTGTCTGCTGTTGTACTTGACTATCACTTTCCACTTCCGAGTGTAAAGGATGTAAGCATGAAGAATTCGACTAGTGATGGTTCTATAGAAAGATTTGGAGGCAAAGTTTACAAAAGAAAGGTCTGTTCTGCATGTAAAAGGAAAGGTCACTATAAAGTAAATTGTCCGGTGTTTGTCACCAAGGGACAAGGTACGTCATCTTCTGCACTAGTCATTGAAACATGTTTAGCATCAGTTTCTATCCATTCGTGGATAGTGGACACTGGAGCTACTGATCATGTTTGTTACTCTATGCAGGGGTTCGAGCTGACTAGAGAGCTTGAAGATGGCGAGGTTACCATCTCCATGGGAAATGCTGCTAGAGTCTCTGCTGCAGCAATTGGAGATGTTACTTTATGTTTTGGGAATAATGTTTTAACACTAAGAGATGTTTTGTTTGTGCCGACTTTTCGGCGAAACTTGATTTCAGTTTCCAAACTCTTTGATGATGGATTTTCTGTTGTTTTTGGTAGAGATGTTTCTATCATGAGAAATAACGTTGTTATCTGTCATGGGTCACTGAAAGATTCTCTTTATGTTATTACATGTTCAAACAAACCGACAGTGAAAGAGGCATATAATTTGTCTAACCAACGGAAAAGAAAGTTTTCTTCAAGTGAGGATATAACATATCTTTGGCAATTGAGACTCGATCATGTCAATCTTAAAAGAATCAAGAAACTCGTTGACTGTGGAATTATGGATCCAATCCAGGTAGTTCCACATAGAGTTTGTGAGTCTTGTATAGAGGGGAAGATGACGACCAGGCCTTTTAAGGCAAGTGAGTCTCGAGCAAATGACTTGTTGAACCTCATCCACTCTGATCTGTGTGGACCTATGACAACACAAGCCCGTGGTGGGCACATATACTTTGTCACCTTTATAGATGACTACTCTAGATATGGACGCGTTTATCTGCTTCACTACAAGTCCGAATGCCTTGAGAAATTCAAGGAATTCAAGGCTGAAGTAGAGAAGAAGTTGAACAAGACCATAAAGACACTGCGATCTGATCGTGGTGGGGAGTACCTCAGCAATGTGTTTCTCCAGTATCTGGAAGATCAAGGGATTACTTCCCAGTGGACTGCACCTGGCACCCCTCAGCAGAATGGTGTAGCAGAGAGAAGAAACAGAACACTGTTAGAAATGGTTAGATCAATGATGAGCTATGTCAGCTTACCAATTTCCTTTTGGGGATATGCACTAGAAACAACAGCGTACTTACTTAATTTAGTTTCTTCCAAATCAGTTCCTAAAACTCCAGTTGAACTCTGGTATGGACATAAGCCCAATTTGTCCAAGCTAAGAGTGTGGGGTTGTCCAGCGTACGTACTGAATAAGGAAGCTGATAAGTTGGAAGGCAAGTCTAAGTTAATGCTGTTCGTGGGCTATCCCAGGCAAACAAAGGGTGGTTTCATTTATGACCAGAAGATCAGAAAGTTGTTGTGAGTACCAACACAAGATTTCTGGAACATGAACTTATAAGAAACCACAAAACCAAGAGCGAGATTGTACTTCAAGAAATTGAAGAGAACAATTCAAATCCATCAGGAGAACCCCGTGGCAACCTGAGCATACCTGAATTGGGTATGGAACCAGGTGACGGCCGCCTGTGCAAGATGGTGAATCACAAGTAAATGCACCAAACACAGACACATTGAAGGGGCCTCGTCGTAGTGGGAGGTTATCTCGGCAACCTGAACGGTATATGTTCGTGGGAGAGTCTTTCGACTTAATCCCTGAAAATAGACTGAATGATACCGACCCATGGACATACGACAAAGCTATGAGTGACAAGGATGCTGATCAATGGCGAAAGGCCATAGATTCTGAAATAGAATCAATTACAGCTATGGATGTGTACCAGAAATCCTTACTGCCAGAAGGTTTTCGGGCCATAGGCAGTAAGTGGGTATACAAGAGAAAGAAGGATTCGAGTGGTAACATAATGGCGTTTAAGGCCAGGCTGGTGGCGAAAGGTTATAGTCAAAAGGAAGGCATTGACTATGATGAAACCTTCTCACCAGTTGCTATGTTAAAATCCATTCGGATACTTCTATCCATAGCAGCACATTTGGATCTTGAGATCTGGCAGATGGATGTCAAAACCGCGTTCTTGAACGGGTACCTTGAGGAAGGTCGTGACATCTACATACAACAACTAGAAGGATATGTCCAGGATGATCCAGAGCATCTTGTCTGGAAGCTTAAGAAATCCTTATATGGACTTAAGCAAGTTTCAAGGTCATGGAACAAGCGTTTCAATGATGTGGTCAAATCATATGGATTTGCACAATGCGAAAACAAAAGTTGTGTGTACCGTTTATGTGTCAGTGGGAGTGTGGTCTTTCTTGCACTTTATGTAGATGACATTCTCCTATTTGGAGACAATGTGGAGGTGTTATCAGGCATAAAATGTTGGTTATCCGAGCAGTTTCAGATGAAAGATCTGGGTAATACTGGTTACATCCTTGGGATCAAAGTCCTACGAAATCGTAGGAAAAGGATGTTGAGCTTACCCAGGGTGCTTACATTGATATTGTGTTGGCTCGTTTTAGCATGGAGAATTCGAAGAGAGGTCTTTTACCTTATCGTCATGGAATTCGTCTTTCAAAGTCACAGTGTCCTGTGACAGAGAAGGAGAAGAATGAGATGTCTAAAGTACCATATGCTTCGGCAGTGGGAAGTCTCATGTATGTTATGCTTTGCACGAGGCCAGATATCTGCTATGCTGTTGGTATGGCAGCAAGATATCAGTTCAATCCCGGGCAGGCGCATTGGAATGCGGTGAAACACATTCTCAAATATCTGAGGAAAATACGAGACTTATGTCTTGTATATCAGAGTGAGAACTTGTGTCCTGTTGGGTACACGGATTCGGATTTCCAGGCGAATCAAGATGAGAAGAGATCGACCTCTGGATATGTGTTTACCTTGGGAGGAGGAATTGTGTCTTGGAGGAGTGCGAAGCAGAAATGCATCGCAAACTCCACCATGGAAGCTGAATATTTGGCAGCTTCAGAGGCAGCAAAGGAAGTTGTATGGTACCGAAACTTCCTCCTGGAGTTGGATATTGTTCCGAGCTTGCCTAAAGCAATCACAGTATACTGTGATAATGCTGGTGCAGTGGCAAACTCAAAGGAACCCAGAACTCACAAGGCCACAAAACACATTGAGAGTAAATACTACATCATACGAGAGATCGTGGCAAGAGGCGATGAGCTGGTCCAAAAGATAGATACAAAAGAGAATCTAGCTGATCCATTTACAAGGGGTTTGCCCCAGAAGATCTATGAGGAACACGTTCGTGCTCTTGGACTGAAGATCTGAGGCTGGATATCTTATGTCCCTTTTCTAATAGCTAGATTGTATAGACACACTTAATACTCTGTAAAAGTAATGGTATTATGTTTTTGAGTATAAGTGGGAGATTGTTAGGATTGTATACTGAAAGCATAAATGATTAAGTGTTTTGTATACTGGCCTTCATTTATGTGTTGCATCAACAATTCTCGCTATCTGATAAATGTGAGCATACAACGAACTATAATATCATTTTATCTCGTAGATAGGGATGACCATATGGTGTGTAGGAGATCACAGAGGATCATATGGTTCGTTTGACCTAGCGAGATATAAACAGTATCACAGCTGAAACAGTCCCTGGATACGTTGTTGGTTTAAGCTGCAGCACATCGGTTCATAAGTGGGCTTATCCTAGCTACTTGATGTGTTGGTACATGTTTATGTATTGATTGGATCAACAGTGGGATGTGCCATTCTCATTGACATATGAATGAGCCAGATCCCAAACATACTTCCTATGATCTTAAACCTTAATGAAGGATAAGGGGCACACACGAATTGACCACACTTTGATTTGCTAGGATGGCGAGTCTTAAATGTACTCTAATATCTGCATTTTGGGTGTTGGCAATTTGTGTGGGGTCTGCTTAGGCTGGATGTATAGGTAAGCATATCCGTTTCAGGATGGTGACATTCTCTGATGAGCTCACAAGGTTCTTTATGCTAAGTCCAGCAGGCTGAATGATTTGTTCAAGCATAAGAGAAAAGGAGTGAGTGGTATTAATCAGGAAATAAGATATTAATTAATTGTGGTTGATTGTCATAAGCCAAATTAATTAATTAATGTCTAAAACCTTAAATATGTGGATCATGTTAGTTTAATGCAACCCGTTCCTAATAACGTGGTAATAAAGGGGGCGAGTCAGCATTGTTACCGTGGTGAAGGTTAAAACAATGTTTTATTAATTAATTATGTTTTGGGTTGAACAAGGAACGATTAATTAATAAAGAGGGTTCACTTTATTATTTGCATTTGATCCCTGGTCTGGCCCACACACTGCTCAAGCCCATTAGGGTTATAGTTTCTCAAAACCCTAACACTATAAATAATCTTTCCCTCTCAGATCAGAAGTAGTACACAATACATTATACAATTAATATTCAAATTAGAATATTGAAAGAGAGAGGGCGAGATTGGGCAATCAGGAGGAGGGATTTATTCTGATCAAATCTTCCGGCTTCCTGATTCAACTTTGTAGATAATCCTCACCAGATTTCCAAGGAGCAAGGGAACAGATCAGAAGATCAGATTTGTAGGAACACAATCAAAGAAGGGTTCCATTCCAAGGGTTCCATTCCGCTTCAGATCTAACTTCATCGTTCATCCTCCGATCTAGATCTGTAGATCAAACGATTGAAGATCAGGTATTCTCTTGAATCCACCCTATGCAATTAATTATTGTAGAAGCATGAATAGGGTGGCATGGTTTATTTAATTGAATTTGTTCTTGATATCCTAATAACGGTCCTGCGAATTAAATAACAACTCATGTTGTTGGCCGTAGACTCGAATCCTACATGAACTTGATCAGACCCTGCTTCCTTAGCTCATCCAATCCTCTCATACTTATATGACCAGTTCTCAAATGCCATAGCCTCAGGTCCTCATTCTGAACCACATCAACTTGTCCTTCTACAGTTTTGGCATATAAGTAATAGAGGCTATTCGACCTTTTGCCCTTCAACACCTCATCATCTCCCTTGCAGACTATAATTGCACCTTCATCACCAACAAACTTGTATCCATTGGCTTCCAAAGTTCTAAGGGATATAAGGTTCCTTTTTATCTGGGGTATATACCTTACCTCAGTCAACATCTTCACTTCTCCTTTGTGGTTTTGAATCCTAATTGAGCCAACTCCTTGTATTTGGCATACATGATCATTCCCTAGCATCACAGTCCCCAGATTCTTTTTCATACATATTGAGTTGAACCACTCTAATCTGTAGCACATGTGGAAGGAGCACCCTGAATCTAGGATCCAACCATCACTGGAGCAATCTATAACATTGAGAACCTCATCATTTTGCTGTTCAGAAAACCAGACTGTGTGAGAGCCAGAATTTTGTTGATTCTTCATTTTCAAGACTGGGCAGTCTCTTATCAAATGTCCACTCCTTTTGCAGTAGTGACATGTCCTTGTCTCTTGTATCTGAGTGGGATTCTTGTGTTCCAGATTTTGAAATACAGCCTTATTCTTGTTTTGGAACACATTTGGCTTGTTGTTCCTTTTCCAGGTTGTGGGTTGTTTCTCTGGGGTGTAGGTCTTCTGATTTCCTCCACCCTTCTTTTGGAACTTGCCACTTTGACCTTTCTTCACAAACAAGCCTACATTGGTGTGGTCACTGCCCAAGTTATTAGACAACATCTCAATTTCCTTACCCTTAATTGCAGATAAAACTTCTTCTAGGGACAACTTACCCGTTCTCCCATAGGTCAATGCATCTTTGAGATTTGTGTAGGACTTAGGTAGTGCGTTTAGCAGGTGTATAGCCTTATCTTCATCTGCTATTTCTTCACCAATGCTCTCCAGACCATCCACGACCTTGTTAAACTCATCTAATTGCTCTTGCAAGTTCTTTTCTTCTGAAAACCTATAGGAGTACAGCCTCCTCTTCATATATAGTCGATTAGCCAAAGACTTTGTTTGGTACAGGGATTCAAGTTTCTTCCAAATGTCAGCAGCGGTCTTTTCTTTTGATATTTCCCTAAGAACCTTGTCATCCAAACATAATATCGAGCACTACTAGCTTTACTCATGAGTTTTGACTTCTGTTCAGCTGTTTCATTCTTGAAACCAGCATTATCGGGCAAGATAGCCTTATCTACCCCTTTCTCTGTCAAAATGGCTTGCATCTTTAATTTCCACAACTCGAAGTCATTCTTACCCGTGAATTTCTCTATTTCATATTTCCCAGCAGCCATAATTCACAAGATACAGGATCTTGATCTCACACACTTAGTCTGAATTAGAAACCTTATCCCAGGTTCGCAAGATTAAAGAAATGAACCCTTTAATCAGCAAGATTGCCTCCTGTCTTGGCAATTACAGTTTAATTCACACAGTGTAGGCAGAAGATTAATATCGAACAACAGGTATTCAGAAACATATGCTCATAACCATAAACGGGAAATACTCATGCAGGCCACACCACTCAAGTCGATAGCTCACAATCAGTCAGAAGTATCCAGAACATAAACCCAGAGGCAAGAAGGAGTCTTACTTGGTTTCACTGCCACAATTCGATTCAAGCTCTGCGAAGATTTCCAATCCTTGATCGAGATCATGCGCGCCCTTACATTTCCCATAGACGGCGCCACTTGTTATGAATCGCACGAATCAATCAACCAAGGAAACTGCAGATCAACTCACGAACACACACAAAACACAACTCGCGCAATTACGTGGTTCACCGAAAAACCGGCTACGTCCACGGGCAGGTAAATGAGTGTATATTATTGAATGCTTGGGAAGACGATTACAAGAACTCTCAATCTTACTCACTGATTTCTTCAAAATCAGATCCCTCAGAATTCAGAAAGAAAATGAAAAATAAGTGTTGATTATTATCGGAGCTGAGCTGCTATAGTTATTGTTATAATTTCCTAACCAATTATCCAGCTGTCACCAACGACAATACTCCACGTGTATTATACCTCCAGAAACACGCTTCTAACAAATACCAATCAGCTCGACTTTATCAAAACAAAACACGAGCTCCAAACCCGCTGCAAACCTTAATGCATATATGTACGTATGCATTATATTTCATGCAGCCAAACTCAACACAAACTAAAATGTGTAGCCTCATATCTCCATCAATGTAAAATTAATAATAATCAAAACCTCAAAGCTATGCAAACCGAAGCACTGCCATTGGTGAACAAATTTTTTTAGGTATCCTCTTCTTGTTCGTTTTTGGTATATCTTTATTTGTTACTTCTAGAGATGGTTTGCAATGACAAAAGAATAACATAATGTAATTTGTCCTCCTTTTCCCATTCAAGCAATGCATTCCTGCATGGCATTCTAACTTCACAACGGCACAAAACTTTGTTATGCTAAACTTAACAACGCATATATGAAAGATATAGGGTTATATGTTTAAATTGAATTATTTTAAGATTTTAAATTTGGGCTACAAGGGATAAAATAGTAATAACATATTATATTCTAAAATTTTATTTTATAAAGGGGCTATACTTAGAAAAAATAAAAATATAACTGCATTTAGAATTATCCATATTATAATTAGTATTTACAATACAAAAATGTCGTACATTTGGATCAAACCTGGTTAGGTTTCTTTGCAAGCGGATATAAGATATTAGTTTTTTAGTTCAAATTCGCGATAATTAATTTAAAAAGATTTTAATTTTACAAATTTGATTGGAACTGACAGGAGGGTTTTGTTTTGCTATTTTTATAGAGGAAAAACCGAAAGGTTCGGCTAATTTGAATTGATTTATGGATTATCATGTACATGTATTATAATTACATTCACAAATGGTGAAGTAACAAAAATACCCTTAACTAACACATTCAATTTTAAATTAATTTTGATAATTTCCTAATTGCCGTTTAATGTATTTCTTTCCATTTATCTTGATTTAGTTCCTAAATTGTTTCGGAGCCAATGTATTGTTTCATGGATTCTTTATATTTACTTTCATAAAATTTTATCATAGTGGAGGCAGAGGCCTATCTATGTATCACTTTGGGGTACATTTGTACGCAAAAAAACAAAAGGGTTTCTTTTTATAGGATTTATTTTTTAACACAATATTTATATATATGTTCACATAATTATCCTCAATTTATTTTACTATATAAATATATTCTGTCAAATTCTATATATTTATGACAGATAATGAGCTTCTAATTTAAAATTACTTTTAAATTATAAAGCATACATAAAATTAAAAACCCTATATTCTAAATTAACCACACCAGTTCCCGAATTCAATTCTCATTCTTGTTTCCCCCAAGTCTTGTACCAATCCCGTTCTTCCACCCATGCACCTTGCCGGCCGCTTCCCCTTATTCATAGTAAGTATGTGCGTAATGCTGTGAATGAGCATTTTTTGTTTTCTGTTTTTCTGTGATTTCTCCATGTGTGTGATTCTATTTATTTACCTGTTGATGATTGGTTTGTGTTTTTCAATCGATTAGCTTGATTAAATGGGATCATGTTGTTTTGGCTAAAAAGGAAAGCAAAATTAGAACTTTCCTTTTTTTTTTTTTAAACATGGAATTTTATCCAAAATATTTTAAATTTTCAAAATTTTATCCAAAATTTTATCCAAAGTTTTATTTTTTAGGAAATTTTATCCAAAATAATTTTCGGTTTGAGAATTTTATCCCAACTTAACTAACGAAATTTTATACAATGAACCACCCGTTAAATTCCATGTAGTGTCCAACTCACTAATAATCCATGTAGATGTTAGTTGAACGCGACATGGACATTATGTGGGATTTAACATGTGATTTATCGTTCAAAAAAATCAATGTCAATTAAATTGGATAAAATTCCCAAACATAGATCTCTTTTGGATAAAATCCCCTAATAGATAAAATTTTGGATAAAATTCCAAGAAATGAAAACTTTTTGGATAAAATTCCGTGTTTTCCCTTTTTTCACTAGTTGTTTGGTTTTGTGTTAGATTATTGGTTGATGAGATGAGTATTTATATTTTTAATCATAAGACGACTTTGAATATTAAATAATGATTATTTATGTTTTTTTTAAATTTATTCATATATTAAACCCCTGATTCTAAATTTCAGAATACACCACAACGAGGAAGTTATAAAAAAAATGAATCCGAACAATTGTTGGAGATGCAAGTCCTTTAGGACTAGTCCTAAAAGTATTACTCCCTCCGTCCCGTTGAAGTAGTCTCACTTTCCTTTTTTGTTTGTCCTATAGAATAGTCCCATTTTCCTAAAATGGCAACCTTTTTCACATTCACCAATAAAATATTAATTTCACTACACTCACAACTCTTAATTCCCGTGCCGAAAAGAAAAGGGACTATTTCACCGGGACAGAGGGAGTACATAACAATTAAGAAGAGATTCTCAAGATTGATATCTCTTTAAGAGGATCCATTTATTGATCCACAACGGACCACGAGGACTTTATCCAGAGTCGTCCAATAAACAGCAAAGGATGAAATGGTTGACTTGGGAGTTGGGATAAATGGAACATTTGCAAAGAGCCCTCCAAAATTATCAAGTGACTGAACACTTGGACCACACTATCCATCGTCTTTGGTTGACTTACTTTGCTCAAATGGAGACAAACCAGGCTATCCATTTATCTTTACATGTTTACGACGTTCGACGAAATTTCGCATGTCATATTTTCTATTATAGCTAGCGCGCGTCATCTCTTTGCAAGTTTTCATGCGCCTAGGTACAAGTGTGTATAGTAGAAAATGTAACAAACAATCTCGTTCGATCCTACATTGAAACGTAAAAGGTTCTTCCTCTCACGTGAAGCCACGTGAAGGCGTGATCCAACTAGGCTGCATTGATCTCGATCCAAAGTGGGGTTCTATTGGCATGCATGTAAGAGTTTAAGGATTGGACGAGGTTACCAAATCAAATCATACTTCTCAATCCAGATGCATGCTGTGGTCCTTCGGGAGTTGCAAATACCCAAAAATGTGTGATCTCTAAGGCACACGCTTTTAAGAAGCTTCAAAAAATAATACTCCCTCCGTCCCGGATCATTAGTCTGGATTGAGTTCGGCACAGATACCAATACGAATGTAATAAGGGATTCTAATGGTACAATTAGTAAAAGTGATTAACACTTAATAAAAAAATATAAAAAATTCGAAAATTGAAAATTCAAAACTGGAGACGACGGCGAGAGCGGCGCGTCTGATTTTTCCCCGCGGACAACGTCGTCACCAGCTACGGTGATAGAGGACGGCGAGAGAGGCGCTGCAGATTTTACAGGTGATGGAAGAGTTAGGGTTTTCGTCATTGCGAGGAGAAGAGGAGAGTGGTGAGAACTAGGAGAGCGGAGGGTGGGGAGAACGGAGGTGGGGAGAGCGGCGCACGGCACTGCCGTGGAGAGATTCAGTCGGGGAAGGGTTTTCCTCGAAGAGGAGAGAAAAAATCGGAGATTCACTGTGCGATTTTAGGGTTAGGGGAGATCGGAGGGTGGTGAGAACGGAGGTGGGGAGTTTGAGATCGGAGATGTGAAATTGTCGAAGAGAGAATCGAAGAGGAGAGAATCGAAGAGGAGAGAGGAGTGAGTGATGCGGCGCACACAGTAGTGTGAGGACTATGTGTGCCGTTTTAGGGTTGGGGAGGGTAGGTTAGGTTTTTAATTTAATTTTGTTAATTAAATTAATTAATTAAGAAATCATTATTTTTTGTTAATTAAGAGATTAAGATACCCTAATTTTTTCTATTTTGGGAAAACAGGACTAATGTTTGGGACAGACGAAAAAAGAAAACAGAACTAATGATCCGGGACGGAGGGAGTATGTAATAAGTACCGTCCACTTGTACCCTATTTAGGGTACAATGATAAAAGGGTCTCGTATGTGATCAAATCAACTATCATGATTCAAGATTTTTAAAAAAAATAGTACATAATAAATAAATATATTTTCAAAATAATCACCGCCCCGACTAGCATATATAAATCCATACTTTTGGTGTTGGCCTAAGTTCAATTTAGCCTAGTACAAGTAAGGATGTCAATTGAGTTGATCCATCGAATTTCGGACTAAACTCATCGGGCTGTAGGTTATTCAGTCCGAGTTGAATCAGACTAAATTTTTATCGGGTTAAAAATTCTTGAAATTAGCCTTAATACACCAGTTTTCAGGCTGACCCATCGGGTTAGCAAGATTTTTGAGTTTATCTTTATACTGATTTTATTAAAATATTTTAATACCCCTAAAAGAAAATAAAAAAGAAAATGATGAACAAACATAAATAAAATACATCAAATAATAATATAGTCGCTAAAAATAGTGATAAGTGGATAAAAGGTCGTCTCATTATAGTTTGAAAAAAAAAATACATTAATCATTATATACCAACTAATTTAAGTAATAGAAGTATATTCTTCAACATATAAAATGATAAAATCGGGGATCATAAAATTAAATGTAACTTTCATTTAGGTGGACATAGCAACGAGAGGCTAAAGGTTCTGGAAAGGAAGAAATTAGAAGGTACGTTAATTAGGAGAGTGACGAGTGGATGGCAGTGAAAGATGAATAAAGGAGGGAATTTGGATTTGAGGGTTACTGACTACGTTAGTGGGAGAGATTGATTAGGTTTTGGTTGATGGAAAATTAGGTCTAGGAAATTATTTGTATAATTAATAAGTGTAGCCGAATATAAAGAAAACTAGAAATAATTAATAATAAATACTATATCATTAAATATTGTTGGACCTACGGGTCGATCCGCAACCCACTGGGCTCGACCCATTTGGTCCACCAACCTGTCAGGTTCAATTCGTTCATTTAAAAATAATTTTGGGTTGAAATTTTTTTATCCTAACCCACATTTTAGCCCACCAATTTGGGATTGACCAGTTAATTTCGGATTTTATTGATATCCCAAGTATAAGTAAGAGATTCTATAGATACAATCAACAAATTGACAATACAAATAAACAATGCCAAAGTTAGCACTTACTCGAAACGTGTCCCCGTATCTATATATATATATATTAAAGTAAGCTCGGAGGCAATTTGTGGTAAGTTTAAGTTAGATTAGTTGGTCATTAATGAACTATTTAGTTAATTAATTTTAGTGTGAATAAATCTATATGTAGATAATATATTAAGATTTGATTGCTTAATTGGATTACTTCCATAAATGTAAATACTTCAATCATTAATTAATAATTTATTTAAAATTTTATTAATAAATATATATAGTTTATTGAAAGTATAATATTTAGAAAAATTAATTCAATCAATTAAAACTTAGAGAAAAAGAATTGCGTAATTTTATGATGATACATTAATTGGAGCATTAATGAATTGATTTTTTTTTCAATTGAATAATTAATATTTATGATTAGATTTATGAAAGACTCAAATATTTTCGTATAACTTACTTAATATTTATTATGATCAACATAAATCATTATCTTATTATTTACTTAATAATATACTAAAAAAATAATTATGAAGTTTGTTGAAATGTATTAATAAAAATTTAATTTAAAGTTACTAATTCGTGTAGAAAATAACGCAAGTTTATGAGAACATAGAATTAAATTAGATAAATCTATTGCAAATTTATTTATTTTTAAATAAAACTCATTTGTATTTAATTTTTGAAATTATAGATATTAAATAGGAATGAAAATTATTTAATTCCTGTTGGGGTTATAACTAGGTAAGTGCTTACTAAATTTATAAGTTTTAGTTAATAAATTTAATTTTCCAAGTCAAAATAATAATTAGGAGATTATAATTGATTTGGTTTAAAATATTCCAAATTTAGTTGATTTTATATAAATATAAATTGAATACATGATTTTATTAATTTAGGAAGTGATTTCATCATATTTTATAATTAGTAATCAAATTAAATACAATCCTTAAATTATGGCAAAATATGATCAAATTTTGATCCTTTTATGGTTACATTCATACTATAAATATGACACTCATATTTACAATATCATTAGCCTTATATTTTCTCTCAAATATAAAATATAATTGTGCTTCATTGTTTAGGTTTTTCTTTTGTTATTATTGAAGTTGATGTTATTTAGCTTCAAATTGCGATTAAGATAATGAATCGAGCATTTTGTAAGGAGAAAAACAAAAATATTAAAGGAATGCATACTTGCTCGAAGTTTCACGTTTCAATGCATGATCAACACACCAATAATAGTTTAAAATGCATAATTCATCATATTTCATTTTGTTATTACAAAGAAGAGCGTTTGTTATATAAATTCATTTACATTTTAGTACTTTTTTTTTTATGTAACTTTTCATCCTATACAATTAAACTATTTTAATGATTCTTTTAAGCAAAACAAAAATCGGAAGCTTGATTATCAATGACATGCATCTAAAAGTTAATAAGAATAAACGAATATTTTTAACTTATGAATAAATTTATTTTACATCACTTTATTATATGGCTTTCTATTTAAAGTTCATGTATTTCAAAATTAAATATTAAAAATATAAATTTACTATTTTAACTTAATTTACTTTAACATACTACAAGATAATTTTTTATTTTGACAATCGATATTTTTCATAATATTTTAGTATAAAATTATTCACAAAGTAAATTATGAAATTATACAAAAAAATATATCATACTAATTACTGAAATGTAGTCTAAAGTATTTGAGAATATATTTGGAATTTATTACATTTTCTTGCTTCCAAGTTCCAACAACCATATTTTTTATACATTGTTCTATTTATTTAATATATTTCTTATATAAATATCAAATTACAAAAAATTATGAAAAAAAATAATAAAATAATTCTAATAAAATATAATTATCGCGCGATACTAGTAATTGTAATGGCGAACCCTCCACTAACAGACAAACTACACTAAATGAAAAAATATTTAATATCATGCAGAGTTGTTGTTAAAGATTTCCAATGTCCACATTCCTACATTAGGTGGCATTTTCTGTAATATAAAAATAGCAAGTTAGTTGGGTAGGCTTCCATTTATAGTATGTTTTGCAATCTTTGAGATGCATATTGAGGAGCTTCCAGAGGAGAGGTAAGATATATCTAATGCTTCCATTTCCACAATTATTTTTTCTATTCATATTCGATTACTGACTGTCTTCTATTTCAGGAAACATGTAGCATATTCTATTTTTTGCACATATTTCTGGCTCCCTCTCTTATATACATAAAGGTATTAAATGTTAAACTATGTAATATCTCCAGGTACCCTAAAGAGGACTAGGTGCATGGAGCCACTACAGGAAGAGATAAAAATAGAGAATGTTTTGTTTACAGTGAGTTTTTAGAGGACTTGGACATTTATTATCATCTTTTAACATACTGCTATCATTACTCTCTCTCTTAAAACTCTAAAATACGGAATATAAACAGAAATCCATCGGTGACAAAGGAAAGAGTATCAGTTCTTACGGCCAGTTGGAGACGCCGAAGAGCCCGATCCAAGCTATGGAGTTCCTAGGCAGATCTTGGAGCCCTTCTGCATCTGACTTCCTACAAATATTTTCATCCAATGTGAGAAACTTTAACGTCTGCAATCATATGAGTAAAAATGAGGACTTCAATTACATTGTAAAAGACAGATCCTAACTCAGTTCCTGCATATTCGTGTGGAGAAAAACAACGGTGAGGTAACATGTGCAAAGAAAGAAAAAAATATCTCATATATTATAGTCCATTCAGCATTTAGATAACTGTGCTTAGATCTTGGAACTAAAATTTAGCAAAACTTAGCTAAGCAATACAATAACCAATGCTTATAAACTCACTAGCTAAGTTGAGGCTCTTATTGATCATATATATTGTTTCGTCAATTCAGCCTAACACAAATGAACGAGTTGATGAAAACTCAAAGCGTGGAGAAGAGACTCCAAAAACTTCATTAAAGCAGGACAACCTACAGGTACAGCACATGTTCAGATCTGAATTTAACTAATTTTCATAAATAAAATCCCATCTAAAGTTGAAACATAAGTGCAGATGGACTTGAAGCAACCAAAGATATGGCTGAGCGGCAATTCCTTTACTAGCTTATTCAGGAGAAGGAAAGAGAATAAGAAAGAGGAGAAACGACTCCAGACAGCCCAATTACATGCAGCCCTTTCACTCACACAGCTTGCAGCAGCCATTGCTGCGATCAGCAGCAGCAGCAGCAGCAGCACATGCAAAGAAGGAACATCAAGCCAGGATATGGGCAACGTACTGTCTTCTGCTGCAGCGCTAGTAACCAACGTGTGTGTTGAAGCAGCAGAGTCCCTTGGTGCCAAAAGGGCTCAAGTTCGAGCAGCTGTTGACTCCGGGATGGCAATTCAAACCCCGATTGACATGATAGCAGTCACAGCCACAGCAGCAACATGTAAAACACTTAGATAGTGAACTGGAACTAGATCAACTTTCCTTAAATCAAAACCAAACCTGACGCACACTTGCTTATAATTTGGCCTGCAGGTTTAAGAGGAGCTTCACTTCTAAAATCAAGAGCCATGGCAGTCCCCCTTTCCAGGGTTCAGGAGATGCTCAAAATAAGTGCTGAGATATGCACAATTATGCCTTCAGGTATGAGAAAACCATTTGCAACACGAATCTCCATTAGTTTACCTCGGCATCTGTTTCAGTGTTTTCTCCCTTTGCATGCGTTGAAATTGGTTAAACTCTGTGTAGGACGCAAAGAATGCACGACTGTCAGCATCTATCTAAAACGTCATCATCTAATGTTCTCCTACAGAAAGAAGTATCTAGGAGGAGCCTTGACATCCTCAAAAGAGTGTACTTATTTCTATCCTAGCTTTGGTTGCAAAATTCTTCCATGGTTCACAGCTCTCCTATGTTCAACCTAAAAATGATAATACAATGACAAATTTTGATTATAAGTCTATAATAATCAATAATGCTACTTACACCTCTCTGCTTTTCCAGATCAGGTCACCAATATTACCAAGGAGATAACAGATTACCAGGAAAATTATTTGCTATGCCTAAAGACAACTAACGGCATCATTAAGCTTCTATTCGAAGATGAGATGCAATCGAGGATTTGGATATCTACCATTCTCAATCTCCTGGAGATGCAGAACCCCAGCTGAAAAGCCAGTCACAGACATTGAGATTTCAACTCATGTATGTAATCATCGCTGTAAATATATATGCTCTTTGGTTATGCTTTTTCTTTGACAATACAAGAAATCCAACATAATATTAATAAACATAGTTAATCACGTAGCTAAACCGCAACAGTCATTCAAGTTTTCATCTAAATCAAAAATGAATATTGCAACTCCTGACTGAAAAACTCGCAGATTATCATCAAACACGACTCAGACAACTATATTTCAACAAGTTCAATTCTCTCAATCACAGCGTACAATCCACGAATCAACCTTTTTTTTTTTACTATATAATTATATCTGGATTAACTATCACTTTAATTGAACGCAGTGTAAAGTTAGCTACCTCAATGTCAAGTTAATCTCGAATTTACAGTCTCTTGCAAAGTCAGCCGGTAGCAGATTGCGCCGCCGCGAGATTGCAAATTCCGGTCATTTTTCGAACTGATGGCATTTACCGAGTTTTTTTTTTTCTTTTCTATAGTAGCAAAATATAATTTTATTAAAATGAATTTGTTGAGGTTTCGTTCATTGGAATATTGAATATTCCTTTTTTTTCAAAACTAGATTGCTACTGCGCTGCGCAGTGTGTTTGTAGTTTTACGGGTAATTTATTATTACGCTATATTAATTATATTTATTTTTATAAATTAATAATAGTAAAATATTAAATCAAATCCAATGTCCCACAATGATGTTCTATTGACTCAATTATTTTAACAACTGTTATTATAAAAAAATGTGTAATACAAAATACATTTAATTAATTTTAAGAACAAAAATTAAATTTTTATAAGAAAACAAATTACGGTTATAGGAAGTGTTGGGATGAAGCTCAAATGGCTGGCGGGCGAGACTTTCCAAGAAAGGGGTTAAGTTAGGCCCAACCGATTCCCACTTTAGTCTTTACACCTAAAAAAAAAAAAGTCTCGACTTCAATTTTTTTTAATTGATTTTTCATTTGTTAGACTAGAGTAAAAGCTCTGTTTTTTTTTTTTTTAAATAAATTTATATTAATCTTAAATACACTTCTTAGTTGCAGGTAAGGTAATTTAACCACTATACCCCGGGCACAAGTAAAAGCTTTGTTACTTTACTCAGGTATGTTGTATCCTCATATTGTCGAAGTCATGTTTCAGTGATTGTCGACCCCACTTTGAGCTTTAATTTTTTTTTTAATTTTGAATTTTTATATAGTATTGAGATTACTTTTAGTGTATTAATTTTTGTTTATTTTATTACTATTTTTAGCTTATACTTTATATAATTACGAGATTTTTTTTAATATAAAAATCCAATGGAGCTTCCATTACATTTATTTGTGGATCCACCACTCTTAGAGGAGATAGAAACACTAATGACTTTGTGATATGTAGATATCTGAACCGGAAGTGTTTTAAGAACAAACTTTATTTTTTTTTATTGCAAGTGAATGATTAAAGCAATGAATAATGGTGTGAGAACAACTTCCAAAAGCCACAATCAATATAAATATAAAATCCTTCAATACACAATAATAATTTCAATAGCAGACAACAATGGTGTTGGTGGCAAAATTTTCATAGTTGATAAGAATTTCAACTTTGAATTAAAACTAATAGGATTGGTCCGTGAGATAAGCTCGATTGACATTTATAAATATTTTAATATGTTATTTATACATGTATATTAAATTAATAAAATTATCATAATTTAATAATAAATTATATATACGCTGCGGATCCCAGCAAACTAATATATATATATATATATATATATATATATATATATATCATTTTTTAGAATTATAAATAGCATTTATCCAAACCATAAATAGCATTTTGGATGTATATATTATAGTTACATATGATTATTTATGGTTGAGAACATATATTTATATCGGACATTAAACATCAATTAGAAATTTGATTCAAATCTTAATTGTGAATAACATGCATTTCGCACGAAATATTATTAAAAAGTAATTTTTATTTATTTATGATATGAGAAAAATAATATTAACAAATAAGTTTTGATTATTTTAGATTTTTTAAATAGCTTTCATGTTATGAGAAATATTTTTAAAATCAATATATTTACTTTATATCTGATTCTTTTTCTACATTGCAATGTAAATATTATAATGATAGAGAAAAAAATATGAGAACCCCTAATGAAAGTAACATCAACATCAAATGATGATATATTATTTGGCAAGTTTGTAGGTGGCAGGTCCTAGTTGTTAAGACTTAGGTGGGAGATTAATTCAAGTTTTCGTATGTTATGAACTGTATTATCTTGTAATTCCTTTGTCCTAATTTATTGAGCACTTTTTCCGTTTCCGTCCGTCTCACCTTATTACGTTACTTTCTTAAAATAGCAAATTTTTAACACTCATTAATAAAATATTAATTTCACTACCACTAACAACCTTTAATTCTCGTGCCCTATTAAAGGTGCCCATTTGATCGGGACGGAGGTAGTAGTTATTTTCTTTGACAATTACTGGATTAACACATATATATATTTGATAACTCTTATAAAAGAGTTATATGGAGATCTAGACTTATCAGTTCCAGAATGAAAAGTTCCATGCTGAAAATTCGATCTCTTCTTAGTCTTTTGCGCATTCAGATTAATTCTTCAGTTTATATTCGACTCAGCTCTAGCTTACAATTCGATAATATAGTTCTTACATGACTTTACATTTTGAACACAAAACTGAAACTTAATCTAGTGATTCACTAAAATGACTTTTACACTTTTGACCCATCAAAATAAAATAAGATAAATAAATTTCCTAACAATTTCGATTTATTTTGGTGATCAGTATATAAAATTTTAATCACAGTTAAAATAGTAGAATCAAATTAGAGTATACATAAAGAAAACTCGACTTTGATGAAACTCATTCCGACCCCAATCGTTTCCACATATTCCAATAAAACCCCTTGAATTTTGATAAAATGACAGCGCAAGCATTCATGTTTCCATAATACTTTCCACCCCTAATTTATTTCCCTCTGTTAAATCTAAAAGATCGCATCACTCGATTGATCCGACGGTCACCGTCTACTCATGGAGAATTCGCCGGTGGAATCACCGACCGCCGGCATATCGGCGCTGGTAGAGCAAGCCAAGGAGCTGCAGGAATCGGCGTCGTCGCTCATCTCCCGGACCACCCGCGAGGAAGACACGCTTCGCCAGCGCGTCGCAGCGCTCGATTCCCGCATCAACTCGCTTCGTTCTTCAATCCGCGGCTCCAAAGATTCCGATAAAGTATGAGCTGCATAGATTTCTGAGCATGCATGCGAGTGCTTGTTATGTAAATCTATATATGGCATGTTTTGTTTCTGCGTCTGCTTATTTTTTCGATTGCATTTTTTGGGAATTTGAAGCTGGAAGAAGAGTTGATGAGAGTGAGGTATATCTTGAGCGAGGGAGATGCAGCGGCATTCCTTCCTAGCAAATCTCATGGTTTGTTGGATTCCTTTATTTGGCTGAATTGTGCTGCCTATGTCAAATTGATGATAATTGTTAGTTTTTTCTGTTACTTCTGTGAGTAGGGATGTTTCTGAGGATGTTTTTGGGGCCTATTAATGTGAGAGCTAATAGGAAGGATGTGCAGTTGAAAGTGAAAGAGGAATACAATAATGTCAGGGTATGGTTTTCTACTGCATTTTGTAAATTATATATATTTTTTGGCTTTTAAACTCGAGGTTTAGGCAGTCAAAGAAATATGCAGGTTGCTCATCATATTCATATGTATTATGTCATGATGAATGAAACAGTGATTATCTAGGGACTCCTGAAAGACTTGGAATATACATCCGTCACTGAAGTGTATGTGAATTCTAGCTTTTAACAAGTATAGATTGTTTAATCTCATTACAGATGATTAAATGCACAAATCATGTATTCTTGTTTTATCCCATCAAATTAACTCTATACTCAAGTTCCATAAGTTGAAATAACATGCATACACAATTACTGGCCAGACAACCATGCGTGAGAAATCAATATCAAGAATAAAAAATGCATATCTGGAAGGAAAACTAATTAGTTAAATTGCGTAAACTCATGGTAGCTTTTAACTGCTGGAATCTATGATGCATTTACCGAAACTCAACAAAAACAATAACTAAATAAAAACTCATAACAATATGAAGAACCCGTATTCTGTTGATGTGATTCTTCAATTATTCAAACTTAGCAATCTTCAAAAACTATACTAGAGCAATAATATAACTAGATGAAGGAACCTCTTAGGTTGAGATGCCCACTTAAAATTACCTAGAAATACTATGTATGAATACATAGAGTTGGAAAAAATGTAAGATAAAGATGCAAAAGAATCAAATTTAAGCACTTCTCGCACAATCTCAGCTGGAAACATGTTGATCCAAACTGCTGGATCGATGACCAAGTTTGGGCTGCTGATGGTCGCCATCATTGAATTATTTTCCTAACTATGCTGGAAAAGCATCTGTATTTTTCCAGTAACGAATATATTTTGTACTGATGGCAGGATAGAACAGCATATTTGTTCCTCTGTTTGCCATCACTATTGCTTATTTTAAGGTCATGGATTTGGGGTGGATGCCTGCCTGCATTACCAGTTCAACTTTACCAGGTACCACATGGCCAAATTTTTTCTTCTGATTTTGATCTATTTTGGGGCATTCTTTGTTTTCTAAAACCTTCTTTACATATATAACTTATTGCAGTTAACCTTTTTTCTTTCAGGCGTGGTTGCTATATCTCTACACTGGTTTAGCTTTGAGAGAAAACATCCTGAGAGTCAATGGAAGTGATATACGTCCATGGTAAATCAGTTATTTACGAACATCAATATTATTATAGTGTATTTTCTTAAAATTACTTAAAAAGATTAGACTGTTCAAATTTCTATATTAGCAAGTTTTTTTTCTATCAGATGTTGACATGTGGATAGATGAACAACTTGTTGTCAAGAAAATCTAATGTGATCTAAATCTAACTTCATATAGCAATAGTCAAAAACTTTGGCTTTAGGTGTCTTTTCAGCATCCAAGTTACTCTTTTTCCTTGGCAATAGTTTCTATTACTTATTTCCTTTTGATGTTTGAATTCATGAAGCAGTTTAATCTAATTGTGCTTTTACTTATGCAGGTGGATTAGACACCATTATTTTGCCATGGCTATGGCTCTTATTAGTCTAACTTGGGAGATAGATCAAGGGCCTGATTGTGCTCAGAAACAGGTAGTCAAATGCATAATCGATGTTGCCACACTCATAATAAGCAAATGTACCTGCCCGCATCTAAGCGAAAATACATTTTTTAGCATACTCATTTCCTACAGTTGTCTCCTCTGTTTCGTATTATAAGTATGGTCATTGCAGATAGGTGTACAACTATTTTTGAAATGGGCAATTATGCAAGGAGTTGCTATGATTCTTCAGAATAGATACCAAAGGCAAAGACTTTATACACGTATTGCACTTGGCAAGGTAGGTTGAGGTTTTTAGTTTTGTATGGGATGTTTTGTCTCTCTACGACTATCATTTTCATTTACTTATTGTGCACCTTTTCAAAACAAATTTTTTTTTTTCCATATTACATGGGATATTCATTCATCAGCTATTTGTAAGCCTTGGGCTAGAGAGGAAACTGTCATTTCAACAAGTTAAGGCACAATATTTCAACGTATTCTTCAATAATGTTCTACTGTTGCTGATTGTAGGCTAGGAGAATGGATGTTGTTTGGGGAGAAACTGCTGGAGTGGCCGGTCAACTATTGCTGCTATGTCCTATACTTTTTGTTTTACAGGTCTGCTGATTCGCTTTTTTTTTTCTTTCAAATGATAGAAAAACTATAAAATTTGTTCCGATTTTGTTGGAATGAACTCCGTGCAAGTGACATCTGTAAACCTTGCAATGAACTTTTTAAGCTTGTCAAGTCACAATCCATGAGTTATGGCTTATCTTGTTGCTTCTTCTGGATGGCTATATATATTTATCACATACAACGTTTCCCCTCAAATTTGCTGCCTCTGATGCCAGGGCTTTGAAGCTTATGTTGGGGTCTTGTTGCTTAAAACTGCTCTGGTTGGATACAATCTGGATTGGCAGGTATAGTATTACATTTGCGCACATCATCTAGTGAATTTTTTGCAGCATTGTTAGCACCTAGCGTTCTATGTCAATATACAAGTTTTTTGTATCTTCTTTCTATTAATGCTGTATCATATTCACCTGCATGACCCTTATATACCAATTTCAGGTGATTACATGTGGGATTCTTCTCATAGTAATGGCTGTTGGAAATTTTGTTAACACGGTGCAGACCCTAATAATGAAATCAAAGGTTAAGGCAAAAATCAAGAGAGGTAAAAGCAGGCTAGATCTGAGTCAGGGATCTGATGAGAAGAGTTTGTAATTGGGGAAAACAGCTTCAAATTTCAGGTTTTACTAATTTGTGCAGTTTCTTTTCTCACCAACAAGGTTTTGGGTTTTGTTGATTTAGGTTTTTAAAGCTGTTTTATGATAGTAAACTTGGATTTTAGATGTTGAAAATTGATATTTATATCTCGTCTTTCTATAGGATTCTTGGTTTCATATAGAGAGGGTTGTCCTTGTGCTTTATTTACAATGTCGCGAACATTTTGTTTCATCAATACACAATTTGTGTACAATGAAGACTTTTTTTTATTCAGTATGAATAGGTATGAAATAGCATAATTGATGCTGTAAAATCTTTGCAATGAAGAGACAGTAAATTATCTAGGGCTTCAATTATTTATATATATATATGCTTTTGATTTTTATATTTTTATCCTTGTGGTCCTTAAGAAACCATTGTTGTTGAGAAGAATATACTAAAAGGATTTAATTGTAGTTTGAATCGATATTGGGATTTGAGGATAAATATGGTAATCCACTTTTTGTTTTTAAGGATATGGTTTTCTCTTTTTTCTTGTTATTGTTTTGGACCATCTGAAATTTCAGGTCTTGATCTTGAGTCCTTGTCCCCTTGACACTATTCAGTGACACGTGTGTTGCATGAGATTTCGTGTAGTCGAAGGATATTTGCAAATTTAGGTTCCACTTGTAAAATTTACGTAAACCACATTAAATGAAGGGAATCTATCTCTATCTCTAAGGTTGCAAATGAGTCAAACTGTTCGTGAGTTACTCGGATCTCGACTCGATAAAAGCTTTCGTTTATTAAACTATATGTGAGGAGTTTATCATAATACACAATATCTGTACTGAAAACAAAAATGTACCCAATTTTGTTTAGACTCTTAATGTATTTTCGAAAAAATTGTATTCTACCTCTACTTAAAATCTGCATTTTAATTCTAACTAATCAAAGCAATCAAAACACAGATTCATGAAATTGAGGCATCCATTTTTATTTGGGAGAACCAAGTAATTTTATCCCAAAATTGTTTATTTCAATGGATTTTATCACAAGTGCTTTCGGTTAAAGTTATTTTTTTATATATATATATACTCCTTCCGTCCCGGTTGATTAGTCCCCTAGAGATTTGACACAATAATCAATGCGAGTAGAGATAGAGGAAATGAGTATTTTATTAGTGAGTGGAGATTAACTTTTCATTTTAGGTAAAGGGACAATTAAATGGGACGGACGAAAGAGGGACTAATGAAGTGGGACGGAGGGAGTAACAAATTTATATTTCGTCAGAGTATCTTATCCTAAGCATTTTTGTTAGGATTTTTTCTCTTATATTTTTATTTCATAAGTGAATTTTATCTCAAATTGTTGATGAAATTAATTTATAGCTGAATCACACACGTTGTCCATATCGATGCTAACACAATGACTTCCATGTGGAACTATTAACGAAGTTAAAATAAAGTTTCTTTACAAAATGAAAATGCGGATTAAAAAATCCTTATGAAAAATACTTGGATAAAATTCTCTAATAAGATAAAAATATGTAATAAAAAACCTAAAAAAACTTGTGATAAAACTCTTGAAAGAAGATGTTTAGGATAACGTTACTAATTCCTCTTTTTATTTAAAACAAGATGAAAGTTTTAGAAACAAAGACAGTCCAGAATGGCTGCACAAACTCGTACAAAAAAACTGCCAATCTCCATTACTGGACCAACAACATGTAACTGAAGGTGACGGCCTAAGCTTAACACCACGAGAGAGAGATAGAGAGAGAGATAGAGCTCAGTAAGAGGCCCATCCCGAGCCAACCGGAATCATCTCCTGCACAAGCAAGTTAGGAGCCGGTGAGCCTGCTTCGAACAGACCGAGCTTCTCCAGCAGCCGCCCCACTAATTCCCCAGCAGCATACGAAACTCCAGAGACCATGATCCCCAGAATCATGAAGGTAAAGACTGTTTTCAAGTATGGCTTTGGAGGTCTCTGCACATACGCCTTTGCTACTGCCAGTATAAGTATGCACACAAGGGAAGCTGCTGCTGTCACCACCACCTTCATCTGCTTGTCGTCACTCCCACGGAACGAGAAACCGTAAACAACTGGAGACACTAACCCGAATATCAGATATGATATTATTGCAACTACAGCATGGAGCACAAAGTTCTGTCTCCGCCCCAACAGCTCTCTGTACCGGTCCTTCTGCTCGGTTACCTGGTTCGAAACTTGCTGCTCGTCGCGGTCACATCTTAAATCCCACAGCTGAAAAGTTATGCATTGTCAGATTAAGAGGTATGTATGTGTGCCATCAGCACCATGTGTGTGTGTGTGTGTTTCTTTTTCTTTATGAGATGGGATGCAAATTCTTGCTTAGTATCATTTCAGTTTTCTGTGCTGATTCATCTTTGTGAAAGGCAATGGATTTAAGGCTTACATTGTGAGAAATGACAAGGAGTCCTCCAATCAGATTTGCAGCTCCCAAGGCTAATACATTCACTGCAAATGACATGGTACCAAAATCAGACATGAAAATAGTAAAGAGCTAGCAAAAGACTGTTTACAGTGTACTTACAAGTGGCGGCACCACCACCAGCGGCAGATGAGACGACGCTCAAGCTAGTAATGGATTCCGCTAGCCCACCATAAACTATGCTTTTAACCACTTCAATTTTGCGGTCGTCTCTATCAGCAGTACTAACTGGAGTTTCTGACTGGGATGCACTTGCAGTTGTAGCTGCTGCCGGGAGGAGAGCAGGTAGCTGTCTATCTATCGTTATCGCAGTATCGTTGACTGCATCATGATTTCATGATAATTAACTCAAGATATTCGAACTTCAAATTTAGGCATGTCTATTTTCAGTAGTGTTTCAAGTTGACTAATCTACCTTGTGCAACTGGTGCATCCAACAGTGCTGAACTGATTTCAGTTCTGATTGGTTCGTTGGGATGGACTTCGATTTTTGTTTCCGTGATTATCTGCTGAGGCACTTCATGAGGATAGACCACATCTGTATGTTCAAAGGGAATCAGTCAATAAGATATCATACTTGCTCACTTTCAAAAAAGAGAAATTCTGTGAAAAGATGTATTACTTTTCAGTCACAATACTAAATTTTAAAGCAGAAAACGAATTAGGCAAGATTGTTACCGCAATCATTGCCTCTGGAATCAACATTGTTGTTCTCGAGAACAGATTTTGTTACAATAGTGGCAGTAACATCTTGCTCTTCATGAGGAATAGATAGTGAAATGTTCAATTTGCCATCCACATCTGATGCACGAATCACCGCTGCTGATGGTGGTGAGAGCTGGATAGTCTCTTTATCTGCAGATGCACCATTTAATATGCATGAGTTACGATGATACCTTGTCTAGGCATCTTTAGTTTTCATGGGCCAAATGCAGTAGCAATTTGTGATCTTTGACAAGGAAGTACCTCCAGTTTGCACTGTCTGATTCGGTTTGTTTCCTTCGTCAATCTTCTCAAGTATGGGGGATCCTTTATTCGAGGCAATCAGCAACTTCACTCCGGCTTGTTCTTGGACAGCTTTTGGTTCCTTTAGTTGATCCACGGTAAACACATCAAACTTTTGGATTGTAGCATCTGTAGCACAAGAGGAACGGGCTTAGAAACTATCCTAAATTTCACAAGTGGAAAGAAAACCACAGAAAGTCGAGAAAAATGAAACATCAGCATTCTGTAAAAATGTTTTAGCAGGCTTGGAAGACCTCATATCTTATTTTCAAGATTCTGGTTTTATCACTCGTGTGAAAGCTAGATAATGAAACGAACTGAAAGACTAAAATGCCATAACTTCCGATGTTGATCATTCTGAGTGATGTCAAGAAAAAAAAATAAAAAATTTACCTACTGCCTCTGCTTCTACCATATCTAACTTCCCTCCGACACCAGTTGCAGGTTTCCACTTTACGAATGGGATCAGGTTGGGAAAAGCTAGAGTGTTATTTCCATTTTCTTGAGTAGCGTTAATCCCTGTAGTCCCCTCAAGTCCTTCAGAAACACGAGTAGGTGAACCTCTTTGAATGACAAGGCAGATAGTAACATGGAAGGCTAAAATATCATGATTTGCAATGGGGTCATACTTGGACTTTGATGCGTAATCAAGTTAGAAAAAATACCTGCTGCTTCTGTTGCTTTCATGTCTAACTTGCCTCCAACATCAGTTGAAGCTTTCCACTTTAAAATAGGTGTTACGTTGGGAAAAGTCAGAGCCTTGTTCCCATCTTCGTGAATAGTGTTGATCCCATTAGCCACCTCAAGTCCTTCAAAAACACAAGTAGGTGAACCAGTTTGAAAACCAAGCCAGATAAATATCATGAATTTCAATGGGATCATGTTTTAATTTCTGAGTGTATTATAAGTTTTTTTTTTTTTTAAAAAAAAAATACCTCCTGCATCTGTTGCTTTCATATCTCCATTTACAGAAGGTTTTAGGTTGGGAAGAATCAGTGATGTAACCCTGCCTTCATAAGTAATGTTAATCCCTGCAGTCCCCTCAAGTCCTTCAGAAAAGTGAGAAGTTGAACCAGTATCTTTCAAAACTGATGGCATACCACTTTGATGAGCTGTGTCAGACGATGGAATGGCTGTGTAAACATGTTTCACAGTCGTCGTCGAACTACTTCCTGCATGTGAAAGAAGTTTATACAGCAGCAATATAAACTTTCATCTGCAACAAGATAAACAAAGAGAACAGGGAAGAAAAAGTTACCTCGCTCAACGGCTGTTACGTGCTTATTTGGTGCAAATATGTTAGTGAACCAGTTCTTTTTGAACAACTTGAACCCATCCCCTGCATTATCTCCCACTTAATAAGTAATCCAGCAGATTCCACACTTCACCAAACAAGAAGATTCAAGCACAAAGATATCCAAAGTGCTTACCAGTTGGAATGAAAATGCTGAAGCAAGATAAGCATCTGAATACATCAGGCTCTCTGTCGCGTCTGTCTTCATCAATAGTTGGTTCTTGAGCATCAATAACACCACCTTCAACCTCTTCATAAATCTCACCCTCAGGATATGGAGTTGAAACAGAACCTAACTTGGGACCAACTGTAGTTCCTGTCTTGTTTCGCTTCACATCCTCATCAGGAATCCTTACTCCGCGCTTCCTTTTGCGAAGAATGACCCTCTTTGTGATACAAGACTGGCAATTAGGACAGTAAAGATCATGCGTGGTTTGCTTCTTTATAACTCTCTCAACCTCAAATTCTGTTATATCCAAATCATCCTCATTTATAAGGTCGACTTCTGCACTTTCAATCTCTTTAGAAGGCTCATAATGACTGGTTCCACCTTCTTCGGATGAACTCTCAGAATGCTCAAGATTTGAACTAGAAATGCCGTTCTCCTCAATCTCTTCCACGTGTGTATCCTTTATTTCCGAAACGTCGACTTTTACAGGTCCAGGGCCTTTCAGAATCTGCTCCTCCACAATATATGTAGATGTAGATTTTACACCTGCAATGTAACACAAAACAAATGTCACTGTTTTTTAGATCCATATTCATTTTTGCTCATCAACTTGCAATGCAGAAACTCATCATGCTATAGCAGAGGGCTGGCAGACCATACTATAACAAGGCAACTTAAATATATGGAGTTTCCTAAAGGCTTCCATTCTTTCATAGGTAAGCAAAATCTAAGGACTAGTGTTTGGTAAGTGACTCTTTTTGGCATTACAATTCTAGCATCTACTGACCTTCAGATTCAAAATTTAAAGTTTTGATATTCATCAGGTTATGCAACTGCCCTCTATGATTCTGAATAAGTTCAACACTGACACTCCCATTGCCATGTGTCCAAGTGCATATCCTGCACTTCCACAATCCTTCATCCAGAAAAAAGAGAGAAGTGATTGCAAATAGTGCCTAATATTTACATAACTTAAGCAAAAGTTAAGATTATCTTTTTAGGTTCATCAAAATCATTGAAATAAGAATGGCAATTGGCAAAGGACATTTATAACTGATCTGTTCGCTGTGGGTGTAAGAACGAATCTAGACTCGAGAAACAACTTCATTTAGCTCAACCCAGAGTGGTGCAGTGTGTTTTTGCAGTAATAAATCCAGCACCAGAGAAGTTGAAGGTTCTTGCATAATCATCAAGGTTCGATCGATTCAAGAAACTTAGACATGAAGAGAGACCCTCTGGATCTACTACATTACTTTTTTGTTTACAGCAATAATTGAAAGCCTACCCACAACTACTATGCTTCGGACAAGTCCACCATAACTAGATAACATTGATAGATTTCTTGGGTGCCGTAGAAACAAGGGTTTACTTTGCTTAAAAGGTCAAGTAAAACTAAATCCAAGACAGGAAAACCACCGATTATTGACAGCGTTGAAGAAGACAAGAATTTCACTCCACAAAATTACTGAGAGAAACCAAGTTTAAAGATACAGGCCAGAAACCTCCAAGCAGAATGAGATTGAAAGAGAAGTATGCGCACTCAACTGGTAATTTGCAAATCTGATTCAGTTTCCCAGATCTAGAAGATGAATAATTCAGCAGATCACATGCCATGACCCGATATATATACAGAAAAACACATTAAATTATGAAGGGAAACAGATAAGAGGGCCCTTTTCTATGTTCTCCTTATTTTACAGACAAGTAGGGTAATGGAGTGGGGTTATAGGCACAAGAATGTTAAGGTACTGTTGAGCTTAAGGTCTTCAGACTCACTATCTTCATACGCCAATAGAAAAAATATAAGGAGGATTAAAAAATAGCAAATCTGTCAAAAAAGATAAAATCTTGGAAGGAAAAAAAATGCTTCTTTTACCACCAAACTCATTTTACCTTCATCCTTGTCATGGAAAACAAGAGACTCTAGTTTCAGCTCTCTATTGGTGGCATCTGGAATTTCAAGAAAACTATGATAGTCATCTATCTTCTCTTCCCCATTTGTGAATCCTGGTCCATTTTCAAGAACCCCGTTACTCTTGTCAATTTTCTGCTCCCCGTTTATGAATTCTAATTCATTTTCAAGAACCCCATTACTCTTTCCTTCAAAGAAAACAACCCCGTTACTCTCCTCGATTTCATGCTCCCCGTTTATGATTTCTGACTCATTTTCAAGAACCCCGTTACTCTCCTCTATTTCGTGCTCCCCATTCATAAACTCTAATCCATTTTCAAGAACCCCATTACTCTCCTCTATTTCGTGCTCCCCATTCATAAACTCTATTTCATTTTCAAGAACCCCATTACTCTCCTCTATTTCGTGCTCCCCATTTATAAACTCTAGTTTATTTTCAAGAAGCCCATCTTTTTTCTGCTCCGGAATCACGAATTCAGTTCCATTTTCGAGAATCTTACGACTCTCCTGCTCAGTTTTCTGCTCCCCGTTTACGGCTTCTGATTCATTTTCAATCTCCTCAATTATCTGCTCTTCAGCTGCAGGAGTTATCATCTCTTCATTTCCGGCTCCATTTTGAGAAATCTCTAGCCGAACCGCGTGCCCGTTGGTCTCAGAAACTCCATTACTGGCTTCACCAGCAGAAACTGCTACGATATTGCTCTCTTCTCCATTTCTTGATTTCCTCTCAAACGACGTAGTTTTCTCCGATTCTCTCTCCATCTCTGCTTGCTCTCGCTCCAGCTCTTCCTTCACCATATCTTCACACAGAGAGACAGAGACAGTGAATGGGAGGGGTATGGTATGGGGTGAGAGACTTTTTCTATATTTTAACAAAAGGATTGCCCACGTCTAATTATGGAGAAAGGAACACGGAATTACGTGCGAATGTTGCAGAAAACCATAAATATACTAGTTTATACACAACATTATAAATGCAGTAGTTGTGCGAAGTGGATACCCTTATCTATACCTACATGTGAGCGAGTTGACAATATATATATATATATATATATAAACATGCATTTCCAGATAATATTAAAGCAAATACAAAGCCGTGAGATTTGATTGTGATTATTGATCAATAAAATATTCTTGCACACCAAACTTACGAGATTATATTAATGATGGGAACGAAGGTGGGATCCCTTGAAGAAGAAGAAAGGTGTTGATGCAAACGTGTTAAACACATACAAAAGCAGTCATTATTTGAAGTTCACATATATACAAAAACTGCAAGCTTTATTTCAGGGATAAACGTAACAAAACCAATAATTAGCCGCCTTTAGATCAGGTCTTCATCAACTGATCATAAAGACTACCTCAAAGTTTTACCTTGGATTTTCACCATAGGTAACAAATCTCGTTCTCGTTCCGAATTCAAGTGGTATGAGTAGCGTCTATGGAATATAAGTTAGACAAATTCGGTTAGACATCTTCCAAATACAGATAAAGAAATCACACAAAAAGAAGAAGAAGAAAGTATACCCCATTTCGTTTGAAAAGTATGAAAAAAAATACATATATATATACGGTTGCTCGCTACTTGCTAGAATATAGCAGTGTAATCGAGTAAATCGGAGTAGTACAGTATTCAATTTTGACTCGTGTAGTATATAGTCGAGCTTATTTATCAAATATTTTGAAGCTCATAAATCTTATCGAGTTAAAATGAATTTTTCAAATTTAGAATATATTTAAAATATTCATTATCTTGAAAGAAAAAGTTATATATTCTAAAATTAATACTCCCTCCGTCCCAGTTTATAAGGCCCTTCTCGGCACGAAAATTAAGAGTTGTGAGTGTAGAATGAGTTAGTGAAATGAATATTTTATTATTGAGTGTGAAAAAATTATCATTTTTAGAAATGGACCAATTTAGTAGGGACGCCCGATTTGGTAAGAGGGCTTATTCTGCTGGGACGGAGGGATTATTATATTCATGCTCAAATTTAAATTTTTTCCATTACTAGGAAGATCTATCATTATTATTACTCTTAAATCATGAAATTATTACTCTCTCTGTCTCAATTTATTAGTCACACTTACCTTTTTTGTTTGTCCTACTTATTAGTCCCCTTTCCTAAAATGACAAACTTTTTCACACTCATCAATAAAATATTAATTCCACTACACTCACAAACATTGATTATTGTGTCATTTTGGTTTGAGACTAATAATTAGGGACGGAGGGAGTATCATATAAAATTAATTATTTTATATTCTTTTACTAATCTCAGCTAACGAGATTACTCACCAGTCAAATATTATAATGTTTCAAATGTGATTCGTTTATTAAAAGTGATTCACTAAACGAACTCTGATGAACTTTTATTGAGTCAAAATCAAAGTAACTCTTATGAAGAACTAATTTTCAAATTTAATTAAAATCTTGTTAGTAAAAGTTATAATTTTATTGAATATATTTATTATTGTACGTGGAGGGAACATTCTTAATTTGTAATCAAATTATCCCATTCAAATTAAAATTTTATTATACATCCTAAATCATTAAAATCACATTGTCAATTCAAAGCAAAACTAATATAGCCCCGAATAATATAATCCTACTCCATCTAATCAATATAATTCATGCAATTGGGGCAAGTCTTTACATTAACAAGAGAAAGAAAAATCTTGTGTAGGATTGCCCAAATCTATAAAGTGCTTATTTAAAAATTACAACAACCATGAATAATAGATTTTATTAAAAGGGATAATAAATATTGTTTGTGTGAGAAATCTAATTAATGCACTGTTGAAATTTTAAATTGTAGTAGATTGACAATTGGATAGACTATAAATGTTGCAATTATAATGGTAGAGAGGAGGAACTAGAAGCTAGCTATTATTTATTATCATCAATAGTTTTATTATAATTATCTTGTTATAAATGAGAAGTTTGGTGAACATTATTCATATCCCTTTATATTCCAATATTTCACACAAAGGGAGGTAAAGTTTAATTTAGTTATTTTAATTTTATTTATCTTACAAACTCAACATTGAGCCAATCCCAATCAATTAGAGTATTTTTAATTCATAATTGAAATTTGTGAATTTCTTAAAGACTCATATCTTGCTCGCAAATGTTAGTTAAAATATATTATAAATAACTAATTCCTATTTTTTAAAAATTCAATGAATGTCAAGTATTAGAAAATAGAATATTTGGTCCAAATTATTAGGAAGTATTCCTACCTAATTATTGTTTTGATGTGTCAAAAGTTTGTATAGAAATCACTAAATTAAGACTTAGGAGTGTCTTTATAGATTAACTTAGTTCATGAAAACTTGTAAAATTCTGTTACGATATATCGAATTGTAACAGAACTGACGAAGCTGATCAAGACAAACTGGGCGAAAATACAAAGTCCCAGTTTGTATCGTACAAAGTAATGAGATACCGACTCCTAGTTTGGAGCTGACGACTCAGAGAAACTGACGGAAGACACCAGCCTGTATCACCTCCAGTTTACAAAGTCAGTTCCTACTCGCACGAAGAGACAAAGAGAACAAGTCAGAGGAATCACCGAAGATTAGTCTTTAAGAACGAAGACTCATTAAAGACTGAAGGAGCACTAACAAGTTCAGATTCCTCGGATTTGCAGACCCATTCTGACACAAAAAACAGAATGTCTACATCCCGTGTCAGAAAAAGGATGAAGGAAGTGTCGAACCTCAGGAAAAGCGCCCTGCTCCCGTCAGAAAAGAGACACATCAGATTGGACATCACTCCAATGTCTCTAAACGACTACAGTTTGAATTGTTCATAATTCGTCTATAAATACACGAAGTACTAAGAGTAATCAAATATAAAAACGAAGAAAAAGCACCGAAACTCTGCTCAAGTAAAAACTCAACCGTTTCTATAATCTAGGTTATCTCTCAGCCTTCCGTGTGTCATGCACTGAACACAAGACTCGTAGGTTCTGAGCTCGAGTTATTTTATTGGTGTTCTTTCTCTCCAAGAAAGAAAACAACAGACACTGCAGATCTCCAGCAATGATTCTTACGGACGTCTAGCCAATCAGTTCGACAGTTAAGGAGGAACTATAAAGCTTTCAACTCTGGAGGAGGAGGTTGCGTGGTGTGCCCACACACCAAATCTGCGAGCCGAAGGGACCAGAGGTCTGGACGAATGAGATAGTGGACTGATAGACATTGACATCTACCAATTAGCAATAGATCGCGAGACCCGTCTGTAACTGAAGCTTTGTGAGTTTCAGACCAAGGTCTGAAGAGAGGACGTTGGACAGTAGGCTCTGAACCCCTATAAATTCTTTGTCTTTACTATTTTTTACATTTCCACAAAATTTTTAAAACTCAACACACTTTAGTAATGTAATATATTTGAACTAAACTAATAACTCATTGCTCGCAGACCGATCAAAAACTACCAATTTATAAGTGCAAATCTAGATCTTAAATTTCTGTTGCACATTATATATTTATTCTGATTTCAAAACCAACACAAAACGTTGAGCAATCATTTATCCGTATCTGGAGGTGCATTTATGGACTGGAATTCCTAACTAAATAAATTAAATATAACTTAAATTAGACCATTACAGCTTAGCAATTGCGAAATATAATATTAATATAATATTTAGCAAGTTGTTGTAGGACTCCATTTTCTCCTATAAATCCAAACAAATGACATTGAACAAGGGCGAATTTGCTAAAAATATACTTACAAACAAAATTCCATTTATTTAAATGTCATATTATCTAAATTTTTCAAAATGATTTATCGTTCGTGGTGCACATGCCTGCTTGAGATATATGTATATATATATATATATGAGATAGAAAGTGAAAAGTTACAAAATACTATATATTTTTTCCTTTTTATTGAAAAAGCATCACGTTTTGCATGGGATAAAGGCCCCCCCTGTCACAGGACCACCACCTCTCCAATTTGTACGCTGCAAGATAAAGTAGAATACTAATTTTCATCTGAAATACTTTTATTGTTCTTAATTATTTATTATAATAAATTAGGAGAATTATAAATGCAAGACATACAAGACAATTACATTAAAAGATGAGTTTTCAATCTGAATTTCGAATTGAAGATTTTAAAGTGTTTTGGATTTTATTTTGAGAATTCGTTTCAGATACTAAATTGAC
>JAPKLW010000161.1:542038-631796 GCA_026898455.1 Plectranthus barbatus | reverse complement strand
AGCTACAACATATATTTTTATGTTTTTTTAATAAAATTTTATTTTTTATAATTTTAATTTATTATAGTTTTAATTAACTTTATAAATTCAATCGTAGAGTTCATACACTCAATTAGGGTATAATATATTCTTGTAGCTCACGAAAGCTCACCATAAGGTGGGCAGCATGTCATTACTCTATATATATATATATATATATATATATTATTCAATGTTCATAGTGTGATGGCTATAAATTTGATTGAGTGGGATTTATTAATACCCACTTTCAGCTATGTATATAACAAAAATACCCAAAACATTATATTGATTCAAGAAATACCCACTGTCGTAATCTGACACATTTCAGAGGTGAAATTTCGTTATTTTCACAAAAAAACTTGTAGATTTAGACTAGTTGATGGAAATTCAAAGTTGTCGGTCAATATTTGAATTTATTGTATTTTTTAATCGAACTTAATTTTATAAAAAATGTTGTCGGTCAAGTTTAATTTATAAGGAAAGAGAGAGAGAGTCGGTGCCACGTTGGTCGGCGTCGGTGTAATGGCATCGACCTTCGACACCGACCAACGTGGCAATAGATGAAAAATGATAAAAAAAGATGAGTTTGGCCACGTCAGTCGGAATGAGGGCCACGTTGGTCGATGTCGCCGACGCCGACTGACGTGGCGTCGATCCACGTAGGTCGGTGTCGAGGTCGGTGTCATTTAAATGACACCCACCCCCCCCCCCGACCGGGCCCCTTTTCAAAAAAAAAATATATAAAACGGGAAAAATCCCATTTTCTTGCCATTCCATTCAGATTCAGACGTCGACTCTCCTCCTTCGACTTCGACTTCGACTTGAGGCATAGATCTACCAAAACTTCACAAATTATTCTCACGTAATGGCCGCCCATAATGAGGTATATAGTTTCAACCATTTTTATTTCATTTTAACCGTGGGTTTTCGTTATTTTTCTCTAATTATTTAGTTTAATTATTTTGCAAAAATTATGTGTAAATTTATGTAAATTTCATGGAGTAGTTTGAATTGTGTTGAACAATGTGTTATTAGATTAGTTTCATTGATTAATTTACGGTTCGAAACATAATTGATGGTGTAAGCTTGGCAAAATTAGGTCAAAATCAAATTGGGGGAAAACACAAATTGGGGGAAAATCAAATTGAAACCTTATTTTTTTTATTTAAGTTCAATTAGATGCTAATTTGGTTTTAATTAAATTAATTATGTTGTGTATGTTTATTCTTGTATAATTTGGTTGAATTCCATCAAATTAAATTTATTTATTATTGTACTCCCTCCGTCCCACCTCAATTGTCCCACTTTCCTTTTTCGTCCGTCCCACCTCAATTGTCCCATTACTTAAAAAGGCAACTTTTTCACACTCAACAATAAAATATTAATTCCACTCAACTTACTTTACACTCACACTCCTTGGTTATTGTGCCCAAAGTCACCGGGACAATTCAGCCGGGACGGAGGGAGTATAATTTGGCTGAATTGGACCAAATTAAATTAATTAATGTAGATGTATGATTAGTTTGAATTCGGTCAAATTAAACTCATTTATTAATTTTCATGTTATTTTTTATTAAATTAATTATGTTGTGGATGCTTATTTAGGTATATATAGCTTTTATTAATTTAATTTATCGTAAAGTAGTTGTAACGGAAACCGTTACACCGTGGTGTGAAACACCTAATTATTTAATTCAGCATCCACTTGGCATCCTTCTGGCAGTGGATGTGTCGGCATAAGATTTGAGATAAAAGCGGACATACCGCCAGCATTCCGGATCCAGGCTGAGAATTCAGCAACAGTACAATTAAGACGAAAATTACTATCGTCTCTAAAAGACTCATCATCCGAATCAGATGACTCCTCATCCAGATTTGCTTCATCATCATCATCGAGTTCCACATGGCCACCACCAATTTCAGTTTCGTCTGTTGGAACTTCTTGGGTTACAACAGGATCCACATGCTCCTCCTCTTCCTCGTTTTCTTCAACAGGAGCCTCTTCATTTAGGTCAGGAACTTGTGAGCCACTACCGCTTGCACTTTGATCAGCAAAAGTATTAAAGAGACCATGACCATAAGAATCAAAATTGGTGTTCGGAGATGCACCAAAATACATAGAAGACCCAAATCTTTGAAGGTCATCAGCCGTTGGACTAAAATACTGGTTCGGTGGTGGACTCATGGAAGAAAAAAATGGTCTGTAGGGTGAGGGCTGTCGCTGTGAAGTCCCAACACCAGCAGCACCCTTCATAATAACAAAAATATTGGGCTCCGAATATAGAGCACAAAGCCGCTGCAACTCCAAATCAGTCGTCAACAACGATTTCACAATTCTTCCGCTGCGGCTTTGAGACGTATAATACAAATTATACTCACCAAATATATATTCAGCATCAAAAATTTGTTGAATGTTGCTTCGCAAATAATTCACGGACATATTAGTGGATGGAACGTAAATTAATCGTTCTTGTCCACCAATATAGTTGCATGAATCATCCAATTGACCATTGTAGTGAACAAAAATTGAACACCAATTCTCCATCTTCACGAAGATATAAACTGAAAGAATGGAAAATGAGTAGAAAGAATACCTTAAAAATTGAGAAAAAAATGTAGAAGACCGTGTGTTTTCGTGTGTTTTTCTTCGAATTTGAGTGTAAGAGTGAAGAACACCGATTTATAATTCGATCTCAATTATGAGTACACCTACATTCACGTGCATGCACAAATTTTCTCTGAATTTTCTCTGAATTTTGAAGCAGAACCGCTCGTACATTCACGTGCATGCACAAATTGTAAAAATTTTGAAATTTAAAATAAAAAAAAATAGGGTCGGTGTCGAAGTCGGTGCCTTTACATTGGCACCGACCTCGGCACCGACCAAATGTAATAATTAAAAAAAAAATATTCTGCCGACAATCGGTGTCGAGTTCGACGCCAAACACGACACCGACTTACGTGGCATCGACCACATTTAAAATTATTAAATATTGAGTCGGTGTCGAGGTCGTTGTCAAGCACACGACACCGACCTCGCCACCGACTTCAGGTAATATTTTTTTTTAAATATCCGGTCTTAGTCTTTTGGTCAAATGCATATTTTCTAAATTTAATATTAACTTTATCCAATTAAAAAATAGAATAATAGACGCCTGATTTGATATTTGGTAATGATTTGATCATCATTAACTAATTATCTTATCGATTTCATGCAAAAACGAACTCTGATTGTGGCAGTGGGTATTTCTTAAAGCAATATAATGTTTTGGGTATATTTGTAATGCATTTAGTAGGAATGGTTATTTAAAATATTTTCCTCAATTTGATTTGGTTGATATATTAATACTTGAGGGAGTTTATTTCTTTTATTTTTTTTAAAGATATAATTTTGGTCGTATTCATAATAATTCTCCTACACCCACCTACTTGCATTAGAAGGTTTCAACTTCAAGTCCTATCATCCCCTTATTTAAATTGTTTAATATTTAATAATTCTATGATATCGGCACACCAACATTATTGCATATTTATTTTAAAATATATGTATTAAAAAGTTTTTGGAAAAAAGACACCCTTTTATTCTAAAATATTTTATTATTTATTTTATTTGAAAAGTAATATATCATATATAAATCGAAGTGATAGACATCGCGAGAAAAAGAAAATATACCATTTTATTTAGATTCATAAGTTGGAGTTTTATTAATTTGAATAGCTGTAATGAACCTAGTCAATAAAAAAAGGAAAATAGCATTTATTTCCATTTTCCTAATTATGAACACAAAAGGTATTGAGATATAATTTGACTAAGTTTTCCTTTTTATGCTATCATCGATAAATTTATTAAACTTTGAAAGATAATTTATCCACTAATTAGTTTTATTCATACTAATCTCAATATGATAAAGACAAAACTACTCCACATGTCGAGAACACGAGTTAAATGTATTTACTATTATATTACTCTATGGGTAAATAAATAAGGGGGTCAATTCACTCCCACGTTCAATGGGATTTTAAATATAAGTATTGAATAGATTTATGATATTTATATTTGTGAATCAATTAGGGAAAAAAATAATTAACTCAATGCATATTCACCTCTAATAAAAAAACTCAAGAAAATATATTATTTTGTAGTGAAGAGAAAGGGATGATCCTAATAGAAAAAAGAAATTATGAGGAGAAAGAAAAGAGAGAATACGATGAAAATATTTGAATGGAATGTATTTTCATTGATTCAAATCATACAGAGAAATACAAGAGATATATATACAAATCAAACCCTAGAGTTTCAGCTAAATTAGGAAAACAAAATATACAAAATATCTTTACAAATAAGAAAAGATATGCAAACCTATTCCTGAAAGATATCTTCTCTTATATCTCCGAAATATACGTCCGAATATGTGAATGATGATATCATATTCTCCAATATACGAAATCATAAAATATTTTAGGAGAGAGAATGAAATAATCATATACCATGTCTATTGGCATAATCATTATGCTTAAATCATGTGTGATGCAATGAAATGTAATGAACACCCCTCTTCACTAAATAAAGCGTAAAAATGATACATTACTATTAGTCTTAAATGTTAAAAATAAAATATTTTGATATAATTATACGTTTTATTTAATGGACACCGTTGCAAAGCAAGAAGCCGAATAATAATGAAAAGTTATTAATTATTCATTTGAGATTTTAAAGAGAGTGAGAGCCACAGATTTAAAAGAGAAAAGGCAAATTTGATGTAATATTAAATAATTAAGTCATTTTGTAAATATATTTTATCCTTTCGCATAATGAGAAATTTTTATAATAGGAATAATATTATTTTAGTAACAATAACAAAATAAAATAAAACTCAAAAGCTCTAAATTCAAATCACATAACAAACTTCTTTGAGTTAATTAAAATTTATTTAACTAGTTATCAACTTTACCATAGTCTAGTTAAGGATTCCTCAAAAAAAGAACAAATATATAAATAAACACGTATATTCTCAATTATGTAAAGGCAGAGACTGAATTATGGAGTTTATTTATTAGCAAGAAAAAGTCAATGAAAAATTATTTCTGACAAATATCTCGATTGTATTTATTATAAGAAAAATAAAAAGATCTTCTCTAAAAAAAATTAAATTAAATAAAAGAAGAGGAGAAATGCTGCAAGCCTTCCGGTGTAGCGAAAGGCCGGAAATGTGAATGTAAGAATATGCTAAAACGGTAAGGCCAAATTATAAGATCCATAAAATCATGCCTATATCAAATATGATAACTCATTTAAAAATAAAAACGTTCATATCAAATACTACTATCATAATGAATTGTCTGATTAAAATTAAACAAATATTTATGAAACAGTGGCAGAATCAACATAATTATAAAAATTGCGTGATTAAGTCTCACGACACCCAAAGTCTACTTCAAAGAAAATAAGCTGAGTCAGGTTGGACTTAAGCTCAGTAGATATGTGTCTTCAATAATTAAAAGAGGTCTGAGTCTAGTCTGTTATTACAATAAATTTTATTTTAGGTTCGAGCCTAACCTTTTAAGTTAAGTAGACTTAATTCTTAGTCTATAAGAAACTTATTTGAGGCTATTTTATATTTATAATTGTTTATTATTTTTTAAATTATAAATATATTATATAATTACAATATCAAATATGTATAGTATTTTATATAAATCTATTATTTGGTAACAATAAATTATTCAATATATTTCTCATTTCTAAATTATAAATATAGTTTTAAATTTTAAAAATAAATATAATTAATCTATTACTCCATATTATATATAATTATTTAAAAATGACGGTTTGTTAGGTTTCGTTGGCCCATTTTGAAGTTTGGACTTGAGTTTGCTTAATTAAAGAGGCTTTATAAATACCTCAAGTCTGACTTATTCGACTTAACTTCACATGTAATAGGCTAGGCCGAAGGCCCTTGTTTTAGCGACTCGAGCTATTCCTACCCCAAAATTTCATCCTGAATTTGGTAAGGAAGGTTTGAGATCAATTATCAATACTTCATAGAATATGTAGTTCAACTATGAGTCCACTAGTGAACTTGAAAAAAGAGTAATAAAACTGATGATAAATCAGAAAACAAAAATATAGACCCAGAAACTCTCTTCTCTTTTTCATTTTTGATTATATTCATAGCAAAGCAGATTTTTATACACTTGAGGTCTATATGTTTCACTTTGAAGATGAAACTAATTATCAGCTAAAGCTTAAGAATTAATAAACATATAATATAATTAGATAAAGACAATTATGAATCAAAAAGCAAAGCACACATTAAAACGTTAAATTTGAATAATAATAGTATTGAATAAAAATGGTATACGTAGTGTCACAACACATGAATCACATCCTAGGAATCTGCAAAGGATCCCATGATATGAAAATCTGCATATTCCCAGTTGGATCCAGTGATCAGCTAGGAATCTCAGAGGAACTATGTCTATGCCTATGTCACTGCACTGCCTTAGTTTTTTCAAGGCCATGTCTGGTTTCATCATAAAATAAAACCCCAACATCTCAAAGGGAAAAAAAAAAAAAAACAAAATTTTTAAGCAAAATCAACTCAACAACAACCTGGATCTTTTTTTTTTTTTTGAGATGCTTAATATTCCTGTTACTGTGAGTGGAAAGTGGATATACCTATAAGCCGATTCAAACAGGGACAGGCGTCTAGTAAACTAAGAAGAACTCCCATGTCTATTTCCCTCTTGTCTTTTGCAAATTAGCAGCTACCAAATTTTGAAATAACGAAAGAAAACCAGCCGTGTTTTCTTTTGTACCATCCAACTACTATATTACAATGCCACAAAGCATATCCAGAAAATATTCTTTGTTAGCTAGGAATTATAAAACATATCTTAATCACAGGGGGTGAATCAAACAAATTAAAGCACATTGAGTCTGCATGCAAACTTTAGGAGTTTAGTAACAGAGTTTGTGTCTCAAAGTTTTCAACAACTATGCATAATGCAGAGGTTGGAGATGAAGCGGGCACGTCGAAAAAGGACGTTGAACCTCAGACCTTGCCATTTTACAAACTGTTGAGCCAGGCAGATGAGTTGGACTGGATCTTGATGGCTCTTGGCACCCTAGGGTCCATCGTCCACGGCCTCGCGCAGCCCGTAGGGTACTTCCTGCTGGGGAAAGCCCTTGATGCCTTTGGTACTAACATCACTGATACTGATGAAATGGTTAAGGCACTTTTTAAGGTACACATGAATTGAATGATGACTATGTATAGTGTTGTTTCGAATGTTGTAGTAACAAGTCCCTCTTCTGCTTCATATCAGGTAGTTCCATACGTGTGGTACATGGCTTTCGCCACATTCCCAGCTGGGATTCTAGGTAACTTCTTTCTCCATGACAGTTATGAGAGAGAGAGAGAGAGAGAATACTGATGATGTCTTGTTGGTTGCATGAAACATGGCAGAGATAGGATGCTGGATGTATGCAAGTGAGAGACAAGTGCGGCGGCTGAGACTAGCGTTTCTGAAGGCTGTCCTGAGCCAGGAGGTAGGGGCGTTTGATACTGATTTGACAAGCGGGAAAGTGATCAGTGGCATCAGCAGCCATATGTCTCTCATTCAAGACGCCATTGGAGAGAAGGTAGACACATGCACTCTCACTCTGCCTCATGCATGGTTACTTTTCTAAGCTGATTTGTATCATCTGTGGCTGACAGTTGGGACATTTCCTGTCATGCTTCGCCACCTTCTTCTCCGGTGTCTTCATCGCTTTTATAGCCTGCTGGGAGGTCTCCCTTCTCGCAATATTCGTTGTCCCCATGATTCTCATCATCGGGGCAACCTACACCAAGAAGATGACCTCCATTTCAGCAACAAGAATGTCATTTCTGTCCGAGGCCACTGCAATGGTGGAACAGGTACACAGAATCAATATTATCATTTAAAAAATAAAATAAAATTGAAAAACATAGTTGCATGTTGCTTAAGTTTACCCTTTGCTTGCTTTTTAACAGACAATCTCCCACATCAAGACTGTGTTTGCATTTGTTGGAGAAAACACAGCAATAAAATCCTTCTCAGAAAGCTTACAAAAGCAGATGAGAATCAGCAAGAGTGAGGCACTTGTGAAGGGAATTGGGACAGGTATGTTCCAAGTAGTGACCTTCTGCTCGTGGGCTCTTATTGTGTGGGTCGGAGCCGTGGTCGTCGAAGCCGGCCGAGCTCAGGGAGGAGACGTTATTGCTGCTGTTATGAGCATTCTCTTTGGTGCTATGTATGTACGAAACCTGATCATGCTATTACAATTGTGATCATGTTTTGTCAGAAAGAAAGAAAAAAAATAATACCAACAATCTTCCATTTTGCAAATTCTCAGATCACTCACATATGCAGCACCAGATATGCAGCTCTTCAACCAAGCAAAAGCTGCAGGAAAGGAGGTGTTTCAAGTGATTGAGAGAAAGCCAATGATATACACCAATCCAGAGGGGAAGAAATTGGATGCCATCAAAGGAAGCATAAGCATAGATGATGTGCACTTCTTTTATCCATCCAGGAAGGAGACTCCGATTCTTCGAGGATTCTCACTATCAATCCCAGCAGGAAAGGTAGTGGCACTAGTTGGAAGCAGTGGCTGCGGCAAGAGCACCATCATGTCCCTAATAACAAGATTCTATGACCCTGTACAAGGTATTGTCACTGACTGAACATAAGCTGTCTGTTACTGTTACTTTCCCCGTGCGCGATTTTCGATAGCTTTGTATGCAGCAATGAGTTAGGAAAGCAGGAGGCTGATGGATCTGGTATGTATGTGTCTCAGGTGTGATTCTCATTGACGGCTACAACATCAAGGATCTGGATTTGAAGTCTCTCAGGGGAAACATTGGAGTTGTTTCGCAGGAGCCGTTGCTTTTTTCGGGCAACATCAAGGACAATATTCAGGCAGGAAACTGGGAAGCAGATGAGTATCAGCTTCAGAAAGCAGCTCAAATGGCCAATGCACACTCTTTCATCTGTGAATTCCCTCAGCAATACATGACTGAGGTCAGTTCACTTGATGAAAACAGACAAGAACTCTTTCATGTATGCTAAAGAAAAGGTTCCCTTTTTTTGGATCAGGTGGGACAGAGGGGTGTCCAGTTATCAGGTGGACAGAAGCAGAGAATAGCAATAGCAAGAGCCATCATAAAGAACCCCCCAATCCTTCTCCTTGACGAAGCCACCAGTGCCCTCGATACCGAATCCGAAAAGCTGGTTCAAGCAGCACTGGAAACAGCAATGCGAGGAAGGACAGTCATCCTGATTGCACACAGATTATCCACCATTGTCAATGCAGATACAATTGCTGTGGTAGAAAATGGAGTGGTTACAGAAACAGGAACGCATCATCACTTGCTCAACAGCAACAAATTTTACCATAGCTTGTTTGAAATGCAGAACCTCCACCAAGAAAGCAATGCAAGGTTAATTCAAGGCTAATCATAATTACTTACAATTGCATAGACTTGTAGTAACATTTGATTGTTCATTGCGCAGAGTGGAGGATCTGAGAGATGAAGTGTCTAGCATATATACAGATGCTTCATCACATTTCCCAGATGAATCAAGGGAAGCCAACAGAACTCCACAAATCTCTCTCAAGAAAGAGGAAGTACAGGTTAGGAAGGAAAAGCCTGTATTCTACAGAATCTGGTTTGGCTTGAGGAAGAGAGATGTTGTAAAGATTACCATTGGCTCTTGTGGAGCTGCTCTTGCAAGCATCTCTAAGCCAATGTTTGGGTACTTCATCATTACAATTGGAGTGGCTTACTACAAAAGTGACAGAGAGAAGAAAGTTGGGAAGTACTCAATCCTCTTTGCATCAGTGGGATTTTTGTCGTTCTTCGCCCACACTTTGCAGCATTATTTCTACGGCTTGGTTGGAGAGCAGGCCATGACAAACCTCAGACAAGCGTTATATTCAGGTATCATCTTCATCCCAAATGAATTTTGTGGAGTTCAATTGTTCAAAGTTGAAGCCATTTCTTACAAACCAAGCTTCTTCTTGCAGCTATACTAAGAAATGAGCTGGCTTGGTTCGAGAAGCCAGAAAACAGTGTGGGATCAGTTACTGCACAGGTTATCAATGAGACATCCACAGTGAAAACCATCATCTCCGACCGCATGGCTGTGATTGTTCAGTGCATCTCCTCCATACTGATTGCAACAGTGGTGAGCATCAAAGTTAACTGGCGAATGGGGTTAGTTGCGTGGGCTGTGATGCCCTGCCACTTCATCGGCGGGCTGATTCAAGCCAAGTCTGCGAAAGGGTTTTCGAGTGGGAGTAATGCTGCCTATTCACAGCTGGTTGCCCTTGCTTCTGAGTCAGTATCCAACATCAAAACTGTTGCCTCCTTCTCCCTCGAAGATCACGTGATTGAGAAGGCCAAGGTGTCTTTACAGAGGCCACTGGAAAAATGCAGGATACAAAGCATCAAATTTGGGATCATTCAAGGTGTCTCCCTTTGCTTGTGGAACATTGCTCATGGCGTTGCATTGTGGTACACCACCATCCTCGTTGAGAGAGGCCAAGCTTCCTTCGAGAATGGGATAAGATCATACCAGATATTCTCACTCACAGTGCCATCAATCACAGAGCTGTGGACTTTGATACCAACTGTCTTCTCCGCAATCAGCATTCTAACACCTGCATTCCACACCCTTGACAGGCAGACCGAGATCGAGCCAGACGACCCCAAGCAGCCACCTCACAGAAGCATTAAAGGTGCTATCGAGTTTTACAATGTGTGCTTCTCTTACCCTTCAAGAGAAGACATGGCTATACTGGATGAATTCAGCTTGAAAATCGAAGCTGGATCGAAAGTCGCTCTTGTCGGGCCGAGTGGAGCGGGGAAGTCATCCGTTCTAGCTCTGCTGCTCAGATTCTACGATGTGAAACATGGAGCAGTGCTGATAGATGAGAGAGATGTGAGAAGATACAACCTCAAGAATCTGAGAGCGCAGATAGGGCTGGTGCAGCAGGAGCCGCTTCTCTTCAGCTGCTCCATCAGAGACAACATATGCTACGGCAACGAAGGTGCTTCCGAAGCTGAGATCATGCAGGCAGCAATGGAGGCCAACATCCACGATGTGATAAGCAATCTGCCGAGAGGGTATGACACGTCGGTCGGGGAGAAGGGATGCCAGCTTTCAGGGGGGCAAAAGCAAAGAATAGCAATCGCGAGGGTTCTGCTGAAAAAGCCGGCGATAATGCTGCTAGATGAAGCTACGAGCGCGCTGGATGCAGAGTCGGAGAGAGCTGTGATGAAAGCTCTGGAGTGTCTCACAAGTAAGACAACGCATGTGACAGTTGCACACAGGCTTTCAACGGTGATCAGCTCCGACACCATATTTGTGTTGGACAAGGGCAAGGTTGTGGAGATGGGCACACATGCGGAGCTTGTGGCAGCGAGTGAAGGAGTTTACTCGAAACTCCATAGACTCCAGAGTTTGTCAGGAAATCATTGATAAAATCCCCATTCAAAGAAAAAGCTATCGTGCTGTAAAATGCTGCACCGTTCCTCTTGTCCAAAAAACATTGCCATTATATTTCACCAGATCAATCCCACTTTCTTCATCGTACCAAAGCATTTAGTCTTGAGTGAATGCAGAAAAAAAAAAAAAAAAAAAAAAAAAAAGGGACTCGACCAAATTGCATAACTGTACAAAATTGTACACCAACAAATATTGAAAAAATTGGCCTCGGTCAATCAGCGGGATGCAAGTCATATGCTGTTAATTTTCGGACTATATCGTAGCAATTAGTTCCATCTCATATACCAAAAATGAGACTATTGCAAAATTCACCGCATTAAAAATCATAGCTTAACCCCGACAATCACAATACTAAACCACATAATGGATTGTCCTGGATTGAGCAAAAGATAGTTATATAATTTGTTAATAATTATGTCTACCAAGTCAATCCTCCAAACTAAAATTTTCACTTAATATTTATATTTTTATTGTTGAATACTCATATATATCAACTTCAAAAATAAAAGACAAATGATTATGTTGCGAGTAAAGTTTTGCGGAGCAGAGAATAGCTTCATATGCTCCATGGGGAAGTCTTCATAGGTGTGTGGGGGTCGATTAGTGGGCTGGGGCTCCACAGTTTGGTACCAGGTATTGATGTTTTCTTATAACTCGTAGGGTTATTTAAATACTTACTTTGCATTTGTAATGTAGCTATCATCCTAAATACTCCCTCCGTCCTATTAGATTAGTCCAGTTTGGTTTCGGCACAGAAACCAATGTTTGTGAGTGTAGTGGAATTAATATTTTATTGATGTGAGGAGATTTTTTTCCATTTTAGGAAAGTGGACTAATCTGGTGGGACAGACAAAAATGGAAATATGGACTAATCTGGCGGGACAGAGGGAGTATATAATAAAACTAACCCCAATCTAGGTAATTGTTGAACAACATAAATTTTGTGTTTTATTATTATTATTTTTATTATTAATTTTTTTTTTTATAGTTCATATGTTATTGAGCAATTCGATGAAAACATTTATGATTCTTCATTGACGAGTTATCGAGAGGAGAGAGTGTGAGGGACGGAGCGACAACAAGAGTCGATTTTTTTTTTTCTATTTTAGCTTTAAAATTTTGTTTTTATATAATATTGAGATTTGTTCTATATTTTATATCTAATTTATTATTAAAATTATTAAGAGTGTGCACGGTTTGGCCGAAACTAGTCAAACCAAATTAATTTAACTGGTTTGGTTGGTTTGAGAAAAATGATTGGTCGAGTTTGGTTTGAAAAATCTCAAACCAGATGATTTGGTTAGACCCAAGGTTTGAAGGATGAAATTGACCATTTCTGCCGGACCGAACGTATAAATAAAATTATTGTAAATATAGTAAAGATAATAAAATACTATTTTGATAGAAAATGAAAATATCAATTATATATATATATATATATATATATATAGGGAAGAGATCAAATGCTAAAAAGTAAAAAGATGTTAAATAGGAATAAATCTTAGACCATTGATTTGGATGGATGAATGGTCAAGATTGAATTTTTTAGATTGGAAGTTATTTATTTTGATGTGGGTGGTTATGAAATTCAATGATGCATAATATAATAACTAAACAAGCATAAAACACTAACTAATCAAGCATCATTAGCATTTTAGCACAAACAACATTTTAGCATAGGATCCACTCCCTATATATATATATATAGAGTAGTGATCATATAATAATAGTTTTTCCCATGCTAAATGAGAAAGAATCTGGATACATTATTTTCTCGATCCAATGGTTGTGATAATTCAGGATTTATTGAATAAATAAAGTAATTAGGGTATCTTAGTAATTTAGCTTTTAAGTTTCAATAACCGTCTTCTCTATCTTTAGATCTAAACATTCTCTCTTCTAATTTTCTCTTTCCTCCCATTATAATCAAACGATTATATCTTTCTTCATTCAAATATATTTTTTACGAATCATATATCAAATTAAACGTATTTTTACGATGATTCATATGATATCCATATTGAATATGTTAAATTTAGAAGATTCGCACGAAAATCATGATTTTATATTCAGTTGGTATATGTTCTTCATTATATTTACGTTCAGGAAAAAAATGTTCCCAAATATCTGCATTTTTTTGCATCAAATGATGCATTCTTAACTTGAATAAGTTGCATTTTTATTCTAAAGCATATACATTTTGTATTCATATTGAGTGCATTTTTTGCATTGATTATATGCCACAGTTTTATGCCTAAAATATTGCATTTTTTACATCGAATGTATGCATATTATGTTTTATGAACTGCACGAAATGAATTTTTTGAATATATATTTTTTACATTTTTACCCTTTTATGCATTGAGTATGTGTAAAAAATGCACCGAAAATTGGACGGGATTTGTTTTATCTGAGCCGTCGATTATAATATTTAATGGCTCAGATTTTTTTGCATTTAAATATTTATATATAGGGAGTGGATCACATACTAAAAATTAATTTGTACTAAATATGAATGAATCTACACCACTCATCTAAAAAATCAATGGTTGAGATTAAAACTTTTTTTTTCAGATTTCATGCTTTTTTGCTTTATAAATCATGCTTAATCGAATTCAGCATGATTTATAAAGAAATTAAGTACGAACGAAAATTATGCTTGATTTTTTAATCTTTGATGCTTTAATCTCAACCATTGATGCTATCAATCCAATGACTGAGATTTATTCATATTTAGCACAAATTTTAATTTTAGCACTTGAGTGGATCTCTATATATATATCTGATGTTTATATTCATTCGAATTGCAACCATATAAATTAACTTATATTTCATTCTTTCTTGCAACCATAATATTATTTATTTATTACTTATTTCTGTAACGCCCACAACTGACCTTCCCAATTTGGGGACACGTTACATTGATGTTTCAGGTTTTGTTAAACATTTTCTCACTTTAAATGAACAAGCGGAAGACTTTAATTAACAAACAAGATAATTTAATAACATAAAAAAGTACTTCGAGTCAGTTTTAAAATAAAAGTATCCAACAGTATTCAAAATTTGGGAAGGATAGAACAGAGTGCGGTGCAGCAGTGTGTGTAGCGTGATGGTGACATGTATATGAAGATACATGTCACAGGATCTTTAAGTTTACAAAATTCTTCACTTCGCCTGTTTACACCCCTGCTCGCCCATCTTTGCTGCTCAACCTGCGTATTTTAGAAATAATACGAGGGGCTGAGTACTAATGTACCCATTGAGAAACATGCCCGAAAACATACATTATATATGAGAAATATTATGCAACTCACACAGATAGACACGGGTTTTGTTGAAAGTAACCGTGCTATCTAAAACATTTTCTTTTATGCGCTATTTAAACATGATATTGTATCTGTTATGGTTTTGTAACCGGAAGCTGGCCTACTTCCAAGTTACGATGACTAGTTAGGAATGATTAAACATTCAACACACTATCATCTAAGTGCACTAATCTCGGAATTCACTTCGAGATCCGATCGTATTTTAATTAATCGATCACTTCCCACAGGGTTTAAGGTCACTACCATTTCACCCGTGTTTCTTATCTTTTCAGGGTTTAAGGTCACTACCATTTCACCCATTATAATTCCTTCCAGGGTTTAAGGTCACTACCATTTCACCAAATTCTCAATCAAGTTTCCCAATTCACTAAATGAGTTCTAGCGCAGTTATGGAACCTGGTTCTAAACTCATTAGTAATACTCTCTGTCGATGGGAATCGACAGAGGACAGATACAATAGCACAAAACAGGCATAGCAATCTCAACTTAAATCAAAGCATTTTTAACACATTTTGAAAAGAAAAAAAAAAGCGCATTTGATTTTGTACTGAAATAGTTTCCCACCTGGTGTTAGGCTTTATGGTATAAATGTCTTTCCACTAGTATGAGCTTATCTGATCCTCGCTTCAATTTCCTACAACATAATCAGGGCCAACTAATTAGGATTAGACGATCTAGGACAATAGCGAATTCAACCAAAATCAGATGAGCAACTCATAATCACTGCAACCCTAACATGATTCTCATAATTTCCTTCGATTCAAACCGACGATGTTAACGTCTCATTTCACAATCCAATGCATGATTATACACCTAACATGCATCTATAATCGATATATAATCTTAGGGATCAAGTATGACTCAAATAGGAAAAGAAACGAGTCAAAAATCAAGTTTTGTACACAAAACCGCAGCCCGTTCCGAACGGAACTCATCCATCCCGAACGGGATGGACTTTCGGAATTATTGCACAGCCGAGGGCTGTCCCGAGCGGGACAGACCCTTCCCGTACGGGATGGAGCCCTGCTGCTGCTCCATTTCGCCGCGACGTGTTCCGAACGGGATGCTTTCGTCCCGTTCGGGACGCGTCGTCTTCTCCGACAAACTCGCCGGAACAAGGCCTGAAACTCAACATATATTCCATTCCAACCATCCGATTTCATATGCAATCATACCAACATGATCCCTACACATCCTAGAACACGATCCTAGTCTCCAAACACAAAATAAACACAAGAAACAAAGGGTGGAAGAAGCTCACCGGAAAAACTCTTCTCACGGCGGAGGTGATCGATTCCGGCGGCCAAATCCTACTTTCCGGCTGTCCGAATAATCCTTATAAGGTGGGGAACACTCCTATATCATCAAAATTCGAATCCATCACCGATTAAACAAGATAAAATTTCAGAACTCGAAAAATTATAAGGGTGAACACCCAAACTTCTCACCTCGATATCTCCGTCAATACTCGTCCTCTCAGAGCCCACGAGTACTCAAAACGAAGCTTGGTGGAAGAGCTTTATAATGGTGGTCACGGCTTGTCCGGAAACATCCTGGTTTGGCCGGAATCTAGCCGGGAATGCAGTCTGACGGGGAAGGGTTTTGAAGGGGCTGCACTCTTTTCTTTTTCTCTCTCTAGCTTAGGATAAATGGTGAATAAATGAAATTATTTTACTCTGTATATTTACCTTAATTCCTTACTTCATAATGTATATAATTATACATATATATACACCATAATATTATTTCCATCTCTTATTATAATATGTGTATAGTATGGCTTAATTATCCATACAATTCCCAACATAATAACTCCAAAAATCCATGCATATACTTCCAAAAATTAATCTCCCATTATCTCAAATTCTCACCTTGATATTTCCCATAAATCTTGATAATTCCCTCAAGATTATTGAATAACCAAGTTCAAAATATAAAAAAGTTCTCTAATCCCAATCAAATAAATTTGAATGCTTCCCAATTAAAGAAATTCCCCTTTATTAAAATCAATTGATCTTTACAAAAGCTTAATTAAGCTTGGGGTATTACAATTTCCTATTTATAATTAATGACAATCAAGATATATTTATTAGTTTTATTTTTTTATAATTCTTTCTGTTAGGATATACCATATCTATTCTATATCTTTTGTATATATTCATTTATATCTTTTATTTTTCTAGATTAGATATGCTTTAGCCTCTATATATATCACCTTGTAACCTAATTTCTATTGAGTGAAATAAGAGATATTTATCCTCACATGGTATCAGCCAAAATTTGGCTCAAACCCTAAGCATCCATCCTCGTCCGTTTTTTTTTCCGTTCGCCCTCATGGCTGCGCAAACCGACGCCGATGGCTTGCCTTCTCTACCTCTCTCCACCATGATCCACATGGTTAATATTAAACTTACCGCTTCGAACTACATGTTGTGGCATGCTCAGATCGAACCGCTTCTGATAACTCAGAATTTTTTGTCGTTCCTGGATGGAACGAAAATACCACCGCCACGTCTTCTTCCGGCTACAAACGGCGTCCCATCCATTAATCCGGAATATTCATCGTGGTACTTTTGAGATCAGATAATCAAACTTTTCCTGGTCTCCACCTTGACGGAAGAATCCATGGCCATCATCATTGGCTGCAAATCCTCTCGCGAGGTATGGGATGCTCTTTCTCGCGCCTATAGCAACCGTTCTAAAGCCCGCGAACTCAGTTTGAAGGATGACTTGCTCTCTCTCAAACGCGGCGATCTATCCGTGGCTGAATATGGCGGCCGTTTTAAAAGCCTTTGTGATCAGCTTGCGTCGATTGGCTGTCTGCTGGAGCCCTCTGACAAGTCCCACTGGTTCATCCGTGGCCTTGGTTCTGATTTTGCTACGTTCACGGCTGCTCAACTGACGCAGGATCCTCTACCAGATTTTGATACACTCCTTGCTCGTGCTCAGAGTCACGCCTTATTCCAGCAATCTTCCGCTGCCCTTCCTTCATCTTCGCCCATCGCTTTCCAGGCATCTCAAAAAAGCCGTGACTCCGGCGGAAAATCCTCTTCTTCGAAGAACAAGGGACAAGGTCAGAACAATTCACGTAAACGTCGGAAACCCTGATGTTATTTTTGCCGACAGACAAATCATGATGCCTTTGATTGCCCTCACCGATTCGATCGCTCTTTCTCTCGCGAGTCACGTCAATCCGAGTCTGCTCAACTTGCTGAAGCTCTCTCGGTAAACTGCAATATTTCGCCGACAAATACTTCGGACTGGTATTTGGATACTGGTGCATCAGCTCATATTTCTTCTGACATCTCCACACTTGATGACGCCATGCCTTATTCGGGATCGGATAACGTTACTGTTGGTAATGGTGAACGTCTTACTATTACTCACATTGGATCTCTTATTATGGCTAATAATATACATCTCAAAAATGTCCTCGTTGTTCCCTCTATTACGAAGAATCTTTTATCTGTTAGTAAGCTGACTCGTGATCTACTTGTTCATGTTATTTTTACTGACTCTCAGTTCAGAATTCAGCATTGGGACACAGGTCAGATTCTCGCAACAAGCGTGCGTAGGAATGGACTTTACGTGTTGGGGCCTTCTCCTTTGGTGTTCTCGGCTATTGCTCGACCGCGACCTCCAGCTGCAACTTTAGACCTTTGGCATGCACGCCTAGGTCATTCGGCCCCAGCCGTAATCAACAGTCTACGGACTTCTCAGCTTCTTTCAATTTCTTCGTCAACTTCACAGTCTGGTTTATGTTCGTCTCGTCAATTAGCAAAGAATAGTCATTTACCATTTTCTATTTAAAATAAGCGTGCTCCGCGCACACTGGATCTTGTTCACTGTGATTTATGGGGACCTTCCCCGGTTACTTCTAATAATGGTTTTCATTATTATGCCGTTTTCATTGACGACTATTCTAGATTCTCGTGGTTCTATCCCATGCATACCAAGTCTGATTTTTATGATGTATTTGTTACTTTCAAATCTTTTCTTGAGACTCAGTTTTCTTGCAAGATCAAGCGTTTTCAAAGCGACGGCGGCACAGAATTCACAAACAACCGTGTCCAATCTCTCCTTCGCTTATCAGGTATTCATCACTTAGTCTCTTGCTCTTATACACCCTCTCAAAATGGTCGGGCGGAACGTAAACACCGTCACATTACCGAAATGGGTCTCACACTACTCTTCCATTCGTCCACCCCTCTCTCCTTTTGGGTAGATGTGTTTAGCACTGCAATTTACACTATAAATCGACTTCCCACTGTTACTCTCCAAAATAAATCACCTTTTGAAGTCTTATATGGTTCGTCTCCTTCTTATGATACCTTTCATCCGTTTGGGTGTCGTGTTTTCCCGTGTCTCCGTGATTACAACAAACACAAATTTCAGCCTAGAAGCCTTCCTTGTGTCTTCCTTGGTTATAGTGCCTCTCATAAGGGTTTCCGGTGTCTTCACCCCTCCACGTCTCGTGTCTATATCACCCGTCATGCCAAATTTGATGAGTCGCACTTTCCCTACTCAAATAGCTCCTCAAACACCCCCATATCACGTCTTCAACTGTCCACCTACTTCGACAGTTGTCCAGAAAACTCACGCCCTAATTCTGCTTCCGCTACTCCTTCGCCTACTTCCCAGCCTTGCTCCATATGTTCTTCGACTAAACCTCTTGTTCCGGCCGAACCTACCCTCCCAGCCACTCCGCCACCCGCTCCAGATGTGCCGCCGCCCGCTGAGATCGCCGTTCAAGCTCCTCCGCCTCCACCAGAACGTACTCACGCCATGCAAACTCGCTCACGCTCTGGTATCTTCAAGCCACGCTATCCGGTTGACATCAATCTGGTCTCTATTTTTTCAGCATCTACTGCTATTCCTGAACCACGTGGAATAAAAATAGCGATGAAAGTACCTGAGTGGGTTTAGGCAATGCGTGAGGAGATGGCTGCGTTGCATGCAAACAAAACGTGGAAGTTAGTACCTCGGTCGTCAGGTACAAATATTGTTGGTTCAAAATGGGTTTTTTCGAACCAAACTTCTTGCTGATGGTTCAGTCGACTGCTACAAAGCTCGCTTGGTTGCTCAGGGTTTTAGCCAAGTTCCTGGATTCGATTTTACTCATACGTTTAGTCCTATTGTTAAAGCTTCAACTATCCGTATTATCTTATCTCTTGCAGTTATGCATTCCTGGAATCTCCATCAACTCGATGTGAAGAATGCTTTTCTAAATGGTGTGCTTTCTACTCCGGTATTCATGGAACAGCCTCCGGGTTTTATTGACCCAAATCATCCATCGCACGTCTGCTGCCTTCAAAAAGCTATCTACGGCCTTCGCCAAGCGCCACTCGCCTGGTACCAAAGATTTCGCAGTTTTCTACTTAATCTTGGTTTTCTTTGCAGCTCTTCGGATACATCTCTCTTTGTTTATTTCAAAGGAGAAATTCTCATTTACTTATTAGTCTACGTCGATGATATTATAATTACTGGAAATTCTCCTTCGGCTATATCTCGCCTTATGCATCGCCTGGACTCTGAATTCTCGACCAAAAATTTGGGTCGCCTTGGGTATTTTCTCAGTCTCGAAGCATATTATCCATCTGATCGACTGTTTCTCTGTCAGACGAAGTATGCTATGGATATTCTGAAACGCGCAGACATGCTCTTCGCCAAACCAGTTTCCACTCCGCTTCCTCCTGGTGTTACTTTCGCCAAGGATGGCTCGCCCTTTCACGATCAAACTCAGTACCGTTCGCTTGTGGGTGCTCTTTAGTATTTGACGATCACTCGTCCTGACTTAGCATATTCGGTCAACACATTGAGCCAGTTCCAGCAAAGTCCGACTATTGAGCATTTTGCTGCAGTCAAACGAGTCCTTCGTTATGTAAAAGGTACAATCGGCTATGGATTATCTTTTACTCGTGGTTCTCCTACCTTAGTTGGATATTCTGATGCGGATTGGGCGCGCTGCACTGACACACGCCGATCGACTTATGGCTATGCTATATTTCTTGGTCCGAACTTAGTATCTTGGAGCGCAAAGAAGCAGCCGACAGTCTCTAGATCCAGCTGCGAATCAGAATACCGAGTTATCGCTAACACGGCCTCAGAAATTCAATGGGTTTCGAACGTCTTGAAAGATTTACGTGTGGCACTACCTCAGCCTCCAATCATCTATTCAGATAACTCCAGTGCTTTGTTCCTCACTCAAAATCCTGTTTCCCACAAGCGCGCCAAGCACATCGATATTGATTACCATTTTGTCCGTGAGCTTGTGGAATCGAAACAACTTGTCACGCGGTTTATTCCTTCTGAAGATCAGATCGCGGACATATTCACCAAGAGTGTTTTGCGGCCGTTGTTTGAAGATTTTCGAACCAAGCTTCGACTCACCTCGTCTTCGCTTGCGGGGGGGTGTTAGGATATACCATATCTATTCTATATCTTTTGTATATATTCATGTATATCTTTTATTTTTCTAGATTAGATATGCTTTAGCCTCTATATATATCACCTTGTAACCTAATTTCTATTGAGTGAAATAAGAGATATGTATCCTCACACTTTCATTAATATTTAATAATCAAATTGATATACAAATTTTATTGTTTGCAATATTATTAGTTGAATAATCTTTCTAACCGTTCAAACCGATCGAATCAAACCGTTTTAATATAGTTTCGCCGGTTTGGTTTGGAATAATTATTTAGTTGGTTTTGTTTGTAAAAATTTCAAACCGTAACTATTTGTTTGGTCCGTACTTCGCCACTCAAACCGGTTGAACTAGACTGTGCACACTAACTATTATTATGAGTAAATGTTTTTTTATATGATATTTTGTTAGGTAAAAAATAAAAAATTCTCCTAATAATTATTTTTAGTATTTGGTGTTTTATCGATTCAGAATTCAAAAAATAGTTTAGTTATCGATTTGGGATCCGAAAGATTAATTCTCAATTCAGGACGCGAAAGATCACAAAAATTCTCAATCCAAGACCCGAAAGATCATCTATATATACCTAAAAGCAAAACCCCCATACCAAAATTTTTCCCCCAAAAGTATATACCATAAATAGTTTTATCATGTATTAGGTAAGTAATAACAAATCAAAATGGTAATTAAGTATGCAATTAATATAATTGTAATAATTTATTTGTTGGATTTTTATATAATTAAAGTTACTAATTACAACTTAATTATTAATGCAATTATGTCTAATGTAACGATTTAAAACCATCAATTTTCAATAATTATGAACAAAATCACGTTTATCTCTATAACAAGAATCATCGCAAATAATTTAATACTTATGTCAAATTATGGAAACACTTATACAATAAATTTATATATCAATATATAAAAGTAAAACCCCATAAAAATTAGATTTCCCTCCTAAAAAAGATTGTATAATACAACAAATACAATATAAGAAAAAAGAAAAAAAATGGTTTAAACGGATGTAATTAATGCAATATCCCTAATTACAATATGGTAATTATATTTTTATTTGTGAAAATAAATACATATTCTGGGAGTATTTAAGGAAATATAATACGTAAGTAAAGTATTGAATTTATATGAAAATATCAAAAGAAAATTGAATCCTTAAAAAGGATAACTTTTTTTTTGGAAATATCATAATCATGCATTTAATTAGGAAAAAAAATAATTAATTATACCATAAATATGGCATATTGACTTTAATACACATGATCACACTATAAATATGAGCTTTATTTCATCAAAATTTTCAGAATTGGTATTGCCTTTGAATTGCTGGAAGAATGTTATCAACCTTAATTTGGAGTCTTGCAAGTGTAAATGAGTTTAGCTTTCAATTTTAATTGTTCCGCACATATTATTCATATTGTGTTCTATAAAGTTGAAATTTTAGAGTGGTATTATTGTATTTCTTTTTCGTTTCATCATTTTCAGTGGTTGTATTTGTGAAATATATTCATAACAATGTACTATTTTTTCATGTTTGTTCGTTTTCTTGATATCATCTGCAAAAATCTATTCATCCTTTTGTCTCCCAATTATCAAATCTTACAAACTAATACAGATACTAAATATGAAGTAGAGTAATATTAATATACACCATGATTTGGTTGTGTATTTCCTGAAATCAATTATAGTTACACAGCTATGGTTTAAAATTATGTTATATACTCTGCAATATTTATATCCTAATAAAATACAATAATCATTTATAATATAAAGTTTAAATCACGTAAATATTTGCCTCAAACTTTATCCTTTAAAATACCATTAACACTACCAAAAATTCATCATTTTGCGACCACTTTGGTCGCAAAAATTTTTGTACTTAAATTTTGTGCCCTGCGTTCAAGGAGGTTCGAACTCAGGACCTCCCGCACGCGTGATGGGCGCGTTACCACTGAACCAAACAATAATCTCATACATCATACGCACTAAAAAATATAAAAATAAAAAAAGAAAGAACTTAGCGACGGATTTGCGACCAAATTTTTGGTCGCAAAATTTAGCAACCAATATTTTGGTCGCAATTCGGTCGCTAAATTTAAAATTGTATTCCGTCGCAATTCCGTTGTTAATCCGTCGCTAAATTGCGACACTTTTTTTTTGGTCGCAAATCCGTCGCAAGTTTGTAATTTTTTTGTAGTGTAAGTGGACATTGAAACAATGTGTTAACTTAAAACTTAATTAGAAATAGCACTATAAAAAAATATATCAAGAATGTAGATGTGGACTTTAGTTTTATTCAATGAAATTGAAGTGCATGTTTTATTTTATTTTGCAAATTCTGAAATCGGATCTAATTCCATGTTATTCTTATGTAAATGAAAAATCAATAAATATTTTTTCTTTAATCAAAATACATTATAATTTATATATACATTTATCTATTCGTACATCATTTTTCTTTTTTTCTATTCAAAAAAATTAAGGATATGAAAAGGTTTTTCATTTATTTATATTTAATTGATAAAAAAGAATAAGATTAGTTACTTTTTGCTTTATAATTTAATTCTCGATGTATCTATTAAAATTATCATTACTTTAATTCTAAACCTCAAATAGAGTTATTGATTTTGGACTACTAAAATATATATATATTAAAAATAATGAGTGAGTAGATGAGCGTTCTGGTACAGAATACATATAATAATAATGAGTGAGTAGATGTAATTAGATATATTATTAATTGCAAGTTGATACTAAAAGAAAAGTAGATAATAATATATTAAAAAACAATTCTTATTTAAATTAAGTTAAGCTCCAAACTTAAAATCAAAATTATTGTACAATTATATATTTATATATAGTTCGAGTTTTACATTATATGATTGTAAAATTTCTTTCGCTTGAGTTTGAGTTCAAGCTTTAAATAATATTATCTAATAGTTTTAGTTTTGTTTAGGTATATATTTTATTTAAATCTTCTCATTATTTTCTAACTTATTTTTGTTGAAATGATGTTCAAAGCTAATAAAAAGAATGATTAAATAGAGATTAAATTGATTTTTTTTAATCATGACATTACTTTAAAATTAGTGAAGATGGCTTATACTACAAAGTAAAGTGCTTGACAATATTTTTGAACTATAGTTGACTCATCAAGAGTCATCTGATAATTGAATCGGGTCCACCCAATTATTCACTTAGCCGCTTCTGTATGCTAGAATTCTAATTAGACCGACCTCGAAACATAATAATTAAAATAGTTTGCTTACAATTAATTAGTAGGGCAAGAAAGAACATCCACTCCACTTTTAAATTGTGTAGCCAAATTTAAAACAAAAATTTAAAACGAATTTATCTATGTCTAAAAGCAAAACCTCACCTTCAAAAATTCCCCCCCCCCCCCGAAAAAAAAACTAAAAATAAACGTAGAATATAATAAGCAAGTAAAACTAAATATGATAAGTATGTAATTATTATAATTTATAATTAATAATTAATAATTGTTTTATTGTGATAACATGTTATAATTTAGATATTTATTTTTAAAGTGGCTACATTTATTAAAATCATAGCTGTATTTAGAATCACTCTATTCAGAATCATGATCAAAATACTTAATGGTAATCACTAAATATATGTTATTTACCGTTAAACATATTATTATATTGGCAATTTTTTATTTAGCTATAACAAATTTTATTCTTTACATGTTAATTTTTTTGTCCTTCAATTAAACATATTGTTATATTTCTACTAATCATATTCATGCTTTTTTTTAAAAAAAATTACTCCAATGAATACAGGGCCATGCACACATATCCATATAAATGATTATAGAAATATAAATGATTTAATATGACAAAAAATAAATTTTGGAAATAACTTCATGAATTAATAACCACCAAACATAAAATATTTATTATAATAATTAACCTACAATGATTACAGAATTATAAAAAAAATCATTGGTATTATGTGCTAATTTTAGGGCATAATTGATTAACCAATTAATAAAAAAATTATTTAAAGAGTGTATAAATAGTGTATGACATTTCATTTTGAGTGCATGTTGTCTTTGATAGGTATGGTATGAAAAAATATTTTTGAATTTTTTTAGGTTTGACTGTAGTAGGTACATTTTGGTGGAAATGATCTAACTATTCATTTGCTAATTGTTTTGCATATAAGATTCACTCAATCATTCTTTGGGACAAAACGGAGGAGGATATGAAATTAATTTTCAGTTAAATTGAAATCATGTTTTTTCTAGAGTAAAATATTTTATTGTATTATTTTTTTTTTTTGGGAATATATTTCAACTTGATGTGATGATCATAACTCATTTTATAGTACTCTTATATTTTGTAGTAGAACTACTATAATTTATCATTTTATTGTTTTAGTCTTCACTCATATATTAAAGAATAAATGAAGATTTTATAGATTAAAAATGCCACATTAAGAGCTTTAATTTGCATGCTGCAAATCTCGGCCTGAACTTGCTTTATGAGTTTTTTGTTTGTTGACATTCATAGTTAGTTGCTAAAGTTCCCTATGAAGTAATATAATACAATCTTGCTTGATATTATTAGGGGAAGAATAAAATATTAAATCCAATTCATTTGCATTTCTGTATTAATTGAATTATTTGTGAGGATTTACTTGAATTAAATATAATACAAAAATTCTTATTTAACTCAAATCACTATTATTGTATGAATTTTTTAATGTAAATATTGTTTATGCGTATAATATATATATATATATATATATTTATTTATATATGGGTGCACTATGGTGGAAACCCTCTCTTAGATGTGAAATAAGACCTAATCCTAGCCTTTAATTTTAAGATTAAACGGATCAGATTGAATATTAACATGTTTTAAATTCGCTGCAAAATTAGAGATTAAAAGTTGCATAAAAGGATAAATTAGTAATATTTCATAACCGCATAACTTACCCACGATTCATTCTCCTTAATTATCGACCATTAACTGTCAAGATATGGAAGGTTTATTGAAAATCAAATCAACTCAATTTCTACTAAATATATTTCACCAACCGCATTTACTGCGGTAAAATCTAAATCGATGCATCTTGTTCCTCTGGAAAAAGGGCGAAAAAAAATCGCACAAAAAGCAGATCGATTTTCAGGCCATCCGACTGGACGCGGAGCTTTGGTGGCCGACGGACTACAAATCTCTGGCGGAAAAAAGTTGGGTACGTGATTTATCAAGTTGTTTAGTACTTAAAATGCTGATTCATTGCGAAATTGATGTTTAGGTTTTTTTTTATTATTTTTTTTAACGTTTAGTTGACTTAAAGAAATATTTTCCAAAATCCATATTTTCGTCGAACTAGTCCAGGAATTAAACTATGTATACTGTAATAGATTAGAAACGACATGCGCACATATTTAACATTTTTTTTGTTTACTGTGGGAAAAACCCATATTTTTGAAGGTTCAATTCATCTGGGGAATTGACTGAGAATCTGAAAGATTGTCTGACGAGTGACGATCTGTACACCATTTCGAAGTGAAACAGGTAAACAATTTCAAAAAAATGTACTTTCATTGATATTCTAGGTTTCAATTTTTTTTTTGGGTTGTAAATCTTATCATATTGGAGTATAATCTTACGAGAACAGAAATGCTCTAAGCGCGCGAATACATATTTAAAAAATTGAACTGTGTAATTTATATTTAAAAAAGCATATAACGTGAATCAAATTGCATAATTAGAGACATATACATGCTTAAAATATGAGGACCTTTTGCTTGATAAGTAAAGTTTATGAAACTGGATGGAATTTAAGTTTTCAAGTACATTCTGTTTCCTGTGCATAGAAAAAAACTAATAATCATTTTCTGCTACTATTTTGTATATTTTTTGCCTCAATATGTAGCTTTTTGAATAATATAAAGTGTTATATACACATTGTTGCATATATTATATACTTTTTAAGCTTCTTTATTGTGTATGATGAGCATTTGAACTGGGTATTTGATTATGTGAAAAACATTAGAGAAACTGCATAAATGTAGACCTATATATGCAATAATATGTTGACATTTGATGAATACATATACAATTCGTATGTGGGAGAAATTTGTGATATCCTGTACAATATGATTTCTTTCAATGAATAAAAACTGTGAACAATTTATTGCAACTATAGTGTACATTTTGTTCATCAATATCTATCATTTCAGAGTTGAGTACTGGAATAGAACTACATAATTATTTTCGAATATTTGCAGAGGGTGTTTATGTATCTCTATTTGTGCAACAATTGAGAACATTAATTGCATATGTTCTGTATGTTAATTAATAATTGTAAAACCTAACTGTATGTTCATTAATAAACATCTATATTTGTATTTACTTTATTCTATTTATGCAATATTTGAACAACAAGTTTTCATTCCAATCTGCCAACACTACCACTACTATGTAATCTGCTTCGATTTCCTGTCATATAAGATTCATCTTATTGACAATTCAAATCAGCAAGACAACCAGGAGATATCTGTCAAGTATGGAGAAACGCCTAGCAGGCTGGTAAGTAAATTTAAAAAATCTACTTAAAGCTTAAAATTAGTGTGACAACATAAATATGTAATGATAAAAATTAATGTTGCAGGTGAAGTTGTTTATTGATTTCTTGAATGAAAAAAAATCGAAGGACAGAAGTGAGATAATGGGAAACGCGAGAATTGAAAGAATGAAAATGAAGTGGAGAACTTCTACAAACAAAATTGATTGTGGTGTTTATGCGATGTTGCACATGGAGTCATTCATGGGGCAAAAGGCAGATGAATGGGATTGTGATCTAAAAAATGCAACCAAGAATGATTTAAAGCAAAAAAGGATGATCATTTGCCGCAAACTACTCGGTGCTGACTGCAACAAAAAAGGCGAGCAAATATGTGAGGCAGCTGGAAGGTTTTTCAGAAAGAACTGCAAGGCTAAGGAGTTCGACATGGATGCCTATCTGAATAAAATTAACCGTTAAATTCTTAATTAGAATTGATACTTCTGTTTTTCATGTTAACAGCTTCACAACTTTTATGCGTATGGATTGCTTGACATAATTATTTTTGGTTTTCTGAACTCTTTAATATATGGTGGTTGTTATCGTTGTATCGATATTAATGTATATAATTAGTCTTTTGAACTATAAACAACACTTTTTCAATTCTTTATATGCAATAATATATATTATTATTAGCAGATTCATTCTTCAACTAATTACGCTACTCACACTTTGTTACAATAAGGAATATTTAATATATTTCTTAATGTATATAATTTCGAAAAACTGTTAAAGTTATAAAATAGTTAAAAGAATGAATTCTTCAATGCAAAAAAAAAAGAAATTAACTTAATATAAATACAAAATGCTTACACATAAAAATATATTTAAAAAAAATGCAATAAAGGAATTAAAAAAACGCATAAATACTAAACTAACAACGATATTAAAACAATAAACATTATTATTAATTAAAACAGAAGTAAATAAAAATACTGAAATAGTACATACAAAAGTGCAAATAATGATCACAAAATTTGCAAAGCAAAAGGCATACTGCACCAGCAAAAAAATTTATTCCAAAAAATCCAAAACAAATAATATCAGCATCACATCTCGTGATTATGGCCTTCAACGAACGAGTGAACAACATACCCTAAGTATGAAACATATTTGAAAACTACCTTTGCATCACATCGACACCTAGAAGAAACTCGCCTCCTAATCTTAGAACTAGACAAATCTAGGTCTACCATATCAGCATCAGGAGCAACAAATTTATCCCCCTCGCGATTACATACTACATACCTCCATGTCAAAAGATCCTTCACCTTCTTAGAACTTGATAAATGAATATCAAATCCAACAAATTTAGCATACTCTCTATAAAAATTAACACCTTCATCCAAACTCCGAAAAGCTTTGCCCTTATGCGGTTTCAAAGAATCATCACATACGGGAATAATGACAACTGCACCATAAAAAAAAATTAACAAAAAAGAGTATTTTAAAAATATTACATATTTTGCAATTTAATTTATCTATATTTGTAGTATTACATACTATTTTATGCATATTTCGAAACAATAAGTGCATTAACCAATATAAGTAAAACGGAACCAACAAAAAAGCGTATATAACAGTTCCCGCAGAAATATATGCAATAAACATAATATATTATAGCACATTTACAGGCGACTCTATTGTATATTTTGTACTATAATTTAACACGAAATACCATGCATAAAAAAAACCCTTGCAAACGAACATTAATTAATAGCATTGGCTCGAAATTATATGAAACCTACCTCGGAAACGTCAAAAAAGAAATCACAATCATTGAATACTTCATCTCTAACTCCGGTTAAATACAAAAACAAAAGAAAAACAATACTTTTTTTAAAAAAAAATTTCAAAACTTACCATCATAGTATTTATCCATTGAGTCAAGTGCAGAAGACATCGAAAGAAGTATGTTAAAAACACAAAAAAAGAAGAGAAACTGTTACTATCACGTCAATGAAGAACACACTGCAAACCAATAATACGAAAAGAAAATAAAAGAACGTGACTTATTGCAAAAATAAAAAACCAAATTTTCAAAAAAAAAAACGTATATACTCATACTAAATTAAAAACGATTTATATGAATAAAAACGAAACAAATACTGGAAAATATTTTAACAAGAATTAAAAAGATTTGATAAAATATGTATGGAGAAAATCAAGGGAAACTGTTATGGAATGAAAATAATGTTAAACTTTAATACCCAAAATACCCTAATTAATTAATAAAATAAATAACTAATTATATACACTAACAAATCTGGAGCGTCCAAATTTAATAATTAAAGGTTAGGATTAGTTCTCATATCACATCTGGGAGGTGGTTCACATATGATTACTCCTCTATATATATATATATATATATATATTCCAAATACAACTCATAGAATATATAAATGGGTTGTGCTTAAAAAAATACCTACTTCATTGACGAATACATGCAAATTAAGCTACTTAAAATTATAATATATTTTCTAAAATTTAACTATAAGCTTAAACTAAACATTAAATTTTGATTAGTTTTAATGCATTGAATTTTAAATTAAATAATAAAATAATACATGACAAACGAAGTTGATGTAGTATATATATATATATAGATAGATAGAGGTGTAATCATATGTGAACCACCTCCCAAATGAGAAATAAGACTAAATCTGATCCTTTTATTTTCGAAATTTAATTTCTATTTTTATTTTAATTTGAGTGAAGGATATTATTGTAATTATAATAATGACATATTATCTCTTTCCATAACCATTTCCTTAATTATAGATTATGGTTTCTTTTATATTCTTAATTTTCTTCACGTTTAGGGCTTAGAAAATCGACCATGGTGAGATCAGGGACGCCCTGCTTCTTCACGACTAGCGTGAAGGGGTGATTCGAGATGCCCTTCCGTGGCCGGCGATCTCATCTGTGCCGGAGGACTGATCGCTGACCACCACGATGGTTAGGAGTTGGATGCCTTCCTGCGTGATTTTGAGGTGGCGCAGCCGGTCCACGACGTCAGAAGAGGGCGATTCATGTCGTTGAACGACGACACGATCGGAGCGTCGATGGGCCCTATATTCTTAATCAATGGATAAGATCAAGTCTTATTTCACATCTAAGAGGTGGTTTCCACCCTAGTGCACCCCTATATATATACTAGGGTGGAAACCACCTCTTAGATGTGAAATAAGACTTGATCTTAGCCTTTGATTAATAATATCAACGTTCCAGATTTAATTTTAAATCTATAAAAATTCGGTGCAACAAAAGAACAAAAAAGATGCATAAAAGGGTTACATGGTAAATTTGCAGCTTCCCATATCTTACCCACGATTTAATCTTCTTAAATTTTGGAACAGTTCTAAATTGAATATGGGGCGGTTATCTTGAAAATTTGCCTAATAATTTAGTGAAAAAAGTTGCAATATTTGGATTTGTTGCATAATTTTGAGAAAAAAATTGCATTATTAGAATATCAAAGTTGCATATATAGTTATTTTGTTTTGTAATTATGATATGTAAATCATGGGAGAAGTGAACAATGACATATGATATGTAAATCATGGGAGAAGTGAACAATGTTCTACAACATAAAAAACTTGTTTGCCCACTTATTTCCATCTCCTCAACACACAACAAGTGACAGAAACGATAATAAAAAATATAATGGAACGATGACCTCCCTTGGCCGGAGGTATCCCAAATCTGGGGCTTGAAAACCTTGTCGTCGACTTGATGGATTGTGTGGCGAACTCGATACTGATTGTGGATTTGGACTATTGGTTGAAAAAAATTCGAAGCATACTGTCGTCTAGCAACCATTTACTTGTTTTGAAATACAAATCGTCGAAAAAAATTGTACAAAATATAGACAAATAATAAAAGATATGGAAATCAATCAAGAGTGAAATTAGGAAACGATTTAAAGAAAAATTGCAACTACCAACTTCATATTCCTATAATACCCTTTAATTAGATTAAATATAGAAAATAAAATCAAATCAAATGAGATATGGATTTAATCAGAACCCTTAATATCAAAAAATGAATGGATCAAATTTAGTCTTATTTCACATCTGAAAGGTGGTTCACATATGATTACAACTCTCTCTATATATATATATATATATATATAACACAACTAAAGCACACTATATTTCAAATTTAAAGTAAAGTAAATAAGTATAAGTTTAATAATTGACTTTTTTCTAATAGCAATACATTAGGATAGAGCAACGGGCGGTTCGCTTTGAAATCCAAACTGAACCCACAAAACCGCGAATCCACAAATTTTTTAAAATTCAATCCGAACCTCCCGAATCAAAATATGTAGACCATACCGAATCATCAGTTTCGATTCGATTTTGGTTTAAACCAAAAAAGCCAAAAAATCTAAAAAAAACTCAAAATCACAATAAAAAAAGCAATATGCGAGAGGGGCTAATAGGGATTGAGTGTGAGGGATTGAGCGAGGGCTGCGAGGCTGCAAGTTGGCGACTGGCGAGCAGTGTGAGACGATAGGGACGACGAGCCGAGACAGAAAGAGCGAAGTGCGTGAGGGGCTGATTAGCGGTGATGGATTGAGCAAGGATCGGGACATATTGTGCAGCGTGCGTGAGGTAAGGGGCTAAGGCCTAAGGTGAGTGATTGAGCGAGGGAGTCTGGAGTTGGGTTTTGCTAGGTAACTATTAACTTGGGTTTGTAACTTTGTATTCTGCATTTTGTAAAATATAAAAATTATAATTTATTTAGATATAGAATATATAATAATATAATTAAATACAGAATATTTAATAATTTATATATGTATATGGAATGCGGTTCGGTTATAACCAAACCCAAATCGAACAATATCAATAACCCAAAAATTTTAAAAAATCTAACCCAAATCGAAATCGCATGTGTTTTCAAACCAATACAAATCGCCTGAAACCGACGGTTCGGTTCGGATTGACGGTTTAGGTTTGGTTTTACTCACCCCTATCACAGGTAATGTGCTTTCACAACTACACTCAAGTAGTGGACGAATAATTGATTTATTTTATTCTCGTGATCTCTTTGTCATATGTAAAATATTTTCACTACTACCCTAAGTAGATGACAAATAATAGAGTTTTATAAATGACTATTGTTGATTCAGTTTTATTTATCATAAACTGATTTTAAGCAATGAATCTCTTTTAAAATACCTTAAAATGACCAATAACAAAGTTTTTATGAGATTTCATTGTATTAAAAAGAATTTTCAAAGAGAAGTTATTCTATCCATCTAATTTATTATATATATATATATATATATATATATTATGCCTAATTTAAACTGTAATACTAATATGAAAGCTAGATTCTGGTGCATTTAAGCTTCAACATTTTATATCTTTTTATAATAAATTGAAAGTAAAAAAAATCAAGGTACAAGTTTACCTCAATCTTATATATATATGACCGTGCTAATGATAACATTCTAATATTTCATTATCTAAAGTTAATACAACTCTTTTCAAAATATCAATTTTACAATATATTTGAGTACAAGAAAAAATAGTTACAAATTTATTTTATTTAACAAGCTATACTATATTTTAATGAAATTAGTATTATGTATATATGACATTCACAAAAATGTTTTATATGTTTATTATTGATAAATTACTAAAAGTAATATATTCGCGCCGCGCATCGCGCGGGTGGAAAACTAGTACAATTCTCAATTCAGAACCTCAATATCAGGTCCTCGATTGAGAATTATTTGATCTTTTGGGTCCTACATTAACAAATTATCTTTCGGGTCCTGAATCGATAATTAAACTATATTTTAAGTTTGAAATCGACAAATATCCTTATTTGTAGTTCCGGCACTTGTGTCCACACCTAACCAACGTGTTAACTGTAAAAAGAACATTAGAAAAGCTATCTCAAGTATAATAAATTATGACATTTCGATTACCATTTGTAAATAACTAATTATGTGTAACAGTTTTGTAAGTAAGAATTTTTTTGTGCATATAGAAGCATGTCGGTCGTGTGAGACGTGCGCCGTATCAAGGCTCAAAAACTATTAGAACATCATTTTTACAATATATATTAGTATTAATGTTGGTCTCAAAATCAAAGATATAATATATACAACAGAAGTTTTAAAATGATTTTGCACTTCTGAAAACTGACTTTCTGACTCAATTTTCAGTTTTCGAAAAACTCAGTTTTAGCTCAAAGTAAGTTTAAGTTTCGGTTTTCAAGTATATACTTCAATACCTAGAAAGTATTGAAGGTTTCAAGTATGCACGAAAACTTAATATGCAGAAAACTTAAAGAAAGCGATAAATATCTCATGATATTGTAGTGGTTCGAAGTCTCAAGTCATACGTCCACTCTTCTGAAATTACTCGGGAATCCACTAAGTCACAGATTACAAACTTTCTCACGATCTATGCTAGCCCGTCGGAAACTTCTATCCTTCGATCTGCTAGGTCACTCGTCCAGAAACTTGAACTGGTCCTTCTTCAGACTTGAAGTAAGGACGCACCCCGCTGCCTTCAATATGGATGGTTGAATGTTTTCTGTTCCTCACAGAACTTCAGGTTGTTGGCAAAGCCCATCGGAATCAGTATTCCAGAGTAGAATACTGACTGCTGTGTTTATTACTTGAAAAGTAATGAACACCATATGATAGCTTAAGCTTAAAAGCTTTAACCTCGTGTACTTAGACAGATACACAGAAATAGTAGCTTAAACAAGGATGCTAAGACTCGTGTTCTGATAACACGAAGTTCAGAGAGCTTTTAAGAGCTTTTTGAGTTTTCAGTTGGATAGTGTTTTGCTATGCTTTTCGCGAGAGTCGAGTTTGTATTTCTGTCGAGGTTGACTCCTATATTTTATAGTTGGGTTGGTCGATGATTTGAAATTCTTCCCATTAGACTCAGAGATTCATCCATTAGAGAAAAGAGAATCTCATCCAATCATCGCCCATTCTTTTTTGATTGTCGCAGCCTGCTCTGCTATGCTCTGAACCGCTTTTGACTGTGGCAGTGTACTTTTCACCTGCCCTTGTCAGACTAAGTTTCAGTCCGATGAACTTAGATTTAAGTTTCCTCGTACTAAATAATGATCGACATTTTAAGGAATCTTCGAAATGACTTTGAGCTCCACTAGGATTCCTTTTGTCTCCTTGAGTCTCACGTGCTCTTTAACTCTTGAAACTGTAAACTGAAATTCCCAAATTTCAAGTTTTAAGTTTCATCCTCTCTTCAGTGAAAACCCAGTTTCCAGAAACTGAGTTTCTGAACATTTTAAGTTTCAAGTTCCCAAACTTAACTTCCGATATTTCAAGTTTCTTGGAGTCTTTATTTCAAGTTCTGAAACTTCATTCTTGATATTTCGAGCTTTGTCTTCTAACAAATCTTCCTTAGAGACTAAATCTTTATCTGTTCGATATTCAGCTTCAGTTTCTAATTTTATTACAACTCGATAAATCCTATACAAGGATTACATGTAGAAACATACTGAAAACTTAAAGATAAATTCAGTTTTGACACACAAAAACAAACAAAGGAATAAACTGAAACTCAGTTTCTAACAATTAATATATTATTAATTTATTTTAATATTAAATTTACAAAATTATATTTATCCCAAAATAAATAAATTTATCTTTAACTCGATTAACAAAAAAAAGTCGAGGACTTAAATTTATATTTTGCATTATATAAGTTTACAAACATAAGATGTTAAAATAATCTTATTTACAATATTATATTAGTTATTTTATAATTAAAAAAAATTGATTAGTTTGTGGATAGAATTGGAAAAATGATCTAATAGTTTGTTAGTTATTTTTTTTTCAAGAAATAGATTGTGAAATTATTAGTGCTGAGTTTGGTTAATTAATAAAAAAAATATGAAATTATGTGTAAATGATAGTTATGTATTTTGAATTATATCGTATTTAAAATTATTTATTTTATTTAAAATTTGTTTATAGATGAATATAATCAAAACTCTCATAAAATTCAAAAAAAAGAGCAATTTTTTAAATTTTTTTTGGGTTGTTATAATTTTTAAACAAATTTTAAATGAAGATGGCGTGAGGCGAATTTTATACTTGTATTAAATTTTAGAATAATAATAATAAAACTGGAACATTATTTATATTCATCACACAAGGTCCTTGATATCGTATGACCGACCTTATATAAAAATGCCACCAGAGCTATTCATCATATAACACATTTTACTAAAATATTTCGTCTCAGATGACATGAAGATCTGATTTTCCAAATTGATTGGTTTGATGTGGCCAACCTTGACTGTGCTTGATTTATAAAATTTGCATTTTATATATTAAAAAAAAGTAAGAGAACTTTTTGAATCAACCCTCATATTGAAACCACTAACACAAAAAATTTGATAAAAAGATGTACTCAAATCAAATTGAAATCAAACTGATTATTTTTTATTCTTTTATAATTTACATAATTAAAATATATGTTTTTTTATATTTTTTACAATACACTAAATATAATCCACAATTAATCTAATCTAATAATCTTTAATAATACAAAAATCTCAAATCAAATATTTTAATGAAGGTTCCGATTGGCTAGATCGAAATTGAACCCAAAACCCTTTGATCAAATTCTAAACCAATTCAATAGTTCAATTTGAAGAGTTTTGACTGAACCAAAACCAAAATTATATTTTGACCAAACCAAACCAAACCATCTAAAGCCTTTGATTTAATTCCGTTTGTGATTTAGTATAATACCTAATTGATAAAAAAGATATAGTGGGTATAAACATAGTGAGTGGTATGGCTCGGAAAACAGTGTCACATAAATAAGATTCTGGTCATTAATGAATAGTTATTTTAGAAATGAAAAGTAGAGAAATAGCAACCCATGTTTGCAGAAATTGATGCAAGAGTTGCGGTGTTGAAGATAATGAGAGAGAGAGAGATGCTTCAAACACGAGAAAAACTGCGGGATCTGCGTAGGATTGAATAATATAAATTAACAGTGTTATTATTATATTTATTAATAATAATAATGTATTCTACTTCTTCATTGGCTGCATTGATTTGGCTTCCACTCACGTCACGTGATCCTTAATACTCTCTCCGTCCCGTTGAAGTAGTCCCACTTCCCATTTTTGTTTGTCCCATAAATTAGTCCCACTTTCCTAAAATGGCAAACTTTTTCACACTCACCAATAAAATATTAATTCCACTACACTCACAACTCTTAATCTCCGTGCCGAAAAGAAAAGGGACTACTTATAAGGGACGGAGGGAGTAATTGCTAATCTCATCACGTTTCACACTTTACTACTTCATTACATTTTATTGATTAAAACATGGACTAGATTTTTTGCATGACGACTATAACCTTGGGACAAAACTTTCATGCATTGCTTCCTCCAACAAGTGATTGAGTTTTTTGTAAGGACAAAAGAAAAAAAGTTGGTGGAGTGTGTAGGAAACAAAAGAAGAGTGCATTCGGCGATATATCCAAAGTGGTGTGCATAAAATCCACTGGATTTAAGAGAGTGTTGCTGCCATAAATTATAAATACACATGGGTATTGTATTCATTATTACAACCTCGATCAACATGTTTAGTTTTGAGAATTTAATGGAAACTTCTACTTAGGTTTTAAATATAAAAGTCAAGGCCTATTCTTGTGCATGTGATGCGGCGGCCTACTCTTTTTTACGCACACTAGATCTTGTTTACACATCTTATTTTCTATGACCATGAAATTTCCTTCCTTAGTTTTATATGGGAAGCATATTATTTTTTAAAACTAATAAATATTTGCATTTCTTTCCATGATTTTTTTTAAAAACCGTGTATTACTACAAATATTACTCCTAGTATTTATTTTCACAAAATAATTACAAGAAAATTGTTGGTTTTAAAACGCAATGGACATCTTCTGTTTCATTTTTCATGTTCCTCTATTAAAATTATTAATTTTTATTTAATATTTTTTATAATATAATTTATTATAATTTGGATTAAGTTTAATTGTAAGTCCATTCCATCCACTTAAGATTATAATATTTTTAAGTAATTATTTTTCAGTTTTAACTCAAATTTAATTATTAATGCTTATTAAATTTTGATTTTTGCTCTTGAAAATCAATTAGAGTATGTATTATATTATAGTTGATTTATATTATCGTAAAAATATTTATAAAAATCAATAATCGAGCAATGAAACATCAAGTTATTGTAGAATAGAGGATTTATTCGTTTAAAACGAAATGTATCTCCGTTGTGAGTTTTAATTATGATTAATCCAAATACATGTGAATTTTCACACATAGTTAGCGTCTTAGCGTTGAATTAATGCAGGAAAATGTGTTTTATTAGAATTTCGAAATCCGAATGGAGGTGATATATTCCTATAAATACACAGCATCTCCGACTCTATGCATCACCTCTCTCCCTCACTCAACACCATCCATGGCTTCACTTCCTCTCCCCTCAGCTTTCTTGTTTCTTTCTCTGCTCCTGTCCACCTCCCTCACCGCTCATGGTGGCAATACCCTGAGCTTCCCACCGGCTGAAGCCCCACATCCTCCTCACCGCCATCACCGCCACCACCCTACCCTGCCTCCCACCCCGCCACCCAGCCACCCACATCCACCTCCGCCTCCACCAAGCCACCCTCATCCACCTCCACCTCCACCAAGCCACCCTCCACCCCCTAGCTATACACACCCGCCGACCCCTCATCCTGTGCCGACCCCACCCGCCAAGCCACCGGTTCAGCCGCCTTCTCATCCACCAGTGAAGCCCCCCTCTCACCCACCGGTATATCCTCCACAGAGGAAAAAAGTGGCTATCCAGGGCGTCGTCTACTGCAAGTCCTGCAAGTATAGGGGTTTCCCCACTCTACTCGGGGCTTCTCCTCTTGCCGGTATCTCTCTCTCACCTCCCATTTAGTAGGAAAACACCCCAACAATCACTCACCCACACATTTCTTAGTGCAATAACTTTCATGCGAATTAACTAACATGGGCATGGTTTTTTATTCTTGTCTTTGCTCAGGAGCTGTGGTGAAACTGGAATGCAACAACACAAGGTATCCTCTGAGGGAGGTGAAGAAGACCGACAAGAACGGCTACTTCTTCTTCATGCCGCAGGCCCTCACTACATCTGGCTCCCACAAGTGCAAGGTGTCCCTCGTCTCCTCTCCTCTCGTCAAATGCAGCGTCCCCACCAGCCTCCACGGCGGCGCCTCCGGTGCCATCCTCTTCCGCAGTCCCGTTCCGAAGCCCCTGCCTTTCGAGCTCTTCACCGTCGGACCCTTCGCCTTTGATGCCCCCAAGAAATTGCGATGCCCCTACTAAGAAATTATACTCTTCCATGCTTAGTTTTACAGGATTTCAGTTCTGTAATCACTGCCTTGTTTTCGTATGAAGCTTTGCACTGTCGGTAATAAAGATTATTAGTGTCGGAATTTTTATTGAACAACTCATGAGCTCTTTAATTATTTTTCTTCTGTGAAAGTAGAAATGGATGTGAGAAAGAATTTGAATTGTAGGTCATTTTAGGGATGGTATTAATGGAGACAGAGCCAAAAGGTGAAAATAAATCCACACAAATTGGCGAAAAGAAGTGAAACTGCAAAGTGCAATCATCTGTCTCTGTTGAAAAACGTAGAAGATGTACGGTTTCACGTGGGGCCGGGCTATCATCCTTTTCCTTTGACCCGGACCCGAAGGGCTCAAATCCTCTGTCCCATATTGTATTCCACTTGGTGTTCCATTGTCTCGATTACTAATTTTAAATTATATTTTTACGAAAACAAAAATTAGGTATAATACAATATGATCTAATTGATTTATAAGAATAAAAATAAAAATTTTATAAGAACACAAATTATAGTTATAAATTAATCAATTTTAATAATCAAATTTTAGTTAAAAATTGAAAAATAATTACTAAAAAATATTATATACCCTAATTGGGTGGGATGAACCCTATGGTTGAACTTATAAAATTAATTTAAATTATAATAAATTAAGATTATAAAAAAATATTAAATAAAAATTAATAATTTTAATAGTGGATATACTCTACTACACTAGCATATACTCTCACCGTCCTATTTATTTGGTCCTGTTTTAATTTGCAGTCTTGTATGAATGTCAAAATTTATTTATGAATACATTAAATATTTAAACAAATTTTCTAAATTACCCTTATTTAGCAATAACAATTAATAATAACTCTATTAATTATGTTCAATTTATAGGGGTAAATTTGTAAACACATGCAAAAAACAATACTAAATTTAGATAATGGACCATATAAATGGGACACCCCAAAAAGGAAACATGGAATACCCTGCTCGTGTTATCGGATCCCCATGCATTTTTTAAAAATCTCGTGTCTGTGTCGTATTCGAATCAATATTATATTATTAGATCGAATTCTCAAGTTCATAGAAGGTAAATATCAACTTTGTGATCGTGTCACTGTCACATTGTATCTTATCAAATTTAACCACATTATTACATTATGGATTCGTATAGAATTATAATATCGTATAAAAAATTACTAGCTCTATATAATTCATATACACTATACAACCCCAATTCGAAAAATATTACTGTCATAACAAATTTCACGTTCAATAATTTATATTTTATAATGTTTGAAACATAGTGGTTCCAAGCTATTTGCAAAATAGAGATGACTTTTGCATTTTGGAAAAATACAGGAGTTGTAATGTACTTCATCCGTCCCATCAGAATAGACTCTCTTACTAAATCGGATGTTCCAGTAGAATTGTCCACTTTTTAAAAATGATAATTTTTTCACACTCAATAATAAAATATTAATTCTACTAACTCATTCTATATTCACAAGTCACAATTTTTAGTTCCCGTACCGAAAAAAAATGAGACTATTGGCACGGGACGGAAGGAGCACTTTTTTCTGTTTAGTTTGTTAATCTGGACCTCTTGGGCTCTCTTTCGTGGTTACATTGAAATGCTATTTGGGACGCTAAGTTAGTATTTTTTAGCTAGAAAATATTGGAATTTGGGATCAATTCCAAAAAAATTTCATTAGAGTTTTCTATATATTTAATATAATGCATTGGTTTAAAATTTACTCAATCTAATTATTTCTATTAAAATTCAAATTTATGATCTGTAAAAAAAAAAAAAGGATAAGACGCTTATACAACATATATCCTAGGTTGGGGGCTCCATTCGAGCTCCTTATAGAAAAAAATTTTACACTTCTCCAAATAAAATGTGCCTTGCGAGTTGTGATCTCCTATTCTAGTTACTGAATTTCTGCAAGAATTATATAGATAGGGTGGTTTTTTACAAGTATTTTCTCAAAAGATGTTATTTAGTTTTTAGGGTTTTTTTTTCCCTCTCTTATTTACTATGGATTTCCATTTGATCAATGACACAACAACTAATTATTAAAACTAAATTAAACCACATCATGGCTCGACAAAATTCACTTATTATGCATAGGATTAATAACTTTTTCTTTAATTAAATTCCCTTTCTAACTTGCCTTTATTCAAAAAGTTTTATGTCATGTATTAGTTAGAAATTTAATAGAAAAATTAGGGTGTGGTGATTGCATTCCAAGTTCTTTATTATGACATATGTATTGTTGGATGATTTGTTGTTCAAGACTGAGAACACTGCAACAAAATACGTCTAGTAATGAAAGTTTTCATACAGAGAATTGCAAGTACTGCTAGTACGTAAATAAATAAAAATAAAAGTATTAAAGAAATAGTTGAGTCGAGTAATTCCTCTTCCCGCATAACGAATTCGTCAACATAGAGCTCGTTAACTGGCAATCATCCCCAAAGGTAAAACAACTTCGTCTTTTACGAGGCAACACTGCAATCACAAAAGTTCTAACGAACTGAACGAAGGTGAAAATTGAGTTGCTTAAAAGCAAGGAAAAAGTTGCAGCAGTATGTCAAGCTCGCACGCTAATTTCAATTGCCAAAAAAAATAAGGCACGAGCAGGTCAAGCCAAGCTAGAGGCCCAAAAGACAAATTGCCAAGAACCAAGATCGAGCCGCGGGTCGGGTCATGGGACATGAGCGTGGGCGCTCGGCAAGCGGCCTCGCTGAGGCCGAAGGCCGATGAGGGGCGGGGCGAGCGGCGGCAGCATGCGAAGACACCACTGGGTGCCACATACACTGCACAACTTGTTATGACACAACTCAACCATTAAGGTTTATATACACAAATTAATTATTGTAATTAATCAATGTGGGACTTCATTTATAAATAACCTTCTTAAGTAATAATCCCACCAACCGTGTCACCACGATCATCTATTCGTCGCGTAGATTAATTTGATAATATTTAATTTCGACAAAATTAAATATTTTATATCAAAAATTTACAATTAAGTCTCCGAATTACCAACATGTATGTTTAAACCTAGTTTTTGAACAATTAAACTCACACACACCATATATCACAAGAAAGCTCGGACTCATAATTTATTTATCACAAATAAGATATTTTCACCAACTTAACCGAACAGAACATATAGACTAAAATAGAGGTACAAGGATATACCCTTGGCAAGTCTAATTGTAGACTCGTCTGAAATAAATTATCCATAAATTATAGCATTTCGAATTTGGTACATCACAATCAATTTATGCTATTTTAAGGAAGTTTCGAATCTATTACTGAGTTTTAATGGTATTCATCCTAGCGGTTAAGATGAGACATCAAAATATAATTTTCACTTCTTTCGTTCTTGACTCTGAATTGGTCAAATATACTTATCCAACTTAAAAGAATTCTAAACACTTTTTAATCTAAAAACTCTAAATGACCACTATTATATATTCATTCAAGAAGTAACTATTTTTGCTAAATTGCCCCCACTTTTCAATTTTTCACTCCAGCAAAAAAAAATCACAAATATATTACTATAAATTATTTTTCTTCAATTAATTTTTCATTAATTAAGATTTAATCATTTTCAAAACTTTTTTCACAATCATAAATCATTTTACAAACTTTTTTAAAATTTCAATTTCTTATTTGATGGAAATGAAAAAATAAATAAAACAAAACGCACACTGGGCAATCCAAATCGCAAATTGTTTGCAAAATTATTTTTCATTCTTTTATTTTATTGATTTTGTGCATAGATAAATTAATTAATTTCCTTTAAAATAGAGTCCTTGAATCACCCTATAAATTAAAAATATATATTCAATTTCTCCATTCACATTGTAAATGCCGTTCTTTTAATTTTTAATCTATTATTTAGGTAATATATTTTTAGTGCTAATTTGAGTAATAAGAATTGAATAATTACAATAATGATTGTAAAATTATAAACCTGTAAAAAAACTAAGTAAACAGTAAGAGTAATTATGGAAGTTTACATGAATTTGAACATTTTTTTGTATATGTACTTAAAAATGATTATTTAAGGTTTTTATAAGAAAAGTGGCTATTTTTATATATTTACAATTTTTTGTATTGAAAAGATATTTGTATAAAAAGGTATCAATTTTAACATTTAAGAATTTAATATTTTTCTTACTATTCAAGATGAAAGTGTAATACTAGAGATGATGCAGCTTAATAATCCTTTCACCTTTTTAAGTGAGAGAAAGATTTAAAATGGAATCATATACTTCGAGTGCAGGACGATGATCCAATAAAATCTTTTTTATGACAAATAATATTTGTGTAAATCATGGTATAATGAGTGTAAACATGCAGATTTCATTGAGAGAAATAGATTCCAGCAAAAGGTGTAAAATACTGATGAGAGAGAGACGCGGAAAACATGTTAGTGGAGAGGAAATGTACAAGGCCGAGAATCATGATACTACATCGGTCTTAGTTTCATTTTGACCACGCACAATTTTTAATGTTTGTGAAAATAGTAGAGTTGATATTTTATTAATTTAAGAAGATATTTTTTTATTTTAAGAAATGTGACTAATATAATGGGGCAGACGAAAATAGAAAATGTGACTATGAGGCGAGACAGGGGGAGTAACAATTTGGAGCACATTCCCATATAATCCAACAAATTAAATTGAATAGTATCTTACTAGTATTTCACTCGTGCATTATATGAAAATATTATAAAAAAATAAAATATAAGCATATTATAAAGATAATGTGTGTCACCAAATAAGTATAGATACATTATGTATAGTAGATATGTACATAAAACTGCTCAATAATTAAAAAAGAACTTACATTATACATTTCGGAAAACTTCCTTAAACACTACATTTTGAGTAGATGTCTCTTCAGTGTCGTTGGATTTACAAATCAAAATCTTCAGACCACTACGATACGTTGCTCGTGAAATAGCAACATATAATTGTCCATGGCTGAAAGCAGGATTTTTCAATAATAAGCCAACTCATTTCAATAATTGACCTTGACTTTTATTGATTGTCATGGCATAAGAAACTATCAGCGGAAACAAGCTTTGTTGAAATTTAAATGGCAATCTTGGATCTGATGGTGTTAATGATATTCTTGGAAATCAAAATCTTATTTTCCGCATTATCACCTGTGAGAACTTCTGCTTCTAGCACATGATTTCCAAGCTTTGTAATAATCAAACTAGTATCATTGCACAAATCATTTGCATTATTTATATTTCTCAGCAACATAATCGAAGTTCCAGCTTCTAAATAGAGATAATGATTGGGCACTCCGGAACACTTAAAGAGTATTTAAAAACTCTAGAGTGTGTATATTTGATAATATAGATCCATTTGAATTAGATATGCATGCACTATCTGAGCAGAAAAATGATCGACTTTCCTCTTCATTCAACGAAACCATATATTGGTTAATTGTTTCTACAACTGCCAATGTTGGTGCCAAAATCACTCTATCTTGTAAATATATTCTACTGTAAAAAACACCATACTCTGATTCATATATATGATCCACAATTGTTGTAATATGATAATTGAAATATTTCAACAAAATATCATCGGAAAGATCAATTATTGCTTCTCCATCATTAGCACATCCATTATGCCATCTCCTATAGTAGCAATCCAAGGACCAAACTCCTCAAATAGATTTGATTCATCAATTGAAATTGCATTTTGAATTCTCATATTTTTACTCAATCTAAGTACTGTAAAATCACTCCAAAGATACGACGAATTAATTATTGCATTCGCAATATCTTGTCGGCTATCTTTCGGAATGACATGCAAAATTTGACAAAAATTACCGCTCAAAATCACAATTTTACTACAAAATGGTGAATTAAAATTATTGGGATTGGTAATGCATTATATCATGACAAGTTTTGTTCAAAGCTTCAAATCAAAATTTGTGCATCATAGGTGTTTCATCCTATATTATAAGTTTAGCTCTTATAATCAACTCAGCAAGTGAACTTCTTTGTGAAATGTTGCAAGTATAATCTTCATTAGGATTAGTGGGAATTTTGAAACGTGAATATGTCGTTCTTCCCCTGGCAGCAAAAGTGAAGCTATTCTACTGGAAGCAACATTTATAAAAATTTTCCTTTAGAACGGAATGTCGCAGACAATCATTTCTAGACAAAAGTTTTCCCTGTTCCTCCATATACATACACAAAAAATAAAGAAAAATCACAAAATATCAATTATGCCATATACACATATAAAAAATATCAACTTCTAATAACACATCACAAAAATACCCAAAAGTACATTTGTCTGCCAAAATATGTCAAATTCAAGTTTTCAGGTGTCATTTTTCATTAAAAAAAATAAATTTCGAATTAAGTTTTAAATTTTATATTATTTAAGTAAGTTTTTGACCGATTCTGATTTAAAATCTTTGAAAATACCTACATCTTGAAATCTTGGATTTTATAAATTATAAAAATATGTAGGATTTCATTTCCTTTTTACGAAACAAAATAAATCTTGAATTATTTTTTAAGATCCTATATGATTTAAATAATTTTTTAAATGTGGACCTGACTCCTACCCGATTCTGACCGGTTCCCACCTGATTCCGATCCAATTTTGACCTGACTTGAGTTTGACCTAATTCCTACCTTAATATTTATTACCCAATTCCTATCTTAATAATTTATGATATTGATACAAATAAATTTTATTTAGGCATAATCCGACCTCAACACATATTTACTTTATTTTTTAAGATTTAAATTATATTATTGCAGTAAAATATATTTAATATACATTTTTTAATAATCTCGTCATCATTACAACAATGATTGCGTCGAACGGCTTAAACAAATCCCAATGCTAAAAATTGTATTTTTGTGATGTGCTATAAGAAGTGAATATTTTCATGATGTGCTTTATAAATTTGAGTATTTTAAAATATTTCCACCAAAAAATAATCCTCCTTTAATTGAATTTACAGCTTCCAAAATTGTATCATGTACACACCATTGTTCATCTGTACACTTACTTAAGAAATCATGATAATCTTCATATTAAGTTTCTCGATTGTATCGTAACACTTCATTGATCATTGAATTACCTGACATCCTTTGAAAATACCTATTTTTAGGAAATGGCATGCAATCAATGTTTTAGACTTTTGTTGAGACTTTTCAATATTTTTTCCATTTCAAATAAAGCATAGTTTTTTACTTCAAGATCAGCAAGTGTTAATTCTCCAATGAATATTTAGTAATAAATCAACCAAAAAATTCTACATTTAATTTATTACCTCATGTTTCTCGGTTGTGTTGCATTTACTACAGTAGAAACTTTGCTCCTGTTTGGACAATTTTTTATTACACAACCTGCAAGAGATATAATACCAATCATCTCGCAAATTAACATTCACCACTTTCCCAATAATCCAGTAAACTTCAATCTAAAAAATGAAAAATATTAAAATTATGTAATATTTATAAAAGGTGTTAAAAGTATTATTAATTTATATGATGAATATATGAAAGTAAAGCAATATTTAACCTCATTGGTACAACAAAGTTCGTCTATTTTTTTCAAATTACCGACAAATTTTTTCATAATTTCTTATGCATGAAGAAGATTTGTCATATCCATTACCAATTACAATTGTGCACAAATCAGATGCAATAACAACCTTGTAAATAATATTAATTGGAAATATTGTTACATATATAGCATGTAGAAAAGAAAAATAACTCAATAAACTTATATAATTTATTTATATTTTTATTTACATTGTTTTGAAATTAATTATGCATTTCATTTATTTTATTCACAACCCGTGATTATTTCTATAAAGATAATAGGCATTCAAATTATAATTTCTTATAACCCCGAAAATATTTGTATTCAAATATTAATTTAATAAAAAAACAGAAATGAGTATCAAAATTTAGTACTGCTGTCTGAAATCATTCACTTCTTCAATATCTGTATTTACTAAACTTTGCTAACAAAATATGTACCTGCAAAATTATTATTTTATATAATGTCACTAATACAAATAAATATATAAAATTAAATTATAGAAAATTTTATATTAATACCATAATACATATTTGGCTTCCAAAACTGTAAAATTATACATTTGAGGATTGCTCATAGTTTTGGAGTGATTGCAAAAATTGATCAATAAAATCATCCCATAATGTGCAAGTCATTCTCTTCCCTCTAAAAATCAATATTATTAGTTTCCTTGATAATAATATTAATTTTAATTAAAATATCACTTACTCAATGTCATGTAATATTAGATTCATCATTTTTTTTGCACTCGACTATTGGTGTTTATAATTTGAGTCATTGGTCTGTTGAGCAAAATCCCAATCACATTTCTATGAAATGATTAACATTGTTAGAATACTTATAATTGTTGAAAATAGAGAATTCTTACATGAGTATACTTACAAAATAACTCTCCATCTTTTATCACCTCCAAATTCTGAATCTCTTCATAAGGCTTAAACAAAAATATTTGTTTTGTAAAATTATCATCCACCATCTTTTCCACATGAGTTTCAAAAATAAATTTGATCTTATACTCATGTGTATTTATTTTATATTTCTTATAGTTGTGTATCACCATAAAGTTTTTTATCCCATAAAGAGATCCTTCTTTCATTGTTGATGGCAACTTCGTTATGAATACTTGGGGTACTATTAGTGATATTCTATTACTCTAATACAAAAAAAACATATTAGTTGTGAAAACATTAAAAAAATATCAATTAGTGCAAATAAAATAAGTTTAAAAATACTCACCTTTGAATCATGGACTATTGCCTCAATACTTACTTTCAGCTTTTTATTTTTTGCTAATGTGAGATCGTAAATTCGTACCAATCAAAGTTTTTTTGGCTATATTTAACTTCATTTTAGTAGGATAAAGATCAATAATGTTACACCACATTATCTCACATTTTAGTAGGAAAGGGTCTAGTCTTCGAGGATGATGGTTCGAGCTTGAGGCTCCCAGTCGAAGGGTTTGTGGACTCGGAGTATGCAGGATGTATGGATACGAGGAAGTCATTGATGAGTTTTGTGTTCACATTGTATGGAACGGCGATTAGTTGGAGAGCAAGTTTGCAGAGGGTAGTTGCCTTATCTTCGACGGAGGCAGAGTACATTGCCTTGACCGAAGCGATTATGGAAGGTCTGTGGTTGCTCGGATTCATGAATGAACTGGGAATTAATAAAGGAAAGATGAAGGTTTCCTGTGATAATCAAGGTATTTTGCAGTTGGCGAAGAGTGATGTTCATCACGAGAGAACTAAGCACATTGATGTGAAGTTCCATTTTATTAGAGATGTGGTCGCAGCTGGTGAGGTCGAGCTGCACAAGGTTAATACCCTCGATAATCCTGCGGATATGATTACAAAGCCATTTCCAAGTACTAAGTTTGAGTACTGTCTCGAACTGATCAAATTGTTGAAGTCGAACTGAAGAGGAGGTCCCAAGCCAAGGTGATATTGAGCCTAAGGTGGAGAATTATTGGAGTAGTCTCAATATAACTCGAGGAGCTGATCGAGTTGGATAGATATGGAAAATATATGGTGTATATCTTGTTTCCTTGTTGAACAAGATTTATCTTAATCAGTATTAGATTTAGATAGGAATAAATCTATTTTAGATAGATTTAGATTTAGATACATCTTAACATATCTAGGTTTTATATTCCTTATGTGTTTAGGAATATCTCCCTATAAATACCCCTGCTCCCCACCAATTGTAATTGTCATACTTTGAAAATTTCTTCACCATAATAATATCATCACCAAGGAGGCTTGAAGAGTGGACGTAGAGCTTACGCTTGAACCACTATAATTCTTTGTATCATTTATTTTATGTTAGTTATTTGTGTCTGCAATCGCTTCAATTCACAACACATATATCTCAACTTAGATCAAACATCCAATGGTTTAATCAAGCTCAAGCACTACCAAAGATACACATATATCGCACACAAACATATCTTTGTCAAATCTCAACCAAATGCCTTCAAATTCGAAAGGGGGCTTCTTGATCTTACATGTAAGCTCACAAACATCTTAAAGACACTAAATGGAAGATAGGAAAGGGGTTACTTGAAGAATAAATTTTCTGATTTTGGCAAGGGTTGAGAATCGACTCTGTGGTCCGCGCCTAGCTACGGTTTTTTTAGAATTGAGCTCCTCTCCTTGCGTAGCTTCCAAATCTTCAAGTTCTAGCCCGATTCGAGGTGGTGGTTGTTGGGAATTATTTGTAAATTCCTCCCTTAGATCAAAATTGTAAAAGTTTTGTTGAATCAAAGCCTTATTAGTTTGATCGATCATTGTTGAATTCTAGCATAGTCTAGGAACTCTTATGTAATGTCCTATTTAGGAAAAATATCGAGTTGTAATAGATTAGGAAGTGCTTGAGAAGATCGCTGAAGGATTCAGCAAATGGAACGAAGGAAATCAATTCAAGCAACTTTGGAATGCTAGAAGAGTTCTCAGCAGATGGTAGCTGCTAGAGAAATCAGCAGACAAAGAATGACTGCTAGGGATGTTAGCATCCACATTATCTCTAAACGATTATAATTTCAAATATCTCACACTTCGTTTATAAATAGACGAAGTATTCTCATAAGAGAAATTACAATCACCGAACTAACACCACCTGAACAATCACCGAACATTCTTGAAGTGCTTTCAAACTCAAGCTTTCAATGTTCGAGTTTTATCAAAAGCTTACCATGTGCCATCTAGGACACGAGACTTGTAGCCTTCCAGCTGAATACTTGGTGTTCTTACTCTTCAAGTTTGAACACAACAGTCACAATATTTCTCCAAGCTGTGATTCTTTCGGGCATCTAGCCAAAGTGATCAACAATTCCGGGAAGAACCCTAAAATTCCCAAGTCCCAGGAGAGGAGGTTGTGTGCACCCACACTCCAAATCTGCGAAACTGAAGAAGCAACGGTCTGGGTGAGTGAGCAAGTGGACTGGTGGACACGAACATTCATCAGCTTGCGATAGATCGTGAGAACCCTTGTATTATGAAGCTTAGTGTATTCCAAACTTAAGGTTTGAAGGGAGGACGTAGGGCTTTTGTGTCCGAACACCTATAAATTTTTTTGCATTTATTTATTTATTTATATTTTCGTAAGGATTTAATACTCAAAATTGTCTATGTTGAAGTATATCTCGAACCTAACTTATAACAAACTCGTTAGCAATCAATTTTCAAATACGCAAATGGTAATAATCATTTCGTGAGTGCAAATTTTTCATTAAAATTTCCGCTATATCAAAACTCTGTTTTTAGAACTAACATAGCTTAATGTAATATAAGATTTCATAACTATGTGAAACATATCCAGTATATTATAGATCTAGTTTCATACTCAATAAATCTTTATACTATTTGACCATATTAAATATTGGAAATATTCCCTGCTTGGGATGTAGTGGTGAGAAGTCAATTTTTTTGGGACATTTGAATATGTGAATCTAAAATTAATTCATTATTATTAAAAAAATGTATAGGAATCAAATTTTCTAATAAATTTAGATTAGTAAGTCTTTTCATTCTCTAATAGTGTATTACTTAAAAAGAAGTTTTACACATAATTCAATATATTATATATATTATTGGAATATAAATAAAAATTGTATTAATAGTTATTTTAATTATTTGGAATGATTGAGAGGATAAGAAATACTCCATTCTTAAAAAATAGTAAAAGAGCCAAGAGGTTGAGAGAAAAGGAAAATGCGAATTGATAATAGGAGTAGTCGTCTAATAGAGTTGATGAACTGGGCAGCATTGAAAGCGGCTTTCAGAGTCAATGCCAAATTTTGAAACTTATTTTTTTGCTGTTTCTTCTTTTTTTCTCTCTCCCACTTCCACCCACATTTTCTCCGTTTAAGCGCGTGGCCGTCACTCTATGGAATTTAATTTTTTTATAAATATTTTATTAATTAATGATATTAACGAATCAATCTTCAATTCAACATGATTGGTGACTAAAATATTTTTAGTTAAATTTACTTGTTTTAATGCACAAAGTAGATTGAGAGGAAGGTAGAAGGATAGTTGGAGTTAGGGGTGAGCAAGAAAAAAAAAATTGAAAATCGAACCGAATCGAAAAATTTTCAATTATTTCGGTTTTCGGTTCGGTTCGGTTATTTTTTTTAATATTTTAATTTTCGGTTAGGTTTTTTTTTCGGGACCGAAATAACCGAATTTATAAATATTATTAATAAATATATAATACATATATTTAAATTAATATATATTAAAATATACATATTAAAAATATATTATATAAATATTATATATATATTAATATAAATATATATAATTTTATTTTTTATTTTATTAATTTAAAATTTATATAAAATTTCGGTTATAACCGAAAACTGAATAAGAATTTTGGTTCGGTTATTTCGGTAATTCGGTTTGGTTTCTTCAAATATAAATTCGGTTATTTTGGTTCGGTTATTTTATAGGCCAAAATCGAACCGAATAACCGAATACTCACCCTTAGTTGGAGTAGGTTGTTTGAAATTATGTTATAACTTTTTTATTATATTTTGATGTGTTAAATTAATTGGTGAGCTGATAAATCTCTATATGTGAGTTTAGCCAAATCTTTAGATGTGAGTTTAGCCAAAAACTTGTAAATACAAGATTATTTAATTTCACAGCAAATTGTCAGCAACGAAGATCAACAACCAATTTTCTGAGTTGAGGAAAAAAGGAAATTTGTGAAGACCAAACAAGAGACAAGAACAATGTGCAAACGGTAAAGCATTAAAATGCTGACTTGAAGATGGTGGTTTCAACAAGTCTGCATCATTCAGAGAAAAAGACTAAGTTGCTTAGGAATCTACCAGATTGGATTCCTAAGACTGGAAAATAATCGTTCTGACATAAGGTAAAAAAGTCTACCTACTGCAGAGCTCCGTACGATACTTCAACACATAAAGCATATTACGTCAAAACTTCTCATTGGCCAAACTTGAATACGTGTCAAACAACTAGATCTATGTCATCTCAAGACTCACGCCTATAAATAGATAGCAAGGCACGCAGGAAGAAAGTTATGAGCACGGTAACGAAAAAAAAATACAAGATGGACAAGATAAAAAATAGTTATCTCTGTAACATCCACTTACAAGTTCTCTAAGCTTTTTCTCATAAGGCTTTCAAAGCACTCGTAATCTCCGTATTTTATACACGAGACATTGAGCATCTTGCTAGTGCTATTTCTGGAGTTCTTAATTTTTGAGTAAGAATTCGTGTTGAGTTCTTCACTCCCTGAGAAACTCCGGCAGTACAATACCCAACCATCCAACCTCGATATGCTGGGAAGAATAAAAGCATCTAACCCATTTCTAGCTAGTGGTTGAAGGACGTGTTCGCACATCAAGTTGTAGAGAGTGAGTTCATGGTGAACTAGGTGAGTCAGCATACAGTCGGTGGATGGAAGAGTTTCCCGTGATTGCGACAGATCATGATACATCACCCTGTAACAAGTTCTAGTAATTTCCAATCTACGTGATTGAAGAGTGAAAGTATGACATTTTTGGCTTCGAATCACTATAAAATTCTCGTGTCTTTTACTTGTTTTTACTGCTTTATTTTCTTGGTTTGTTTTGATTTATGCTCTTGATTTAAAATTCAACAACTCTTTACCTTATATGTGTATATTTTGCAAAAATAATTAAGTAAGGATTAAACTGTCAAATTAATTTTTAAAATTAAAACTGATTAATCACAGTCACTTCTCAGAACATGGAAATAAAACTCTCACTTATTTTTATATATTTTCCCTTGTACGTTATCTTATGATTTTGAAATCAACATAGGTCGACTTTTAAAAAACTCTAAATATTAATGGAGTGCACACAAGGCATAGAGGATGATGTCAAAGTTTAGGTAAAATAGGTTTGGTAATGATTTCATTATTTTGAAGTTAAAAGTGTGTAAGAGTAGCATAATAGACTAAATGGAGTCATTAAAACTACAAGTAAACTTAGGTATATTCAATGGATACAATCAAACGAAGCTATTAATCCAGTAAAACTTCCAAAAAGAAAAGAAAAAAAAAAAGGTCCAACACCCAAAATTAGAATTATCTTTAAAAAAACAGAGTTAAATCACCTCAATAAGTTACACCTGTTAGCGTGAACTATCTCCTCACTCTACAAAAATTCAAAGGAAACACACTATGTTAGCACCTCTTCACAAGTAAAAAAATAAAAAAAAATAAAAAATTAAATGATATTTGAAATATTGCAGATTTAATGAACAATTGGAATTTAAATGATTATTAATAATTTTTAGCAATCTTTTAGATTACATTTAGCAATGGAATGGCCATAATCTTAAAAACAAAACTTTATGAATAAAAAATATAAAATCATTCCATTTTTTGTCCGATGGCATTTGCCCAACTCATATGTTGTCTCTTGGTTGCATTTGATTGAGTTTTTTTTTTTTTTTTTTGTGATAATATAATTGTTGAGGTTCGATTCGTTTGAAGGATAGGAGCCCCGAGAACCGTGAATAATCTGGATAGAATACAAGAATTAGGCGGTCTATAGTTTAAGTAATGGAACACAAAGAACAAACAACGGCCTCTAGCCTATTGATTAACTGTTGAATATTTATACATAAGAAGCGATGAAAATGAAATAGGTGTCTAGAACTCGAGTAATTTCCCCCCCCCCTTCCAGTAGCCTGCGGGGTTATTTATAAGAGTGGCCTTCCTCTAGGGTTTCCGTGCCATTCTCAACTGCCCGAAGCTGAATCCGCGAATCTCGGGATGGCTATCCGATCGTGGGGGTTTTGACGGTTCCGAGTCTCTCGCATGGCAACCGTTGGCTTGCCCGTTGACTCTGGGCCGTTATCAGCGAGTGAGGCGCGTGGTCTTCTGCCGAGCTCCTTTCTTGGCGAACTTGATCGAACAGCTAGCGATGCTGATCGAACTGCTTTTAGCATTATTCGAACTACTTTTATTACTCGAACTGCTCTTTACTGGATCTGACCTGGTTATAACTGGGCTTTCTGACCATGTTGGGCTGACGATGTGTCTAGCCTATGTCTAGGCTTCGGCCTGGTGCTTCTGTTGGGTCGGATCCAGTCCGGACCGCCAACAATAATATATTAATAATATTATAGATAAATAAAAATATATTAAAGTTCATAATTTTTTTCACTTTAAATCGAACTCAATTTTCATTTATTTAAAACTTCTTTTGTAATACTACTTTAGTATTTTATGCTTCAATTTGTATCCCCTATATTTATATTTATATTTAATTTCTAATCCGAATCTTGTAATTTTTGTTTTATTATCAGTCAAATATCAATATTTTAACTGTAGGTATTTTTTATAGTTACATAATTAAAATATAAATAAATATGCAATTGAATAAAATCTGGTATAATAATATATATTAAAATATTAATATAAAAATCAAATACTATAATTTAAATTAGATGAATGAAAATTAAATTGGAATGGATGTTGTATAGACGAAGTAGAGAAAAACTAATATTAAATTAAAATATTGGATTGTATGTGGTGTTAAAATGGAAATGGGGTGTGGAGTGTGGTGGACCGTTGATTTTGAAATTGGTAGAATCTGAGATGACCACTGCTCAACGTTTCTCTTTCTCACCAACCAGATAGATAGATAGATAGTCATACAAAATAGACTCCCTCAAGCATCTCTCTCAGTTCTCTCCATAACAACCTCGGAAAATACAAATCCCACTAATGGAGAACAACAACTCCAACTCCAACTCCAATCCATCAATTACATCCGACCCAAACAAGACCACCTTCGTCCAGGCTGACTCCTCCTCCTTCAAACATGTAGTCCAAATGCTCACCGGACCCAAGCTCTACCAACGCAGGAACACTCTCAACATCACCCCCTTGCCTCCGCCGGAGATTCTTGATTTCCCGTCACTTGTGCTCAGCCCCGTCACGCCTCTCTTACCCGACCCGTTTACGGTGGCGGAGGACAAGGCAATTAAAGAAAAGGGATTCTATTTTCACCCGTCTCCGGCGAATACCCCGAGGTATTCCCAACCCCGACTCTTGCCGTTGTTTCCGCTTACCTCACCTCGAGTTGCCGGTTCATCAGCTGCTGCTGATTCCTGAGTCAGTTTTTTTCCGGGATCTTCATTTTGGTAGTTGTGATTTAATATATCATAAGATATAATCACATGCCTTATGTTATAAACCTTTTGTAATTGGAGAATTGGAAGAAAAGATACTAGTAAAAGAGCCATTCTACATGAATTGATTCATCCATTTTTTTTTTCTTTCTTAATTTTCTTTAGAATTTTGTGGTTTGCAGTGTGCGATTAATGGGCTTTTTCTATCTTAATTGCTGTCTAAGTGGTTACTTTAGAGATAGTATTAATTAAGCTTTAGTTTTTAGGGAAAAGAAAGGGAATCTTGTGAGTGGGGTTTGATGAGCTGTGAGTGGATGGAATCTTGACTCATTTGTTGCATCTCTTCCGATGATAACACTAGGTTTACTATTGTCCGATACTATGATGGCAAAGTTGTTGAAATTTGAGACCAAGTTTTTCAACTGAAAACAGTGTTTTTTTTGCTGCTGAATTAGTTGCGGCTGGGATGAATGGGAACCCTACATAGTTAATTTGCACATTTCATTTCATGTTACTACAATTTGGTCTACTGCAAAAAAAATTAGATTTTGAGATGGAGATGGATCTGAGGAAGAAGTATGAAATGATATGGTTTGGCATGCATGTAAATGGTGGAGTGGGAAGGGGAGGAAACGCACTCAACGATGTTTCTGACTTGAAGAAAGTTGGACTTGGAGGCGTGAATGTGATGAGTGAGAAATCAACAAATAATTAATGGTTTAATTTAGTTAAAGCAACACGATTAATAGTTTAAGTATTTAAGTTTACATATATTATATTATATGTCAAGGGCAATTATATATTAATATGAAGATCATAGAAAGGCAAACCACACTAAGACAGAAATAAGTATTTTGTTAATCCCTCAATTCCATTGAAGTAGTCCCATTTTGTTGGTGAGTATGTAAAAGTTTGTCATTTTAAAAAAATGAGATAATTCTATGGGACAGACAAAAAAGAAAAATAAAATTACTTTAATGGGACATATGGAGTATCATATAAAAGGCCACATATTGTCAAAAAATAAAATTTGAACCCAGTCTTAACCACTTTATTTAGACTTCAAATTAAAAAAAAAGTCATTATAAAGGCCAAAGATTTATTGTTGAAAAATATTAATAGTTTAACTAAATTTAAAAAATCTGGTTATAATTTATCTTGCTACATTGCGAATAATGCAAAAAAAAAAAAAATGAAAAAGAAATCAAAGTCCGCATATTAAATCAAGAAAGCCCACCCTGATTATTAATGAATTTTGAAGTGTATTGTATTTCTTTGATTATTAAAGTGTTTGGCACCCTGTACTCACCTAATTATCAAAATTGATAAATATGAATAATATTGGTGCTATTTTATTTAAATATAATATGTCCGTAGACTTGTCGATCCTACTGATAGGGGTGGAAATATGTCGGATAGCTATTCGATAGAAACCTGCAACTCGACTTATCTAAGATCTTATTAGACCTAGAACTGGTAATTCGTGCATGTAGAGTCGTCATCGTGTTTCAATTTAATGGGTTTGTGTCGTATTCCTGTTTGAACTTAATGAGTTTGTGTCGTGTTCATGCCAATTATTATCGTGCATGTTCATGTCGTATAAAAAAAATTAGTCCTAACTGTAAAGCTGGCAATTTGTGTAAGGTAGATTTTTATTGTATCGGGTCGTTATCGTGTTTGAGCTTAACAAGTTTGTGTTGTATTCAAGCTTAATAGGTTCGTGTCGTGTTCATGCTCATTATTATCGTGTGAATTTGTGTCGTGTCAGAAATTGACTGCCCTAATTAAACCTGACCTATCTCATGAAAAAGTAGGCCTTGGCTTTTTTAAAACCTATACAATCAAACAAATTTAGGCCCAGTCTTCTAATCAGACCTTTCAAGTCTAATAAATCGGCATACTTAAATAATATATTATATAATTATTATTTAATAATAAAATATTGAATTTATATATTAATATTTGTACTAGTAAATGCTATTAAATTAACAAATATTATTACATCACTAATATTTAATATATTTTATTATGTCTTCCAATAACATTTCATAACTCAATAATGTTATTTTAATATGTCTTCATATATAAATTTGTTATTTTGGTTATTATGATAGAATTATTTTTAATTCTAAAATTTATCAAGTAAATATTATTATAATAAATAAATTTATTTATTTATATTTAAAATTATTATATAAATTAAAATAGGACTTGAGTAGGTTAAAAGTTTGGCCTATATTACTAAATAGGTCAGGCCTAGAGTAGTATAAAAATGAATTTTTGGTTAATAGGCCACATATTGTTGAATTTTTTGTGGGCCAATTTTACTAGACCAATGTTTAGTCTGATCTGACCTATTCTTACCTAGTGGTGGCCAAATCGGCCCGGAACGGCCCGGAACCGGCCCGGCGGTTCCACGGTTCGGAACCGGAACCGTCAAAATGGTTCTGAACCGTAACCGTAACCGTATATAGACGGGCCGGTTCAGGTTCAAGGGTTTAACCGGAACCGGAACCGGAACCGGCCCGAAAATTAAAAAAAATATATTTTAAACGGTCCGAACCGCCGGTTCCGGTTCGGAATCGTTGAACCGGCGGCACGAAATTAAAAAAAAATTGACCGTTGAGAACCGGTGGTTCCGGTTCGGAACCGCCTGAACCGCCCAACGGCTATATTTTTAAAAAATGTAACCGTTGGAACCGCCGGTTCCGGTTTCGAACCGCCGGTTCCGGTTCCGAACCGGCATTCTAACGGCTATTTTTTTAAAAAAATAATTAAAAAATATTTATCGACGAATGAGATCGCGACACGTGACACCGAACCGCCGGTTCGGAACCGGAACCGGCGGTTCGGCCGATTTGAAAAATGCTCAAAATTTTCCTATAAATACCCCCCCTTCCTTCAACATTTTTCACACCTCGATCTCAATTCTCTCATTCTATTCTCTCAATTACTCTCAATTACTCTCTTTTTCAATTAATTCTTGCAATTTCTCTTTCAAATTTCTATTCCAAATCCATTCTCTCAAATTTCAATTATGTCTTCAAGTCGTGGTCGTGGTGTTGGTGGTGCCGACAATAGGGGCAAGTCCATAGCTAGAGATGATACTACTAGAGATCCACCTCGTCAACGTCGCCGTGGTGTTTATATTGAAAGCTCTCCTCAATCTCAATACGATGATAACATCACTTTGTCATTGAGTGATGATGAAGATCTTCGTGAAACTCAAGTACGAGCCGATGAGGAGTATGCCCGACAATTGCAACAATATGAAATGCGATTTTGTGAGGCATTGGAAAATGAAGCCAACGAAGGTGTTCCCCCCCCCCTGAGGCCGAGGTAAATGAAGAAGATGATGATTTCGATACAAATTTAAGTCCAAAAGCTTTGAAATCCGATCTTTTCACAAAGCACTTCCGAAAAATTCGTTCGAATGAGCAAAAGAAAGGTACGTGGTGTTTTAAATTCTTATACTTATTTGAAATTTTATTTCAAATTCTTATACTTATTTTAAATTTTAATTATGATATCTAACTAGAAAAATATAAAATTATAGGTGCTCCCGAACAATTTGATCTATATTGCAATTATTGCCCTAAGAGATACAAATTCGCCGCCGGTGGTGGATATGGAACATATCAACGCCACATAAAGGTGAAGCATCCCATGTAGTTTGGCTTGTCTAAGGGTCAAACTCAATTAAACCAAGGTGCATTTTCTACTTCCCAAGGTACGTCTTCCTCTTCCGCTCTTCATAAATATGATCCGATAGAATCTAGGGATTCATTATCGTCATGGGTTTGTGTAGAGAGTTTAGCTTTTCAATTAATGGATAAAGCAAGATTTGAAAAATATATACATCTGCTTCAACCTCGTCAAAAAAGAATTCCACGCTCAACTATGGTGCGTGGAATAAGAAATAGAGTTAGACAATATAGATTGACTTTACGCGATCAATTTAAAAAATTAGATCATAAGGTTTCTATTTGCTCCGATATTTGGGATGATTGTAGATCCGAACATCATTATTTAGGTGTAACCGTTCATTGGATAGATTCCTCTTGGAATGTAAATAAAAGAATAATTGCATACCGAAAATTTGATGATCCTCATACGACATCAAATATAGCACGTTTATTAATAAAAATAGCTCACCAATATAAAATAAACGACAAAATATTTTTTATTGGTTTTGATAATGCAAGCAACAACACCGCATCAATAAGGGAGCTTATTTTGGAGTGCAATCCGGCCCTCGGAGGTAAGTTTTTTCATTGTCGTTGTATTACTCATATTCTTAATTTAGCCGTTCAAGATGGAATGAATTATACTCATTCAATCCAACCTATTAGGGCTGCAATTTTATGCATACATAGTCATAAAAAAATTGCAAAAAATGGGCTTCATTTTGTGCTACTCATGGAGTCCGAGCAAAACGTTTTCCAACCGATATTTGTCATAGGTGGAATGCCACCTATGAAATGCTTAATGCTACTTTTAAATATAAAGAATTATTAGTACAATTTTTTAGAAGTGATGATTATGGTATTAGTTTGCATTTATCTCATTGGGATGCATGTACTAGTTTGCATGAATTGTTAAAATCTTTTTCTAACGCAACTAAAGTTTTATCCGGTGTTTATTATCCCACTAGTTCTAAAGTTTTATATCATTGTTGTTATATTGCTTGTCAATTTAATCAATGTAGTTTTATACCCGAATTAAGGCATATAATATTTGATATGTTTGTTAAATGGTTAAAATATTTTAGGGAGATTCCCTCCGTATTTTTAATTGCTAAAGTATTTGATCCTAGTATTAAATTAGATGGTGTGTTTATTCTTTTATTGATACATATTATACCGCTTTATCAACCTTAGCATTTATAGGGCCCGACGAAATTATTCCTTTAGAACAATTGAACCTCCCTTCCGTCGATGTAGTTAAATCCCAACTTAGTACAACATTACGTGAAGCTTTCGATTCATTTTGTATCACATATAGCCACTTAGTTCAAATTAGATCTACCTCTAGGACAACTACTTCCGGCCAAACTAGTGCTAACCCCTTGTTAGCTAGAATTCATAATATTATGTCTCAAAACCGTCCGTCTAGTTCGCAACAAAGCGAACTAGATGTTTATTTGGCGGAAATGTATGTTGGTGGTGATTGTTTGCAGCCTCAAGATGAAGAAGATGAGAACGCTCCACAAGAGGTTGATATTCTACTATGGTGGTCAAGGCGACAACAACAATACCCAATCCTAAGTACGATGGTGAAGGAGTTCTTAGCCGTCCCCGCATCAACGGATGCCGTGGAACAAGCATTTAGCTCGGGTGGCTATATGTTGGATGAAAGAAGGTCCAACTTGACACCGGCCAATTTGGAAGCACAAGTTATACTTAAAGATTGGAAAGATGCCGAAGATCGAGAACAACAACCGGATTGGAGGCACGTCTTCGACGACGAGGATGCTTACAACTCCGAAGCAAGCGCGGCAAGTACTAATGCTTCCGATGACCTAGGTGATGCGGATTTCGACTCCGATTAAAGGTAAGTAAGGTAAGAGAACTACGTGGGCTTTGATTCCCTTAATCAAAATTAAGGGATACGTAGGCAACTTAATTTTAAGGTAAAAAATTAAGTGCAAGCCCTTCTCAATTAACCCCTCCCCTCCCCCCTAATTATTAAATTTTTTTTTTAATTTTTTGGAATTTGTTTGTTTATAGTTTTAATTTTCAATTATTGTAATAATATTAATTCTTCAATTTTGTAATTTGTATAACTTGTGTAGTTAAAAAATAATATACAATTTTGTAATTTGTATAACTTGTGTAGTTAAAAAAAAATTGTAAATATACATTCATCATTGTAACTTGTAAGTTTAAATTTGTAATCTTAATTTATAATATTCCTTATATATTTTTGTGTTTATTTAATTTGTGTACAAAGTAAAAAATAATATACAATTTTTGTTTACAAACCAAATATTACTCAAAGGAACGAAATACTTTTAATTACAATTTTTTTGTACAAACCAAATATTATATTTCAAATAAAATAAATAATTAAAATTAAAAAAAAAAAAGGGGGGCGAACCGCCGGTTCGGAACCGGAACCGGCTGGAACCGTCTGGAACCGGAACCGTTCCGGTTCCGAACCGGAACCTTAACCTTCTTGCCACGGGCCGGTTCCGGTTCCATTTTTCCGAAACCGTGGAACCGGCGGTTCCGAACCGGAACCGGCCCTTGGCCATCACTATTCTTACCCCTACCTACTGAATAAAAAAAAATACTAGATTTCATAATTTCAAATATATCATATTAAATATCTAAATCCAAAATCTAATTTACTGATTTAGATTTTTAACAATATAATTAATTTTTCGTTGATCAGAAAAAAAATATTGTGGGATATATGTGTATAGTTTTAAATAATTTGAATATTTATTTAAATATTTAAATAATTGGGATGTATTTGAAAAAAAAAATGAATCGTTCGGAATATATTTAAACATTTTGCCAATTTTAATCAATTTATGTGATTATAGTGGGAAAAAATGGCTACTGAAATATAATCACCATAATATCTATTATGCAATCTTTTATCTAAAATGAACTTCTGCTAATTTTACTAATGTCACTTGTCCAATAAAAAAAGCATTATATTATCAATAATCTCATTCTTCTCCTATATTTGTTGAAATTAATTCAACCACAATTCCCAAGCACTCACAATAAATATATATATACTGTAAGGAAGTGTTTGAACATAATTGGAATTTCAATATTAATTGATCACAAATGCGGTATTCTGCAATTGGGCAAAGCCAATGAATTATATTGGGCGATGGATGCTATATTTAGTCATACTATTTAATATCCAACATCAATTTAATATTTTTATAAAGCTCACAAATTCTTTGTTTTTTCGGCTATATATAAACTCAATATAAAGTTTTGAATGTTTATGAGACATTTGCAACATTTTCTTAGTGTTTAAACTTGGTTTGCTATGTTTATATTATAAAGATCAACCTCGATTCTCGATTGTTCAGGATAAAATATGAAAATATCTTCTTTTTTTAAGCACAAGAAAACAAAATGAATTTCTCCCAATTATAGCTTTATTTCTACATCATTCGACACGTATACCAATCCTTAAATGCAAATCTTGACTTTTATTTTATTAGAAGTTGGTTGAACCCATGCAAGTCTTTATTTATTCAAAATTTGGAAAATTAGTCACCAATCGCCAATTAAATAACAACATTTTTCAACCACAACAATTATTTTAGCAGCCAAATTTCCACACTATCGTTTGGGTGCAGTTATATGCTGTGCATAAACAAAACGCTTCTCTTCAATCCAACCGTTGATCATAAATATCTTTCTTCATCATTGGAAGATAGCATGATGCACCACAGATGATGATTCTTATTCTTACACTTAGTTTCCAGATCAATTCTTTCTTTTACGAATTTTACTGAAAAAGTTAATATTCTCTCAGTTATGATTATATGATTTTGTTTGTTCTTGTACATTTATTAAAAAATGATATATTAAAATAAATTTTCAATATTACTCTTATTTAAAATTAAGTATTAATTAACTTTTCTTTTTTATTATATTACATTTTTCAAAATTATCCGAAAGTGCATATAAAAATTGGAGCATATAATTGGAACACGCAAAAATAGCGTGGACCATATAGTTGGAGTAATTTTCGAATTTGAAATGAAACTCGTTGTATATAACTAAAATGAAAGAGAGAAAATGCATATATCTATAAATAAAAATAAAATATATTAGGGTTGAGTGATCTATTTTCATGACTCATAAAAACGTAATTTAAGTTTATTTAATGGATGTTGAATTAGACCAAATCAATAACCTAACACCAACTACATGGACCCTTTTGGGAGGCAATGTTTATCTCATATATTTATTTGACTATGAAATTAATGCCTATTTGTTGTCATCTTATCTGATAGTGGAGTCGCATTACAATTTTTCTATATTCCCCACTTTTGATTTGGTTAGGCGGGTTCTCTCTCTCTCTTATTGAACAATCCATTCAATCATAAAGAGAGAAAAAAATTTGACAAATTTTTTGATGTACCGTTGTGATTGTTTATTACAGTACAAAATGAGTAGCGTGTAAGAGGAAAGGAGTTTGTGTCAGTTTAGAAGGTGATTTAGCTTAAATTACAAGTGATTGATTCTCTTTAGTAATTTATTAAGAATAAATTCGAGATAAAAGAAAGATGGTGATGATGGCAGGCTAGTGAGCCACTTGCAATTGTTGTATTCGGTGTGAATAAATGCGTGCAACTGCCTGAAAGAAAGGGGCAAAGTCTAGTCTAGTAGGAATACTCGAACATCATTCTTGAACGACATCCTCCTTGTTATTTGGGTCTTTGTTACAGTGTCCGAACACTCGATTCTCGCACCACTTTCGCTTGATTTCCTCTCTCTCTCTCTCTCTCTCTCTCTCTCTCAAGACTATCACTTTAATTTGCTGTTAACGGTCCTGGAATCTCAGTGATGTTGGTGTGTTAGATTAGGCCCTGCAGATTTCACAGGTACTTTTTTTTTCTTGATGCCTTTTTTGTGTTTGTTTGAGTTTATTATGAACCGGGAAATATGAATTTTGCTCGAGTATGGTGTGTTTTTGTTTTATCGGATTATCTTTGTTTTGATGATTCTGGTTCTTTCTTTGATCTATCATGGGTTTTGTGGGGTTTTCATGCTCTGAATTCATGGTCAAGTTTTGTTTTGTACCGAAGGGGGTTTTCTCTCTCCTGATCCAAGCTCAGGAGAGAGAAAGCCCTGCAATTGAAATTAAGCAATCAAGCTCATACACTAAGTCGACAGACGCGAGATCAATTTCTATCTCTGTTGTTTATAGGTAGACCTCCATATTTGGTGAAGAAAGAAACTTGGCATACAGAATTCAAGTTGTGCAGCTGCATCCATGATGGAACAGCAGAAGTCTTTCCTTGAGGTATTTCTTGATGCTTCCCTTTGCACATGATTTTTTGAGGTTTAATTTCATATTAGTTATATCTTACAAGGTTTAGTTCGGACATACATGATCAGTTTGTTTCCAGCAAATAATCAAAGGTTTCGGATTTTCTGTTGAAGGTTGTTGATGCTGAGAAACAATTGTTAGCAATGATCCATACAAAGGGCATCTTACATGGTGATATTCTAGTGTTATACTGCCAAATCCGGTCTGTGTATGAGAAGATTCTTCTGAGCAGCAATCACTCCGTTGAGCTTCAAGAAGTCGAGCATCACATGTGGAAGCTGCATTACGAGCTCATTGACGAATTTCGTAAAAGAACTAGACAAAGATCTTGTAATGGAGAGAATGCAAAGAACAACACTCCCTCCGACAATATTCATTCACAGACACAGAGTAATAAAGCCTTGGAAGAATTCAAGTCATTCTTGTCTCAAGCAACTGAATTCTATAGAAATTTGATAGTAAAACTGCGAAGAGCTTGTGGCCTCCCTGCACAAGTCTTCCTTAACAATAAGGATCGTTGGCCATCTTCGGTCGAGCCAATGAAGCTACATGCATGTCAACACACATGCCATCGCCTGTTAATATGCCTTGGCGATCTTGCCAGATATTCTGAGCTTGTCAAGAAGCCTGATGCATGTGAGTGGTCAACTGCAGCAATGTTCTACCTAGAAGCAACCAGAACATGGCCAGATAGTGGAAATCCCCATAATCAGGTATATATGTGTGTGTGTGCGTGTATCAAGATATTCAAGAATCCAACTAGCTTATCTTTAGGCCTCAAGTTTGAACACAAATGAGAGTATGTTTCCTGTTTTAACCTTTTTGTCTGAATCAAGACTTTTGAACATGTATGTAGTTGGCTTTATTGGCAACATACACCGGTGATGCTTTTCTTGCACTATACCATTGCATAAGGAGTTTATCGGTCAAGGAGCCTTTTCCTGATGCCTGGAGAAACATCATGTTACTGTTTGAAGAGGTAAGACTTCTTTCGGTCTTCTTGCAATGATTCATCTCCTCCTCACCACCTAGTTTTCTTACAACAGGGTTCAAATTGTGCAACTTCTATAAGTAGTTGAGATAACTTGATAGTGACCTCTCAACTGTTTGTTGTGGATCTGCAGAACAGATCTACTAAGTTGCCATCTCTATCAATTCAGATGCAGCTTGACTTCCTAAACCCTTCCAAAAGAAGTTACTTGCAGAATGCTTGCCTTGAGGAGAATGGCTCTCCACATAACAGCATATCAGAAGACTTGGACAGCATTTGCTCCGAAAAGTTCGACTTATGGCCCATTCTCGTCAGAACTATAAGCTTCCTTTTAATCAGATCAAGGTACTTGTTGCAGGCCAGCAGCTATTACACTTATATGCTACATTGCAGCCGTATTGATGATTATAGAATAAGCTCTTTAACTTGCAGGCATGCTTAAATGTAACACTCGTAAGAAATCATCATGAACTAGTGGATTAGTCTTCATCTCATCATATCCTGATAAAGGGTGCTTGCCTGTTGCCTGAAACATATAAATGTTGATACCTCAATGGAAACCGTAGTTTGTTAAATAATCAAACGTTTATGCAAGAATATTTTTTATTGCTTTAAAATTCTAACTATCTGTGAATCTAGACAAGTCTAGCAAGAATGCAGCATTGTTTCTCTCCTATTTCTAATTCCTTTGTCCAAAATCTATCTTCCTTGCATCATAAGTCAGTAAGTATATCAACTTGAATCTTTCTCGATAATGAGTTTTACAACTGTGCAGTTTGGAGGAATATCCATGCACCCTTGCTTCTGCCTTGCACATATTAGACGCTTTGTTGGCAGTGGATGATACAAGGCTTACTGCTGCTTTGGAGGCTTACCAGCACATGGACTCATCCAGAAGAGGGCCTTATCGGGTTATTCAAGTTGTGTCGATATTCATCTTCATTGTTCATACCCTTACAGAGAGCCTGCAACATGAGGACTCAACTGGGAAGGATGATCAGAAACATGCTGCATTAACTCCTTTGGCATTCGCTGGTATATTCATTTTCATGGGTCGCCTCACAGAGAGATGCCTCACGGGAGATCAGACCGATGTTTCCCCACTTTTGCCAGCTGTGCTTGTATTTGTAGAGTGGTTAGCAGGAGCACTTGATACAGTAGAAACATATGATGCAGATGAAAGGGTCAGAAATGCTATCTGCTACTTTTTTGCTGCTTTGGTTGATCTCTGGGATCGAATCGAAAAAACTGTGGAAGGAACAGCTGTCCTCCATCATTCTGCTCTTTGGGAAGATCATGAACTGCGAGGATTCTATCCGTTGCATCGTGTCCATGAACTGCTGGATTTCACTACTCATCTGGAGAGCGCGGACAGCTATACTAGTAGAAATGAGTGTCGTCTTAATCGAATCATTCATGCTGCCAAGAGAATAGCTGACAAGTCCAAAAGTTCTCTGGCGTGGATCTTTCAGGATAAAGTGGGAACACTGTTGTCTGAATCTGAGAAGACATCGAATTTTCCAGAACAAGAAGAAGTGGAAACTGCAGCATCATCTGTTTCCAATCATGAGGTTGAAAGGCCTAATGAGCAGGCAGACACATTGTCTCTGGAAAGCAAGGAGAAATCTGTGCCTGTGGAAGAGGAAGAAGTCATTCTCTTCAAGCCCATCACACGTCGCAACTCAGCCCCGCCTTATATTTCTAAACCTGCCAAGGATCCAGTGTCTCCTGATGATGAACATCAGCCACCCACAGCATCTGCTGATGATTGGTTAAGAAGAGCCACATCATTATCAACTACTCAGGATATGGAAGATGCTGATTCATTCAGTTTCTGCTCCACTATATCCGATCCTGGAGACGATAGGTCACTCAAACACGGAGGACCTCCCTCCCTCAGTGGTTGGGTCCTCAGTAGAGCAAACTCGACCACTGAGAGAGAGAAAGGGCTGCATGATTTTAGCAAACAGAAACTAAGCCCCATTGATGAAACAGCTTCCACATCTTTCAATGGTCTCTCCATTAATGAAACCAAAGATTCAGAGGTCAGAACAGGCCACCTCTCAACAATAGTACATGACTCCATCCCTTATGTTACTCCAATACCTTCAGCCCCCATGTTACCTGATGATGCTTCTTGGATGAAGGGACATTCGATAGTCTCCCCCGAATACAAGAGTGCTGCAGCAGGACATGAGGCAGATGGCATTCTTGGAGCAGCTCCAATGAGTGGCTACGCTAGCCGGTCTCCACTCTGCCCCCCTACAGGGCTTTCTGGCTTTGTGGATGGATATCCTCTACTCCATGGTATGAGTTCTTCGGAATGGCTGTATCACTATAGAAACAGTCAGAATTCAAGCGCTTTCAGGACTCCTGTCTTTGGGAACCTTCAGATGCACGAGCTCTCGAGCTTTGACCTGTGTGATCAATGGGGAAACCGTTTGGTATCTAATCCCATGCTCTACTGGGGGACTCCAGAAGTCCATCAGAGCTCTTCTCTTGCTTACGCGGCTGAAGAACAGAAGCGAGACAAGGTCCTTGGCTACCAAAGACCATTTCCTTATGTATGCGGTGCTGGGATGGAGCTGAGCGCTGAACAGCCGCCACTTCTGCAGTATCTGAAAGAGAAAGAGAGGCAACTGCAGCCGGGCTCCCAGCTGAGAGGTCCTACTTTTATGGGAAACTGAGAGTTGGACTGCAACTTCTTCAAATGTTGATATTACTTCACTTCCTGTGGTGGGCTGCTGCAGCCTGCATTTGTTGCATCAAAATCGGAGATGAAACATCATTTTGTGTGTTCATTGTTCACGTTTTGGTATTGCTTGCTGCCAACATTCCTTTGTATATAAATGTGGGGATTACCTTTCCTGCTTTCATGATCGAATTCTGTATTAACTTAAAACTCTAACACCCAAATATTCCCAAATTAAAAGCATGATCTTTTGGTCCTAACCCCACTTTCAATACTGCGTCTCATGATCTCATCATCGATTTTTATTTTTACATTCGAATTCCTGGGCTACGATCTAAACCTTTCGGCGAGGATCGTATCACTTTGGTATCAGAGCCAGGAACTCGAATGAATGGACTCAGACACGACACGGAAACAACTAAAGTTGATAACAGGGGAAGATCCTACACCTTTGGATTCGAAAACCTTCAAGTACCATAGTCCAGATTGAATCTCCTACTACCCAAGAAGCGAATTGATCCAACAACGAAGGATATAATCGAAGATGCCACAAACGGATGTGTAAGTCCGGTTGATAAGTCAATATTGAATTTCAAGGTACTCCACAGAAATTCAAGAGCTTTCAGATAATTGGAGAATAAAAACTCATGAATATTATTAAACTGAAAACTAAATTATTTGTTCCATAACAAGGCCTATATATAAGCAAACTCAAATCCTAATAAGGAAATCAAATCATAATCTGATAAGGAAGTCAAATCTTAATAAAATAAGGAAATAAAATCTATATGAAAGATTAATGAAAATCCTAATATATTTAGAAGAAAATAAGGCAAAAACTCGAAAATAATTAAAAATAACTAAATTAAATCAACTCGAATTTCTTCAATTAAACTTTTTCTTTCAGCCCACCGGGATCTCCATCACCAAAGATGTCAAAGGATATAAGCTATGGTGCACTGAACCTGGGAAAGAAAAGGTAATAATAAGCAGAGATGTAATTTTTAAGGAACAAGAGATGCCGTCTAGTAAACTGAAGGGACCTGAAGAAAAATTAAATGAAGATGAACTGTTTTGGACTCAAATCAGCAGCAAAATTCTTGTGAACACTATGAAGAATCAGATAAATTTGCAGCAGATACAACACAGGGTCTGAATTCATACCAAATAGCAAGGGATCGAAAAAGAAGGCAAATAATACCACCTTCCAGATAAGCAGAGGCTGATCTAATTTCTTTTGCATTAAGCATTGCTGAGGAGCTTGAATATCAGGAAGCAAGAAACTACTTTGAAGCTGTAAATTCAAAACAAAGGCAGCATTGGATTAAGGCCATGTTGGAAGAGCTTGATTCACTTAGAAAAAAATATTACATGGGAGTTGGTTGCTAAGCCAGAAAATCAGAAAGTTGTGGGATCTAAATGGATTTTAAAAAGGAAGATTGAGGTATGTAATGGTGAAGAAAATGTAAGATATAAAACAAGGCTAGTGGCAAAAGGCTATACACAAAGGGAAGGAATTGATTTTAATGAGGTTTTTTCACCAGTGGTAAAACACTCTTCAATAAGGATTTTGTTGGCTGTAGCGAACCAATTTAATATGGAGCTATAACAGTTGGATGTTAAAACCGCCTTTTTGCATGGCGACTTGCAAGAAAAGGTGTACATGGCACAACCGGAAGGCTTTATAAAGTAGGAGAATCAGAAAAAAAGTGTGTTTGCTTAAGAGGTCACTCTATGGTCTCAAACAGAGCTCCCGGCAGTGGTACTTAAAGTTCGATGATTATATGAAAAAAATAGGTTTCATAAGGTCACAATATGATGGTTGTGTCTATATCAAGAAAATGAGCAACAGAGCAGCAATATATTTTTTACTCTATGTGGATGACATGCTGCTGGCAAGTGAGAGTAAATCAGAAGTGGAACTTCTAAAAGCTGAGTTAAGAGATAAGTTTGAAACAAAATATCTTGGTTGTGCAAGAAGAATACTTGGTATGGACATAATAAGAGACAGGCAGGCTGGAAAATTATGGTTAACACAGTCAGATTTTATCAATAGGGTATTGAAGAGATTCAACATGAATTTTTCAAGACCTGTCTCATGTCCACTTCCTCAAGATTTGAAATTTTCTGCAGAGGATAAGCCTCGTAATGATGATGATAGAGATATGATGTCAAAAATCCCTTATGCAAATGCTAAAGGAAGCATTATGTATATAATGTTATGCACTCGGCCAGAGCTTGCTCACTCTATTAGTGTCATGAGCAGATTTATGGCTAACCCCGGACCAAAGCATTGGGATGGAGTAAAGTGGATACTCAGATACTTAAATGGTAGAGCTGATCTAGGAATATTATTCGAGAAGTTGAATAAGTCAGATGAGAGGCTTGTTGGATTCGTGGATTCAGACTTCGCCACATATATAGACACTAGAAAATCGCAGACGGGTTATGTGTTTAAACTCAGCAATCGTGTGGAAGTCAAGTCTGCAGTCAGTTGTTGCACTTTCAACCACCGAGGCTGAGTATATAGCCATAACTAAAGCAATAAAGGAAGCCATTTGGTTGCAAGGAATCATTCAAGATTTTGGGATAAAGCAGGAGACTACAACAACCAAAGTGCTCTCCATTTGGCCAAGCATCAAGTATTTCATGAGCGTTCTAAACATATCGATGTTCGTTTTCATTTTGTTCGTGATATAGTGAACCAAAGCATTGTCAAGTTGGAAAAGATTTCTACTGAAGAAAATGCTACAGACATGCTAACTAAAGCTCTACCATCTTCAAAGTTTAATTACTGTATGAAGTTGGTTATGGTGTCTGAATTCAATTTATGGCTCTATAGTATGTTGTGAAAGTTAGGAAAGGTGAGGTGAACAACTGCAGATGGTTTTGTTCGACTTGATGTTAAGGTGGAGATTGTTATAGAAGATAACATCAATTCTCAGCAACTCTTCAAGTCAGAAGATGCGACTCTATGAGAAAGCAATATGACGATTCAGAAGAAGGAAGTTTTTCTTTTAGAGTCGTCTAAGTTCTTTTTAGTTTTTTGAAATGTTGTATATACATAGTATATAAAATCTTTTGTAAAATTACCAAAGCATAATAAAGCTCTGTAAAGTTGATTTTCTATTTCTCCAAGATTATTCACTAATATAAATAAATAGATATTGGAAGTCTAGAAAAGTATTCTTCCCTCCTATGAAATTAGTCTCATTTGTCTATCTTTTTAATAATGAATGATAATATAAATATTAATTGAAATCAATAAATCTGCGTTGGGCCTGGTCGAGACTGAAGATAAAATCTGTAATCCTTTAGATCGGCCCATTCCAATTCTCTCTCTCTCAAAATTTGGAACTACTCCTATTATTATATACTCCATTTGATATGATTATTCGGTTCTTAGATCTACGATCTAATTATCGAAATTGAATTTAGAATATGAATATATATTTTCCTCTCTCATTCATAATATTCACACATCATCGTCTCTTACCCTTCAAAATCTGTAATCAAAGATCTTATTTCCCTACAATGGAGGCTAAGGGGCGCGTCTCCTCTGCGGAAGCAGTCATGCTTGGAGCTTTAGCCCCTGGAGTCAACGTCTGTGCCCTCTACCTCCAGCTCTTCTCTTGCAACTATTTTATTTCAATTTCTTTCTATATTTTAGTCAATTTGTTCAGAGAAATCTGGGGAAAGAAGTAAAAAAGCTCTCATCTTTCGCCTCTAAAACTTCAGGGTCCCACGTGGAACACGCTAAAGATGGCGTTTCTGATGCTGGGCGTCTGCCTCGCTGCGATGCTGGGATTAGCGTTTTCTTTCAGTGATTCTTCCTTAATTTTCCATGTCGTCTTCCTTGTTCTCATCGCTGCCATTCTTTTCTTGCTTCTTACCAGGTATTTGGATATTCTCTTTTATTTTTATTTTTGCAAAATTTGTTGAAGCAGGAAAGATTTTCTTTCCCGGGCCCCCGCCCCCCCCCAATTTCTGTCATGTATTTTTCTGGCTCCATGTACCTGAAAGAATTTGGGAGGGAATTTAGAACTGGATATAATATGCTAATCAACATAGGGCTTGTTTGGTGCGGAGTCCTTTTGTGTTGGTTTGATTTGCTGTAGTGTGGTTCATGAGACTGAAACCAGAATGCAGTATAGGTATTTTTCAACTGGGAACTTACGTTAGATTCAAGAAGATTTGCAACTGTTTTTCCTGTCTTGTTTTGTTTCTAGCTTGCTTTCTTCTGGATTGCCTTATGACTGAATATTGTTAGAAACATATACTATTACACTCCCCACCATTGCATATGCAGTTCATATCATTAGGTTGTTGCTCTTCGTATTAGACGGTATCTTGTCTCTTGATCCCCGTGACTTCATGGATACTGATTGGGCTACTGACCCGTAGATCACTAGTCTGGCCTTTGTATCTTTCTTGGTGACTCCCTCATTTCTTGGAAGAGGCAGGATGAAAATGTTGTCTCTTGTTTTTCCACAGAAGCTGAGTATCCAGCCATGGGTTCTCCATTTCTCCTACCACTTATTTTTTTTTAATGCAATGGTTACTTGCCATCATGGGTCTTCCTTTGTGATCTCTCTCCTACGTACTGTGATAATGAGAGTGCCTTACAAATTGCTCGATTCTGTGATTCATGTGCTTACCAAACTCATTGAGACTGACTGTCATATCACTCACCATCATATACAAGATTGCCATTCATCACCTCTTCATCACAGATTGCCGGTTCGCTCACTAAGTCTCTACCGCTTCTGCAATTCTGCTTTTTGGCTTGCAAATTCTCAATTCTCATTGCAGTGACATCTTGAGTTTGAGGAGGATGATAGAACATGAATGTATTTTTATTTTGTTTATAGGTTACTTTTGTCTTTCACTTTTTCAGTTCTCCTTTTATATTTGATAGTTTCGCGACGTCATGCTTACTTTTTTAGTTGACATTAGATGATTAGCTTCCAAGCTAACCTTTGCTTGATAAATTCTCTCTTCTTCTTGTTTTCTCATCAATGACCTATCTTGAGTATCATCTGGCATCTGCTCATTTAACAAATATGAATCCACTCGTGCCAATAAAAGGAACGTCTCTTTGTTTTGAGAATGTTATTGTTCCTACTTGAACATTCATGGAATTTAACTCCAAGCACCGTGTGGAGTTCTTCTTCATGGATTTAGGTCTCATAGGATCATGGTTATTCCTTGAAAAACATCGACGAGAAAAACAAAAAATCAGACTTTTGGTTGTAGGTGTGGGACCACTTTTGCCTCTGCTATGCTTAGAATTTTTAGGGGGCGTTTGGTTTAACTGTTGGGAATCACTATGAGTATGGGTTTGATAGTAGAAGGAATAGGTATGGGTTTGATTTTTTGGAATCATTCTCAATTCTGATGTTTGGTTTACTAGATGGGTTTCGGAATCATTTTCAATTCTAATGATTTATTTTTTAAGTTTATAGGTTTATAAAACAATTAAATTGTTATACAAATAATAATTAATTTAATAATAAAATAAAAAAATAAAATTATATTAAAATAAATAAATAATCTTTTTATCTTCTTATTTATTTTATAAAATATAAAAGTAAGATACTCAATAAATGATTAATTTTATCATATTAATATTATTATAATATATTAAAAAGAATAATATATAATTATAATAACATATAATATTATAAATAATATAATTAACAAAAATGTTATAAAAAAGAAAATAAATATAAATAAGATGAATTAAAAAAAATAAGAAATAAATAATTAATTTAATAATTAAAAATTAAGAAAATATAATTATATTAAAATAAATAAATAATATATTTATATTCTTATTTATTTATAAAATATAAAATTAAGATAAAAATGAATGATTAATATAATAATGTTATTATTTTAATATATTAAAATATATAATTATAATAACATATAACTTTTATATTCTTATTTATTTTATAAAATATAAAATAAAGATAAAAATAAATGATTAATATAATAATATTTTTATTTTAATATAATATTACAAAATAATATAATTATCAAAATATTTTAGAGTAATATTATAAAAATAAATAAATAAAAAAATAATTATAAAATAGTATGAAATAAATAATTTTGGTAATGAGATATGAGAATGAAAATGAAACCCACCATTTTGGAGGGTTTTGGTGATTCCCAAGTATTTGGGTATCATTCTCATACCCTTTAAACAAACAGTGGGTTTCGGAATCATTCCATTCCCTCATTCCGAAACCCACCAACCAAACCCCCCCTTAGTGTGCTTCATGACAATCTTTTGTTGTGGGTGTTTATCAACTGTTGAATGGCCTTCGTCATCCTCATCTATTACTTTCAGTTTCTTGTGTTTTTTTTTTTTTTTTTTTTGAATAAGTGTACATTAATCTTAAATTCACACACACACCCACACACCCAGATGTCCCCCTGGGAGCTCGAACATTTGACCTCTCAGTCACAGGCAAGGTGCTTTAACCACTACACCCCGAGCGAAAGGACGTTTCTTGTGTTATCTATTTTACTTGTTCGATCGTGTCCGTGTGATTTGGGATACCAGAGTTGGAACAGTTTTAGGATTTGAGCTTTAGTTAGAAGCTGCATCACTAGATATGTTGTAACGAAAGACCATGATCATTTATTAACATGTTTCCTAATTCATTGTCTATCTATACTCTGTAGCTTTCTTGCGGAGACCGGCCTTGTCTCAGTTGAGCATCAAATGCAGGAGATTGGCTTAGGAAGTAAAGATGGCGGACACATGAGCATGAAAAGCGACTGATGAATATGACCTTAAGTAAAAAGAGATCACTTGGATTTCATTTGAACTGAAAATTGGAATGCAGGAATGATGCAGAGTAATTGTCATTGTTGAGAGGTTGTTCAACATTTTTTGGCTTCTGCAGCTTCAGGCCTCCCTATCTTCCTTGGTCTTCCACTGATCTTTCTTGGCTTCTACGAAGGAGGAGCACGAGCAGCATGGTTACTGCAACAGGAACTTCATTTCTTATCAGTTTGTGATTTGCAGCTCAACAGAGGCTGAAACCTGCTAACTTCTTCAGTCTTCATGTACCTATATATATTGATTATTGAGGCAGATTCTTAAGATTCACATTTGTTAAAATGCCCACTTATGTGTAGGAAAAGTGGATTTTGTTTTGCATTATTTTTTTTTATCATCAGCAGGAAAGGCTATATATGGTCTCACCTTCATCTTTTCAGCTTACAGAAGAATTTCCTTGGAATTCATTTTCATTCTCTCTCTTCGACTAACAGCTATAATTGTGAGTGTAAACGAACTGAGTAGTTCGGTTTAATTACAATCTCTCTTCAGTTCTTGATCCACATGTGAATAGCAGTGGCGGATCCAGATTTTGTTTTTAGGAGGTTCAGTTAGATTTTACATTACAAAAAATACAAAATCGAGTAAAATTGAATTAAGTTCTATAATCTATATTTTCAGTTCTCTCAGAACCTATTTATTCTTATCTTCATCATTTTTTTTTTTCCTTCACAATTTGCCGATGAAGAGGATTTTTAATAAAAATATCAAATCATTATTGTATATGGGGAACCGAGAGTGGTGATCAGTCATCACAATTGAGATGGGTATTTGCTTGCTTTAAATATGGCCTGGAACCACCGATTTGGGCTAAGAATCAACATGAAATCATGGCCCACGGTTCAAAGTCGGGCCCAGGTATCGGCCCAGAAGCACATGGTTTCAGGCCGGAACCATGGCTCACAGTTCAAATTGGGTCTGTGTACTTATTTAGATGGGCCTGTTCGAGCCAATGATTTGGAACCGTGCAAGCGCCGGTTCGAAACACGCTGAACCGGCGATTCCGAATTACTTTTTTAAAAAAAATATTTTAAATGTTTTTTGAAGGTTGTTTAAGTGGTTTGAACCTTAAAACCATTCATAAATATCTTATACTTTACACTAAATCATTACAACGATGTATTGTATTTTTTATTAATTAATATTTTTGAACAGTAGTATTCTTACTGAGATATATACTTAAAAATCTGAATATTCAAACTTAGACTAATTATAATCTCAATTTGTTTTTTGGTTTAAATAGTATATAATGAAAATTGATTATAATATAAATATAGATTATCCAATATGCTCAAATAATCAATAATCAATGCAATTAATGAGCCTTCAAGACTATCATCTAAATAATAGAGTAATTTAAATCTAGAATTTTAATATTAATTACCAAACTTATTTCAAATTATTTATTTTATTTTAAAAACAACTCAAATATAACATGAATTTTTAAATTATTTTTTATTGTAATTGTTGAGGTTCGAAATAGTTTATATAGGAAGCCCTAGGAACATCACGATACATAAACAAGAAATAGCAGATATATAATTGTAAATCAATAATAATGTATAATCGAATAACACGAATTAACCGATGAAGACGACGCTGGGTCGTGCTATATAATGCGAGTCATTGGTTACAGTATGCCGCTAATAATCGAACTGCATGCGAGTATAAAACTTATATATATATATATATGGCCCAAATCGGCGTACAATGGGGTATATATAGGGGTTGGCGATCTAGGGTTTTATCTAGGGTTTCTGCGAATCTCGCTAGGGTGTTTGCGGCGTTTTTCGGGGATATCAGAGTGGTTGGGCTGAAAGCAGTTGGTCCTCCCGAGAGTCCCGCGAGCTTATCGTTATCCTCCTGTTACTCCCTTTTCGAGCTTCAGGCGACCGTTGGGGCAGTTCGATATACACATGTAGGACCTTCCTTGGCATTCGGACTGTATTCCTCGCTTGTCAGACTGCTTTTGGATAGGACTCTTCTTGATCGAATTGCTCCGCCACCATGTCATGGGCTAGCCTCTTTGATGGACCTGCATAAAAGTGAGTTGGGCCGCGTATTGAGCTTTTTAAGTGGGCCGAATAAGTTCGACCCCCAACTATAACCCCTTCGGCTTAGCGGGATGCGGCTTGTGGAGCCCGGTGAGTCGAATATAGTGTTCAGGATTCGCAATGTGTCACGATTTATGAGTAATGGGTCGATTTTCCCAGATTTGGCCCTTTAGACTTCTTGATGAGGAGTCCGAAATTCTTGGGGTGCCCGGGGGCACCTCCCAGCTCGGAAGACCAATTCCTCTGTGGGTGGTCCTCCTTACTCGCGCAACCCCTCGAAGCTGCTGCGAGTGCCGTGCTGCAGGCCCGAAACCGCAACGTGTTATTGGGACAGTTCGGGTTCTGTCCCATTTTAATTTTTGGTCATCTGGTAAGCCCCAGCAAACTCCACGGGTTCGGATACCGGGTCTTGGTGCCCGAGGAGGCATCGTCGTGCCACCTTAGGGCAATTCGGAGTTTGTATCAGCTTGGTAAGCCGTGGGGATCGAGCCCCTGGCGGCCTTTGTAAGGCTATTTTCTGAGGTTCGCATGGTCGGACCACGCAAACTATTTTCGTCGAACCACTTTCGGTCGGACTTCATTCAAATTTAGGCAGCAAACATTAATGGCAGTTACGTAATATTCGTAAAATCCGGGGGCGGTTTTGAGCAGTTGAAAGGGCGCAATGGTATCAATTGAGTGAGTAACTTTTCACATTTCCCCCCACAACTCTTCCCCCAATTCCTTGTGCGATTTCCGGTGATCTTCCCCATTTGCTCTGACTATATCTCTGGCGACTGCGTTCTTAGACACGTCGGGTCTCCTGCCCTCTATTTGAAAGGTAGTTTTCTTTTCCCCTTTTCCTTCTTCTATCATTTTCTCCCTCTTTGACCTGTGATGTGTGATTCGGGTTGTGAGGGTTGTTTTGCGGCTCTGGTTTTGCATGGTGGAGAACGGGCTGACCGGGGCTCGTCCTCCTCTTTTTCCTATTTTCTTTTTAGGTTAACTTTTTTCTTCAAGATTTTGTTTCTTGTGTGAGAGATGGATTCCCCTTCTTCTGATTCACAAAATAGAGAGGGGTCTGGTTCTGGGGGGATCAACCATACTCCGCCATTTACTCCTTCTCCCCCTAGGAGTATTAACCCGATTGACTTCACCAGCCCGAATTGGAGCTTGATTCTACAGGGGCTTGAGAAACCCGGCCTGAGTGGTGCCCAAATGGTTAAGGACTCCGACTCTGAGTCAGGCACGATAGGATGCTGTCAGAAGCATTTCAAGGGCTGAACGGGCTTTGGGAGGCAGAGAGGCCAGTGGATTGGGCTGGGGTGCTGAGGTGGCAACCCCTGCGGAACCTGAAGTGGTTGGGGAGTACGTCCTTCCTTCGGACTGGCGCAGCCACAGGGTATTGGGGGTCGTCTCTACGGTCACCTGGGACATGATAAATGCACTGGCCGAGTCGATCCCTTGCCAGGGGTCAAGTATGTGATCCCTCACCCTACTAATCGATGCTTCAACCCGCCTCCCGGCTTCAATTTGTTCTACACTGCAGCAATGGACAATGGTGTGGGGTTGTCTGTCCATCCCTTCTTCAGCGAGGTGCTGACCTCATACAACCTCTCTCCATTCCAGCTCGTCCCCAAAGGGTGGTGTCACCTGGCCGGAGTGCTGCTGGTGTGGATGGATCTTGGATTGGGTCTCCCGACAGTCCAAGAGTGGCACTACATGTACCAGCTAAACCAATGTGATGACAAGCACTACTACTACTTTACTCGATGGCACGGCGGGAGGTCGATACTGATAAATAAGTCCCCATCAAACTCCACAGGGTTGTGGACTACGTACTTTTACCTCCAGCTCGATGCCGAGAACTCAGAGTTCCTCAGGCATGGAGGGAATCCGACCAGTGGGTGGCTACTCCTTAAAAGACTTTCCCTGTTCGAATTGTTTGCTGACTAAACCTTCTTCTGTTTTATAGGTAATTCCTGAACATTGCTGATGGATGCCGAGCAAGTGAGGGTCGACAGGGCTTATGACATCAGCGTGAGCGACCGTGAGTGGCCTATCGTTCAGAATGGCCGCTTTGTCACAGTGAAATCCGTCCTTGACGGCCAAAACTGCCTCTCTTCCTTGCCAGACTCCATGATGCATCATCGATCGGAAGTGCCACCCGAACAGGTTGCTAGATCCCTCCGCGAGAAGAGAGAGCTTGCAAAGAGGAGGAGGAGGCCCGACGTCGGGCCGCAAACCCTCCAAAGCGACCCCACGACGACTCCGATCTTCCCCCTCCACCTCCTCCTCCTCCGCCGCCCTTCAAGGTCCCGGAGAAGGTGAGGATGGAGTCCTCCTGCCCCCTGACTCGCCAGGAAACATCGCAACGAGCCGAGGAGAAGGGCAAGAACAAGGAAGTCGGGCAGCTCGAGCACCGTAAGCTTCGACGCTCTAGGGAGCGTGAGTCGCGCAGGAGGACATGAGCAGGGTTGTGGTGACCACCACAGCCCCTTCGGATGCGCTCGTGGACCCTTTCTTGGTTCGCGCACGTGATAAGTGCGATATTTCGTTCACTTATCAATGGATTTTTGGGTTGTTTTGATGACATTAATGTGTGTTTTCTTTATTTTCCCTGCATTGTACTTGTTTTATGCTTGGTGTGGTTGTCATGGTGAAAAATGCAGGTTTTGGAATGCAAAATTGACTAAGTTAGAGAATGCATTGTTTCATCCATGTGGTCTATCTCGACCGACGTGCAGGGTGTTGGTCGACACAGATGCAAGGAAGAGTTGGGTCGAGATGCAGGCATTTCAGGATTTTCCCTCCCTGTCGATTGACAGAGAGCATGTCGATCGATAGGAAGTTCGAGAAGAGGAGATCGACAGACGCATAACTGGTTCGAAATTGGGGGCGTGTGTCGATCGACACACGCCCTGTCGATCGACACACGGGCTTGCTCTGCGAAATTTCTTTACTTATTATTTATTTCCATGTTGGAACAATTAGACTTAGTATGTATAATATTGTTTTGGCGATTTTATACATTCATGCCACTTTTTAGACCTAGACTTATAGTTTTCATAGTTCTTCAATTATTATTGCTTGGATTTGAATACTGGGATCGAATTTCTCCAAGATTGGATTCAAACTCAAGACTTATTTTATTTATGAAGTACTTTTACAGGTTTTATCCTTTCATATTTTTGTTCAACATGAATATGTGTAGGTAATCTTTTGTTCAGATTCTAGGGTTTATGTGATTGTCTTGGATCATGTGTAGGTTATCAAATCGATCAATATTTTAAATTGGTTTATCAATTCTTGTGCTTTCTTAATCTGATTAAATTGGCCATTTGATTAGGTTTTCATAATTAATTAATTTGAGACTGCAAAGTGAAAATTGATTAATGGATTTAAGAATTGATAATATAGATTTTTTATTATGTCTAAATAGAAAAATTTAATCCATAGGAATAAATCTGATGTTTTTGGGAGTTGTTAATTTTTCTAGAGACCAAAAGGGTATAGGAAATTAATAATCTACTTTATGAATTGCCAAACCCTGAAATTTGTAATACTTTTCTGATGTTCCACCTCAATCAATATTTTAATTTGATCGATGATTTTCCTTGCATGCTATCCTCGATAGGAACTTGCCATGGAATCTGATCTTTTCTCTAGTGTCTGAAAACCCGGTTTACTCTCTGCTTTAATTTAATTGTCTTGCAAATTTTAGTTTCAAGTTTCAAAATCCCTTCAAATTTCTATTTACTTGGACAATAAACCGAAAATCAAATGTCTCAGTATATATGATGTTCGTTTTTACAATCTCTGTGGGATCGATAATCTTAATTTGCCACTAGACTATAGTATTACTAAAAATTTTGTGATCAAATTTTGGCGCCGTTACCGGGGATTTTTAGAATTATCTTGTTATTGAATCTGTTTTAGGATTATTGATTTGAGTTGTAATTTTAATTTCCCTTTAATTTTTCGCAAGATTTTCTTATATTTTTTCTTTTAAAATTTTCACCAGATTTTTCCTTTTAATTTGTACCTCTGTCTCGACCGATAGGACGCATATCGATCGACACAACCACTGCGGCCGTGTCAATCGATAGGCAGACTGTCAACTGAGACAACCATCGATATTTCAAAATTTTCTTTTTTTTATTTGTTTCGTCTGTTAGTTAATTTCTTTTCATTACTTTGTTGTTTTCGTGTTTACTCACTCTTCCCTTGATTTATTCTCAGGTAGTTTATGAACACGAGGAGGAGTGGTAAAGCACTGATTCCATTCGACCTTGAAATTGAGGCTACGTGCAGAAGAAACAATAGCAGGAGAAACCGAGAGGAAACCGCTTCAAGCAGTCAGACTGTCAAAATGGCTGAAGGCAATCCACAGAATTTTCCTGAACTTACACCAGAGCAGACAACCGAGCTTTTGAGAGAGATGCACGCCATGCGGGAGCGCATGAGGATACTGGAGCAGGAAAGAGCCAACAACAGAAATCCTCGAGACAATAATCCACCAGGAGACCCTTCAGATGATAAAGATGATGAGGCCGAGCCTAGGTTTGATGCTAATGATGATGAGGATGCTATCCAGAAAAGATGCATGCCAAAGTTCCAGGAGACTGATTTCAGCATTGGCATCAATGCCATAATTTCGAGCTGAAGACTGGTTTGGTGCAGATGGTTCAGCAGAACCAATATGGGGGCCGAGCTACTGAGGATCCCTATTCCCATCTTGACAAATTTATCATGCTCTGCTACACTGTCAAAATCAATGGAGTCAGTAAAAGTGTCATGCGGATGAGTTTCTTTGCCTTCTCTCTTCGAGACAAAGCTCAATCATGGTTTTCTACTTAGGATAAGAAAAAAATTGGTACCTGAACAGAACTGAGGAATGAGTTTCTAATGCAATTCTTTCCCCCCAGTTGTAGGGTTTTTCCGTGAACCGAATCACCAAAACCAATTTGAACCGGATCGATTTATGGATATTACACATAATCTAAATTCACAAAACCCTAGCATGCTCCTATGAATTTAATGCATATTTTTGGATTGAGAGATTAACGTAATTCCGTCGTCTCTGTACCGATCTTTTGCGTTTAAATTCCAAACTTCAATTCAACCACGCAATTCGATTTCTCTGCGGAAACAGAAATTAGAATACTAATTTCTAGAGAAAAACGAAAATAAAGAAAAGGGAAGAAGAAATCTGTTGTTCTCCAGATTAGATCTTCAGATCTGTGTCCCGGTGCTGATCAAATCTACTACTGGTGAGGACTCCGTAGATCTGTGGCTTGAGCAGGACCAGAATTCAAAAATTCTCCTCCTTTCTTCTCCAGATCGGCGCCCACTCTCTCTCTCTCTAGGTTTAGTGTGTTTCAACTATGTTATGAAGTGGCTAGGGTTTCAGAGAGTGAGAGGTCTATTTATAGACCTAGGGTTGTAAAACCCTAGTGGGCTCCTAGGCTCAATTCAGCACACTTATTGGGCCAGACCTGGGACCTAATGCAAATAATAAAGTGGGCCTATAAATTAATTAATTCTCATGTCCACAACCCATGACACAATTAATTAATTAATATTAATTATTTTTCACCACAGAATTAATACTGACCTACCCCTTTATTACCACATTATGAGAACGGGCTGCATTAATTGAGAATCCCCATATTTAAGGTTACCGGACATCCATTAATTAATCGGAGCCTCTGACAAGCTCTAACTAGTACCACTCAAATCTTATCACTAATCAGCCTGCAGGACTTTGGCACGATGAATGTTATTGAGCTCCTCAGGGAATGTCCCCATCCTATTACTCGAATATGGTTACCTAAACCTAGTCTCAGGCGGTACTACACGAACTGCTGTTACCCAAGATGCGGATATACGAGCACGTTACTTAGGCTCTCCACCATGGCAAGTCAAAGCAACAGTCAACCCGTGCAAACCCTTGAACCTTCATTAGGGTTTGGACTCAATCAATATAACGAGATCTTGTATTCGCTGATGTCAGACAGACGAATACATCTCACTGCGGTCCATCAATACGCCACCTCTGCGTACCAGCATGTCAAGTAACCAAGATAGACTACTTATTCCGATAATTCTGCAGCCATCCGGACAGACGTATTCGCATACGCTGTCTCGGTTGTGATCAGGTTTATGTCTCACTAGGTCAAGTGATCATACTGTCTTCTGCGATCTACAACACGCCGTATGATCGTCCCTATCGGTGAGACAAGAGGATACCATTGTTCATACATGTACGATTGTTAACAGATAGGAGAAATAAACCGTTGTATACTCATTATAATAAATGCTTTCAGTATACAAAACCCATCACCAGTGTCATCAGACAAAGGAGGAAGGATATTACCAGGTTTACTCAGAGGCATGATTGGTCGCTAAAATTATTAACGACTTAGTAGAGCTAACAATATAGCGGCAAATAAAAATTATCGATCCCACGAGGAATGAAATAACGATCCATCCTAAGTACTGAACTATAGTTTCTCAGGAATTTTTTTGAGGCGATCAAATTTTAAGGGGTTTGGTAACATTAACTTGAAAATCTTAAAGAGAAAATAATTTTCAAATAGATCCCTTAAAGCTAGACAGAACAATTCAACGGGTTTCAATCAAATGCAAAAATACAGATTCTAGGGATTTATTACTATCCTTCCTGACATGCAACAAATAAATCGATCAAATCCCAATTTAATTCCTTGAAAGATGGAAATCAGAAAAATATTGTAAACTTCTTTAATGGACAATTCACAAAGTAGATTATCGAAATCCCTTTACCCTTTCAATCTCAAGAAATAATTCGATAACTCCCAAGATCAATAGATTAAATCCTATAACCTAACTCCCTCTTTTTGAGACAAGAATAAACGATTATATTGTGAAATCATTTTCCTGATAATTAATTATCACCTTTTGAGTCTCAATTAATTAACTAATAACCTAAATAAGTGGCCAACAAATTAAGGTTTAAATCAAAGCACATAATTCCACAAATCTAACAAGGAAGGACATTCGATTCAATTAATTTGTAAACACATAGTCAGAATAGGTTTTTAATCCTAGAATCTGATTAATAATTTAGTTTATCATATTCATAACAATAAACATCATGAAAAGATAAAACATGTAATAAACTTGCATTGATCAAAATGAGTCTCGATGTAGCAACAACAATTCCATCAACAGTCTTCAAACTCCAAAAACAATTCAAACATAAAATTCTGCCTTGAAATAATATTCTATTCTAAAAACTAGGTGTCCAACCCTAAAAACTCGAATTAAAGTGTTTATATAGGTGTACAAATAATCCCCACAAGGTATAGAAATAAACAAGGAAGAAAACCGCCAAATTCTCGCAAAATTCACTCCCGCGTCGACCGACACAAACTCCACGTCGGTCGACGTGCACTCCAGCTAGACATCCGCTGCCTCGACACACCACGTCAGCATCGACTGACACAGAGCTCGCATCGGTCGATGATAAGTTCATATTTTTACTAATTTATCAATGTGTTTCTTTAGTATTTTTAGTGTTTTTAGAGTAGTTTATTCATCTTTGCATGCATGATAGGATTAATGCACATTAGATGCTCGTGATGGTGTGTTTTGCAGGTTTTTGGGATGAAAAACGACTAAGGAAGAAATGAAGCCCCGAGGAAGGAGTCTCGACTTCGACCGACGTAGACCCGCGTTGATCGAAGTCGAGGACAACAAGCAATCGGCGTGAAGGGCTCCACCTCGATCGATGCCGGCGTGCATCGATCGAAGTTGATCCGAACTTCCACGTCGATCGATGTGAGGCCACGTCGGTCGATGCCGACCCTTTTGGCGGATTTTCCTTGATTTTTTAGATAGATTTGTATCTTAAATCCTAAGCCTGGCAGGATACATCCAAGACAACTATAAAAAGCCCTCTCTAGGTCGAAAATTAGTGTGTTAGTTTTGAGATTTCATTAGAGAAAAAGACTATAGCAGCAAATTAGAGTTTTGAGTTTATTTTCGCGTTCGGATTACATTGTGGCAACAACTCAAGATTATTCTGGATTTGAGTTTTTTTCTTTATGCAAGACTATTTCAGGTTTTATCTTTTTATGTTAATTCTGATTATGTTTTTGCATAGCTAAATTCTCTGTAGATTCTAGGGTTTCAAATATTATGCCTATGTATGATTGAATTAAATTAATTGCCTTTCTGATTCGTAGTTTATGAAAGCTAGGACTTGTTATAATCTTGATTACTGGCCATAAGTTAGGATTAATTTAGTTGAAATTTAGAGACTCAAAAGGTAATAAATTTCAATGGAACATGGTTTTCATAGTACAAACTGTTTTTCTTGTCTGAAAAGAGAGAATCGATTGTAGGAATAAATATGTAGATCTAATTGGAGTTAATTATATTTTTTTGAGACTGAAAAGATAGAGTAAATTAATTAATCAACTTTGTGAATTGTCCTCACCAGAAATTCATAATATCTTTCCGATGTTCCACTACGAAGAAGAATGAAAATTGGCAATTAATTGGTTCATGATTACATGTATGGCATGATAGGTAGAAAACCCTAGGATCTATGATTATCATCTTCGAATTTCAAAGCCTTTCACAATTTACTGTTTTATTCTGCTTTATTTCAGTTTTAGAATTCATACCGCAAAATCTTGTTTTCTATTCTCCTAACCAATTTCAAAAAACGATCGATTTAGTACTTAGGATTTATTCGTTACATTACTCCTCTGGGTTTGATAATTTTATTGGTCGTTATATTATTAGCTTTGCTAAGTCGCTAGTGAAATAATTTTAGCGATCAAATTTTGGCGCCGTTGTCGGGTGGTAAATAGAATTAAGCCTTACTATTATTTCTGTGCTTGGAATTTTGATTTAGGCTGTAAATTTTGCAAGTTTAAATTTCCAATTTTTGTATTTTTTGTAGAAGTTCGACTTCGACCGACGTCTAGTAGTGTCGATCGAAGTCGACGCAATTGAGTTGTTTTTTGTTTATTCTGTATTTTTGTTTTTCTTTTCCAGTTTACCCCACTACCTCCTTTGTTGTACAAGTAGTGCATGAGTACAAGGGCTAAAGGAAAGGACCTACTAGACTACGATCCAAAAATTGAAGCTATTTGCCAAAAGAACCGAAGGAAGAAGCAGGAACAAGGAAGCTCGAGTAATCAACCGATGGCCAAAATCATACCACCAGGGGATCCACCAGTTCCACCGGTACTAACTCCGGAGGAACAAGCCTTGCTTCTGCAAGAAGTTCAAGCCATGAGGGCACAACTCCAACAGCTAAATCTTGAGAGGAACAATCAAAATAACCGGAATCTTCGCCGCAATCCACTTTTTGAGGATGGCTCTGAGGATGAAGAAGAACCACTGGACGAGCCTATTGATGATGGAGATGAGGACGTGGATGCCATTGAAAAGCGGTATCGACCTCAGTTCAAAGAGACGAATTTCAGAATTTGCATTAATGCCAATAACTTCGAGCTAAATTCCTTATGCTCTGTAACACTGTCAAGATCGGCGGGGTTAGCAAGAGTGCCATCCGAATGCGTCTGTTCGCGTTCTCTTTACGGGATAAGGTACATGCCTGGTTCACTGCACTGGACAAGGGGAACATCAGTACCTGGACACAGCTACGGAATGAATTCCTAGGGAACTTCTTCCCTCCGAGCACCATCAGACAGAGAAAGAAGGAAATCATCCGGTTTGCCTAACGATTTGACGAGAGCTTCTACGAAACTTGGGAGCGTTACAAGGAATTACTGAGATCCTGCCCGGGCCATGGTATATCACTAGGAGAACATGCAGAGACATTCTATGAAGGGATCAATGAGAGGACTGTTGAGCTGGTGGATGCCATACTTGGAGACACCATCATGACTAAGAGTGGGAAGAAGGCCATGGAGTTCTTCTAAAAGAAGGCTAACAACAACCAACGTTGGTCCTCGATTCGTCATCGACCAGTGAAGGTTGTTGAGAAAGTTTTGGAAAAGGTCGTCGGAGAACCTGATTTGGCAACCGAGGTGAGAAAACTGCACGAAGACTTCGCTACATTGAAAGCGGAGCAGACCATTGCTGTAGTGGAACTAGTGCAAGCTCCGGTTGAAGCGGACTGTGCCGATGTAAATTTCATCCAAATGGATGGTTATCAGAATAACTACCGCGGAGGATATCAGCATCATAACCAGCAGCATAATCAGCCCTACAACTACAATCACGCTAGGAATCACCCTGGGATTTCCTATGCAAACCCTCAAGCTGCAGAACAACCACCACCTGGATTTGCAGTACAAGATGGAGAAGTGGTGGAGAAGAAGAAGCCAAATCTCGAGGAGATTTTAGCTAAGTTTATGCAGGGATCCACTCATAAAGTGAGCAAGCTGGAATAGGATATCTCAGGAGTTAACACTGAAGTAGACCGTGTGGAGAAAAATATGCAAATCATTGAAACACATGTCAGTCAGATCGCCAACGCCCTCGGAGTCCAGCACAAGCCCGGACATCTTCCGAGCAATACACAAGTAAACCCCAAAAATCAAAATCAGAAGAATCATGTGAATGCCATCACACTGAGAGGGGGTAAGTCTTATGACGGGCCGAAACATCCAGATGCAGACCCACAGGAGACCGATGAAGACAAAAATGAAAGAGAGAACATAGAAGTGCCCTCGACTTTGATCGACATCGGGCACGTCGATCGAAGTCGAGGCCCGACCGCAGCAAACACACGAGGCCCCATGTTGTTCGATGTAGGGCCACCTCAGTCGAAGTCGACACCTCCGCCGCCTCCAAAAAAGCCACCAATGTCATTTTCTTAGCGGTTCGTGAAAACTAAAATGTAAGAACGATATGCACGCTTCCTTGAGGACATGAAGAAGGTGCACATCAACATTCCATTGGTCGAAGCACTGCAGGAGATGCCCGAATACATCAAATTTCTGAAAGACATGGTCTCTCAGAAACGACCATTCCTGGAGCACGAAACGGTAAACCTTTTTGAGAAATGCAGCACGGTAATTCAAAGAAAGATGCCACTAAAGAGAGAAGACCCGGGGTCCTTCACCATCTCCTGCATCATCGGAGGAGAGACCATCAGAAAGGTTTTATGCGACTCGGGAGCATCCATCAATTTGATGTTGTTGTCAATTTTCAAGAGGCTGGCCATCGAAAGCATCAAGCCAACCACCATATCACTGCAGATGGCGGATCGTTCTATCTCCTACCCAAAGGGGATTGTGGAGGATGTGCTCGTAAAAGTGAAAGACTTCATCATATCAGCCGACTTTGTGGTCCTAGACATGGAAGAGGACCACAACATTCCACTGATCTTAGGAAGACCATTTCTGAAGACTGGGGGAGCTCTGATCGATATCCGAGATGGGAAACTAATGTTTCGCGTTAACGACGAGTCTGTCACTTTCTCCATCTACAAGTCGATGTAGAAACACAACGACGGAAGCTACAAGGAGGAATGTCACATGATTAACTGCTTTGATCCAATGATCTCCTCTCCATTCTCTTCCCTTAAATTCAATCAAGATTATTTAGAGAATTGTTTACGACACTCGTTTTTCTTTTCAGATTTGGATACAACTGAAGATGAGCTTGTTGATATTTTCATGGAGCTCGACGTGCGAGAAGAAGTCCCGAGAGCATTGGAGGAGAAAAGGGAGACGTTGCCACCAAAATATCGCAAAATTGCCAGAGGAAGTCGAGGGAAGGTCTCGACTTCAACCGACACGAGCTGCGACTCGATCGAGGCATGGAAAACCCCCACGTTGATCGACGTCGACACTGCATCGATTGAAGTCGATGATTTGGGGGCACAAAAAGAAGCGAGATGTGGAAAAGGGGGCTCGACGGAAACTCGAACTTCGATTGACATCGACTCTATGTCGATCGAAGTCGAGAGAAACTAGATGAGTTCCAACTCCGATCTGCCTATTCTTGACCTCAAACCTCTACCCAAACATCTCAGGTACGCATATTTAGGTTCTGATAACACTTACCCGGTTATCGTGCCTTCCTTTCTGACGCAGGTTGAGTTAGAGAAACTGCTGAGAGTTATGAGGAAATACAAGTCCGCGATTGCCAGTGCAAACATCTTCTGCTTGTATACGGCCACGTGGTTCTCCAGATCTCTTGCTCCATCGTAGAGTGTGAAGCTGGGCGGAGTGAATCGCTACGATAGTTCGACTTCCGCAATCTCTGGTGCGAATGGGGATTCTGCATAGCCTCCCTTGGGATTGTCCTATCCGGAGGTGGAAGACCGGGAACTCTAGCGATGAGAGACTCAAAGTAGGTTGCGGCACACAAGTCCATAAGTGGTTTATGTTGATTGCTTCGTGTGACCGGTATATCTCAATGTATTGATAGGATCAACAGTGAGATGAACCATTCTATTTGACATATGAATGAGTAAAGATCTCGGTAACTAGGTCGGATCTAAAGTCTATTGAAAGCTAAGGGGCACACATGGATTGACTGTCACTTTGACTTGCTATGGTGGAGAGTCTTACATGTACTCATATATCTGCATCTTGGGTGATGGCAGTTTGTGTGGGGTTTCCTCAGG
>JAPKLW010000161.1:519254-537038 GCA_026898455.1 Plectranthus barbatus | reverse complement strand
GTTTATTGATACCATTATACCAATAATTAACTATTAAAATAACGTTAAACTATGAACGGCATCGTTTTTATAATTCATTTCTTCATAAAAACTTGGGATATTTTGATTCCTCAAATGATGCTAAATCAGTATAATGTGACTATTAATAACTCAAATTATCCATAATTTAATTAGATTTGATTCCATTTAAACTCATTAAAAGAATTTTATTACTTAAATTAGTAATTTAAACTCCAAAATATTGGACTCGTATCTTGAGCACGTATAGTATAAGTGACCAACGTCTAAAGCCCCAAGACCTCCAATACTATAATTTTTAAACAAACAGTATGCATTAATTAAATTCTACTGAACTCACATATGATATATTTTTATTAAAATTCAAACTCATAATTTAGTGGATTATGGATATAAACAAACCTTTCAAACCATTTGCGCCTCAAGTTAGAAGCAAAGAATGGTTGATAATTAAAAGTGGAAATCTATTACAATCTTGTAGCAAATGTAGTAGCTCAAATTTTGAATACAAAATATTTTTTTAAAAAAAGGAATTTGATTACCATGATTTAATTTTCAACAGCATTGATTGAAATATGGCATGCAATCCGAGAAATGCGAACTGAAATCCAGTTCAGCAAAGCAATGAATCTTTGATACAATCTACATGTATCTATTTCAAAATTTCGACTTTTATTTTGCTAATTTAAATAATACACTGCTTTTTTAGAATGTTCAATTATTTCTCACGTAATAGTATTTAATACATTACATTTGCTAGAAGTTAGAAATTATAATCAGGCGTTCTTAATCTGAATAACTTAATCCCGTGAAATACAACAATATTTTGGTCGACTCGATTTATTTCGATGATAAATTTTATTTTAATTAATTATTTTTTTTAAAAAAAATAATAATTTGCATTAAATAAACCTCAACCACATAAAGGCTTATATTCAGGAGAAGTGACCGAGGCACATTTTGTAACGCTTCTGACTTTGGGAAAATTGTATTTAATATCACTTTGTCACATTGTGCAACTACTTACCATGGTTTTGAATAAATATTCACCAGATTTCAAAATTGAATTTACATCACCTAATCCTAATTGGCATTTTCTCAATTCATTAAAAAAAAAAAGAAAAATAAATCAAATATTACTTGCTTTTTCACCGTTGAAAAATGTATATGATGCTTTGTATTTTCTTTGTAATAAATTGTAATAATATCGATCCAATCTTAATAACCTTATTTTGTCCCATTTCCAACCACAGTATTCATAGATTGACAAAGTCAGTTCGCTTCTCCCTTAATTATTAAATATTTAAAAATAATAAATTAAAAAAAAATAGAATCTATGGGTTATATTAGAAATTCAAAATTTTTTTTTTGAAAAAAATAAACCCCAAAAATACCGTTTTAATTTATTAAAAAAGGAAAATAGTGTGAGGAAAAAGGAAAAATATCCGGGACACTGCTAGTCCATTGTATTTCTTCTCTCTTCTCTCACTAAAACCGTTTCTCTCTCTCTGTATTTCTTGGACATGAGTAAACAGTGAAGAAAAAAGAAAGAAAAAAGAGGTTTTTAAATTTGTTTTTGTGTGGTGGTATCATTTTGCATGGCTGCTTCGTCACACTCGCCCTTACTCTCTCACTTTTCACACCCATAAAATCCTCAATTTATTGCTTTTTAGTTGAAGATTCTTGCTTTTTGCTTCTCAATATAAACAGCCCGGATTCCGTCAGTTGCTTCCCTTCTTTCATTTCTCTCCTCTTCATTCATCTCTCTTTGCTCAGAGCTTTTGCTGCCATGGACGAGTGGGATGCCCAGAAGATGTGAGTTCATGAATATTATTTTTCTTCGTTGATTCTGGTTTTTCTTTTTGGTTGATGATGGGTTTTTGTTTTTGTTTTTGTTGCAGGTTGGATTTGTACATTCATGATTACTTGGTGAAGAAGAACATGCACACAACTGCTGATATCTTAGCCAGAGAGGCTGAAATTGATCCCCAGCCTGTTGGTATATCATCGTTTCCTTCACTCTTTTTCAAATCCTTCATTTCATTCTTCTTTCATTTTGGTTTGTGTTTTTGTTTCCATCAATGGAAGAATCAAGTCATTTTATTGTTTTAATATCTTCCCATAATTAAAAACGATTCCTTGCTCAAGTTTCTTTGTGTATTTTTTTTTTCTTGAGGAAAACCCGTCGCTTATTTAGCGTTCAATTTTTATTTTATTTTTTTTTAAAAAAAAGACTTTCTAGAATTTATAAAATCCTTTTTTTTAAGAGGGAAAAATTAAAATGTTTATTGCATGTTCATTTAATCTTTTGAAAATAATTTTTCCCAGAGAATTGAGAGCTATTGCTGTTTTGCATGGTGATTTCTTGACCGATTCGGATGTTTTTTGCCGATCGGTATCATAGACAAGTTTTAGTTATAAATGATGTAATTAATCAAATTTGAAAAAAAATATATATATTTGAAAATAAAAGGGTTAGAATTTAAAAGAAAATAATCCAAAAGAATCAGATCTGAATGGAGGTAATCAAGGTGTGGCTGAGTTCCACCACAAGAATGAGTTTGATGAATCAAATTTATTGGGGTTTCGATGATTTTATATTGAAATTAATTTTTCAAGAGTTCAGGTTCAAATAAGTCCAAGATCAAGTCCTACCCGGTCGAGACTCATTTAATCCATAAAAAAATTATTTAGTTTTTGTGATTTTGTAAAACCAATTTAGCATACATAAAAAAAGAGATTAAACTGTATTTTTTTGGAGAAAATTGAACTGTATATTTTTTAATTACGTGTAATTCAATAAAGTATTTAAAAAATATTTCAAAAATTCATGTCGGATCCACTTCAAATCTATTTCGGATCAAATCAAAACTCACTACTCGGGTAGGAAGGGATCGTTCTGGGCCTTCTGGCCCAATTAAAAACTACACAAATAAATGGATTGGATCCAGATTTTTTTTATTTTTTATTTTTAAAACTTAGATCCACACTGGCATAATTGACTACATATTTTATTTTATAATATTCATAGAACTAATAAAATTATATTTATTTTTTAGTTTTTTATTTTTTGAAAAATAGATTAATTTTATTCATCAATATTGTACACCAACTATATATATACATTTAATAAATTTAAGTAGATCAAATATAAGTCATACAAAAATAAACCATATTATTCTAAATAACTTCAAGATATAACATGTTAAAGAAAAAGTGAAATGCACTTTTAATTTTAAATTTGTTAATGTTTATTGCTTTTGTATATTATAATATAAAACATTAGTAAATAAAAAAATAAAAATAAAAATAAAACAGACATTAATGTGTTATGATGAGGAAAAGAGTACTATTTTACCAATTTATTTAGTTTAATATACTATATTTGATTGATTACATTGCAAATATAAAAAAAAATATCTGAATTAACTTCAAAATAAAATTGTAAATAAAAATGTCAATCCATAAAAATATAATAATAATAATAATAATAAAAAGCCAAGAGAAAAGGGTTTTAAACTGGAAAAAACATAGTATGTGAATTGATCCGATGTGAAAAAGGGGTAGCCCTAAATTAGTGGACTAACAGTAATGGATAGTTCTCCATATTATTGAATCGACAAATTGCGCGAAGCGGAGAGTGATGATTTTGAGATTTAATATATTGAGTATTGTTTGATTGTGCAGCAATCAATCCTCCTGAAGGATTTCTGAAGGAGTGGTGGTCCTTGTTCTGGGATGTTTACTGTTCCAGACAAAAAGCCGCTGAGGAAGCACAGGCCAATGCATCCAAGGTTCTTCGCTTTCCCCAATTCTCTTTCCCCGATTGCATGTTTGATTGCGTTCGCGATCCGCAGAGTTAGATTGATTCTGTTGTAATTTTCAGGCACCTGTGAATGATGGATCATCTGGGTCACAAAGTGCTCCTCCAGATGCCAACTTTATGCAGCAGAACATGTTTCCGGAAATGCCTGTGCCAGGAACTCCTGCCATGCTTCAGGCTGTTAATCCAGCGCCCATGCCAATGTGGTTGCCGATGCCAATGCCAATGGGAATGCCGATGCCAATGGGGATGCCGATGGCGATGCCAATGGCAAGGCCGGAGATGGGTAGTATGCTCAAGAATGCTTTTCCGCCAATGATGCCAAATATGGACTTCAGCGCTAATCAGTTTGGGCAATTTCCTATTTCGCTTGCTGACAACAGTTCGGGGCAAGATCAGATGATGACAGATTTCATTGCTCAAAGGGTGCGAGAGCAGCAGAATCCAAGTCTTCCTCTTAGGAACCTTGATGCTGCTAACTCCAATGTTCTTAATGTTGATCAGTTTGCCAACATGTTGCCTTCGGGTAGCAGCTCCAGGTAATGTTATATCAAACCCTTCCTGTCTGTTCATTTCTAGGACTAACTTAAATCCGAGTTGATAGACTGTTACCTGGGCCTATCGAGGGGTGAGTCTGCGAAGAGCTGACTTTATCTGTATGTGCTCTCGTCACGTTGGTGAAGTGAACAAATATGAATGTTAACTAGCTGTAATGCATGGGTTACTTCTGACGAACTATTCTGTGTTTCGGGGAATTGGTAGTATGTTTATATATCTGTCTATGTGTTACAATTTGTATCTCAATCTGCAATGACTTGTTTTGAAGGAAGCAAAAAGATCTTTTGATCCAGGTTTTTCACTTCAGAAGGGGTAAATGGTTAACGGTCATTAATTGCAAGATGCTAATATTTTCTTTAATTTGCAATCTAATCTTGCAGCCGTCATAGGAAGAAAGCTGGCAAGCGACATCTTCCTGTTATCAATGTATGATGTCTGTTTTACAAACAATAATTGGTGTATTATGTTATCACACAGAATGAATTTGAGTTATACTTTGTGCGTTTTGCAGGATGTCAACTATGGTGCTGGTTTCAGAAGATCTGTCACTTCGGAGCTACCTCCTCCTGCTCCAAAACTGCTCCAAGATGCTCAAGATGCTGGTTTGTTCATTTGACTTTTACTAGTTTTAAATTATTTTCCCTATGCTTGGATCATACATTTTCATGTTCAATGCTTACATTCTTTCTGCTGGCTTGCATCCCAAAACATACATATGTACCCTGGATAATTTATTCCAGCTATTGAGAATAGAGGAATAAGCTAATAGCCTTGAAGGAATGTTAATTCTAGACATATGCTGAATAGTATGAAGCTTCCATATTCTATCTTATTAGGTTTCTGAAATACTTTTAAAGCTTTTGCATATCAACCGCCCCTTTTATAAAGACCGAACCTTGGGTAGTGTTATTTGTTATCAACAAATAGCAAGCTGCTGCATTCTCTTAAAATATCTTCACCGTATAATGAAATATGCTTTCATGCTATACAATATTTGATCTTTCACATATGATCCCGGTGCGCGTGTGCGCAAAGAAACTTTCTTTAGATTTTGAAGTAGGAAAGATGAAGATATAAAACTTGCTGTTGCCTGATTCTGGCATAGCGGCATAGGTTATGAAAACTTGATAGTTTTTGTGTTTGTCAAAATTCATCTAAAGATGGATCAAAGAGACGAACTTAATTGAGTCTTAGGGGTCCTAATGAAGTGCTTGCATTTCTTGTGCAAAAATATTTAGTTAAACCGAAGGTCCTCGGCAATAATTTCCCGATGGAATCACTCTCTTGTGCACTAGCAAGGCACGTCAAAACACACTTGGCATATATGATTATCTAAATATGGTTGGTCTAGGACAGTTTGTCATGTACTTTCCAATTATTTTGGAGTTTTTTGGTTGGTTACTATAATAGCCAATTTATGTCCATCTGGTTTAGGCTCTTCAGCAAGTTCCAACTCTCCATGTCCTGATACCAGCTCCTGAATCAAGAATATGCTCATGCATGGAGTAGCCTGAGCGGCAAATGTTTTCTCAATCACAGTTTTAAGAAAACTTCTTGGCTTTCTGTAGCAAAAACTCAATTACCTGGAATAATGTCGTCTATAGTACGACTGTGCTTGTGAACTCCCTTCTATGATGTTTGTTCAAGAAAATTATTAACGTTTCTTGTTTTTTGAAATCTATGGCGTATTACCCTTTGTTCAATTTTAGTTTCATGCATTTTCATGGTTATTGAGATGCATTTTATATAAATAAGATTTATAGCAAGTTAAGGGTAGCTTAAATTTAGCTTAAAACCTAAAGCAAAGTTAACACCATACTCAACCTTCTAAGGAAAGAGGGTGATCCGCGAGGAAACTCTCAAATTTAGTTTGTCAAATGACCATTGTCGTTGCCTAGTAAATGTCTCTATGTTTGGTATTGATTAACACGATCTCATGCTAAAAAAGTGAAGTATTTCCATTGGTGAGGAGATCAAGATGATTAATATCATTCTAATGGCAGTATTATGGTTTGGCTGGAGACTTGGTCACTATGTTGCTATTATTACAAGTATCGACAATTGTGTTGTGAGATTGACGAAAAAGGGTACTTAGTGACGTATTAGTACTGAGTATTCGCAATGGGAAGGTCTAAAATTCGAAAGTATTGAAGATTTGTTTCACATTAGTTATATATAGTTGTCGTATGATGGTGCAATGAAGCGAATGGTGTTGGAATGTAGACTGTACGAGAATGTTAGGGTTCAATTGTAGGTAGTAATAATTGATGAATAATTGGTGCATCACAAAAGTAGTGCTATTTTTGGCATTGGATGGATGCTCGGGCAATGAGAAGGAAAAAGAAGGTTGTTTTAGAGGTTCAAGGCCATGGGGAGCTAGGTTCTTTTGGTGGCTTAAGGATAAACCTTTTGAGGAGCACCACCAATTGATCAAAAGTTAGGGCCTATGCCTTTTCCCCTCCTTCTAATCTACGCGGCACACAACTCCGATTCTTTTTCTTATTTCATATCTTATACTACGAAAAATATTAGAATATAGTAGAATCACATGCTCTACATAAATACTCCAAATAAGATCTCGGACTATTAATTTCATGTTTCTATAATTGTTGTGTCATTAGTTACTGTCATCTTTTGGGGGAAAATCGGTCGCATTCCTTAAATTAACTCTTATTAATTTTCTATTGAGCGAATATTCATCTATTCGATACCATATGAGGAAAAGATCATTCGTAATCCTCTATTAACTCTTATTCATAGTCTATTGAGCGAATATTCCTCTACTCGATACCATATGAGGAAAAGATTAGTCGCAATCCTCAAATTAACTCTTCTCTACTTGATACCATGTGATCACGATGGTCAACTTTTTCCATGTCTCAAGCTTAAATTGAATGCGATATAAGGAATGGAGGCCATTTTCTCATAGTATTGTGAGGTTTACACATGGTGGCAAACAAGATTTTGAAATGCGAAAATAGAAATCGAGGAACTTTCCCATATCATCTTTGGGTTTGACAATAAGAAGAAACACCATAAATTCTTATTTACAATATAACAATCAACAAAAAAACTCATAAAATCCCAAAACTATGTCATAAAATTCATGAAATTACTTGTTGAGAGTTTCGAAATGAGTGAGTTGTCATTGTGAGGGTTTAAGGGAGATGAGAGAGGAAAGGAGATATTATGTTAAGGTTTTTTTTTTTACATGTGTTTTGTAACAACTCCTCAATCTTTTAGGAAACCAATATCAAAAAGCGCTAAAAAACGACCAAATGCGGCAAAAATGATGCATCCTGCTCATGCGCATGAAGGACTTACTCTTTAAAGGTGTGCACCTCACACTATTGAGGTGTAAATCACAGTGTACGTGGAAGAGATGTAGCCTTAGTGGCAGTTTTCTATTGCCTCACCTCTAGGCACACTTGGGGGTGCACATAATCGCGGTGGAGCTTTTGCAATCAAACTTTCCTTTGTTGCTCAACGGTTTATCTCCCTTGGTATCAAGAAAATCGTAATCTTCCCAATTTATAGTTGGAGAATTGTTTGGCTCGAAGTTACTGGCTTACTCATTCCAAACTCAAACATATTCATCTAAAAGCCTTTGGTTATAAACATTTTCCTTGCATGGTGAGAGAGTTAATCCTCATCTATCATGGGTAATGATTTGATTTTGTAAACAACTTATTATTTGATAAATTTTGAAAGTATAAAGCAATTATGTGTCCACGTTTTGTTTTTAAAATAAATAAAAGTTTTGTATCATATTTTTATCGATACTTGTATTATCCTTTGGGAAAGGCTATTTTTTTGGCATTTTGTGTACAAAAGAAGTATTTCTCGTATCAATTAAAATATTACATGCTTTGATTAAAAATCGAAGTGGTAATTTGAAACTACTTTTAACATGAATCAATAAGTAGAAATGTATATTGTATGTGACTTGGGAAGCAGAAGGGAAAGGAAAAGAAATATGATTTAGCGGTTCAAGACCATGGGGAGCTAGTTTTTTTGGTGGCTAAAGGATACACCTTTTGAGGAGCACCATCAACTGATCAAAGTTGGGGCTTATGCCTTTTCTCTCCTTCTAATCTATGCGGCACACGACTCCTATCCTTGTTCTTATTAAATATCTTAGACTACGAAAAATATGAGAATATAGTAAAATCACATTCTCTACATATATACTCCAAATAATCACTCAGACAATTAATTTTCATATTTATATAATTGTTATGTGTTGTCAGTCATTGTCATCTTTTGAGAAAAAGATCGGTTGCAATCCTTAAATTAACTCTTATCATAGTCTATTGAGCGAATATTCCTCTACTCGATACCATATGAGGAAAAGATTGGTCGCAATCCTTAAATTAACTCTTATTCATAGTCTATTGGGCAAATATTCCTCCATTCAATACCATATGAGGAAAAGATCGCTCGCAATCCTTATATTAACTCTTATTCGTGGTCTATTGAGCGAATATTCCTTTACTCGATACCGTCTAATCATGATGGTCAACTTTTTCCATGTCTCAAGCTTAGATTGAATGCGATATTAGGAATGGAGGTCATTTTCTCATAGCATTGTGAGGCTTACACTCGGAGGCAAACAAGATTTTGAAATGCAAAATACAAAATCGAGGAATTTTCCCATCACTTCCCTAGGTTTGGCAATAAGAAGAAACACCATAAATTCCTATTTACAACATAAGAATCAACAAAAAACTATGAAATTCATGAAATTACTTGTTGAGCGTCTTCAAATGAGTAAGTTGTTGTCATTGTGAGGGTTTGAGGGAGATGGGAGAGGAAAGGAGATTATGTGAGGTTTTTGATGTTTACGTGTCTTTTGTAACAACTCTCCTACCTTTTATGAACCAATATAAAAAATGCTAAAAAAAGGCCAATTGCGGCAAGAAATGATGCTTCCTGCTCATGCACCTCAAGGGCTTACACTTTAAAGGTGTGCACCACTATTAAGGTGTAAATCTCAGTGTACATGGAAGAGATGTTGCCGTAGTGGCATTTTTCTACTGCCTCGCCTCTAGGCACACTTTGAGGTGTTTGCTTAAAACCATAATCCTAGTGGGGCTTTTGCAATCAAACTTTATTTTGTTGCTCAACGGTTAATCTCCTTTGGTAGCAAGAAAATCTTAATCTTCCCAATTTATAGTTGGAGAATTGTATGGCTCGAAGTTACTAGCTTAATCATTCCAAACTCAAACATTTTCATTAAATGCCTTTGGTTATAGACATTTTCCTTGCATGGTGAGAGAGTTAATCCACATCCATCAAGGGTAAATTTTGAAAACTACTAATTTTTTAATTAATTTTGAATGTAATTTTGTTTCTAAAAAATTAATAAAATTTATTATCATAATTTTTTTTTTATATACTCCCTCCGTCCCACTTCATTAGTCCCTCTTTCCTTTTTCGTCCGTCCCATTTAATTGTCCCTTTATCTAAAATGGAAAGTTAATATCCATTCACTAATAAAATACTCATTTCCTCTATCTCTACTCGCATTGGTTATTGTGCCAAATCTCAAGGGGACTAATCAATCGGGACGGAGGGAGTATTAATTATCCTTTGGGAAAGGCTATCTTTTTTGCATTTTGTGTAATAAAGAAGATTTTTCTCGTATCAATTAAAAATATTACATGCTTTGATTGATAATAGAAGTGGTAATCAAAAAATAATTTTAACATGAATAATATGTAGAAACGTATTATGTATGTGACTTGGGAAGAGGAAGGGAAAGGAAAAGGAAAAGAAGGTGATTGTCTCATCTCTTCACTTTGTCTCTATTGTTCCTTTTTTTTTATAATACTTCAAATCAAATTACTTGATTCTAGATTCAAGCTCTCTTCCTTAAAGTGGAATCTTAGTTGGTATTCCACAATGCTACGGAAATCACTCCTAGTAATTTAATGCCATGAGAAAATAAGTTAAGATATCTAAAAAAGGAACAAATAATATTATAGAAATGTAGAGAACCTACGCCTTTTCAGCCACGTCACCGAATTAGAAACAAGCTTTTAGAAGATTCTTTTCACAAGATAGAAATCGTATTAAAAATGACATGTCTGCCCCCGAGCTGTGTCAAGAACAAAATTGATGCTCCAGACACTTTTCTTGACCCAAATTCCAATTATGTCTCAAAGATTGATATGCCTATTGCCTTGAGGCTCCATACGTGTTTAATGCTCGTAGCTTGAGACATTTGTGTTGATGACCAAAACAATACCCAGTTACAAGTTTTATAGTCTTTTCAACGCCTGCAGTTTCCAGATTCTTTTTCTTCTCTCCGTATAAGTGGCTAGTTTTCATTGTTTGCTAGTGAGCGGTCAAAACATATTTCCACTGGACATGTAACCGGTTTAAGGCCAGTAAGCTCTAAATAGATTTGAGTATTTTTGGTTTGGTTTTCAGGTACTATGAATGCAAGAGGTTATGATATTCAGAGAAAATAATGATAATTTGTTGCTCTATTTGATAGATTTTTCCTATATAAAATATTAGGTAAGGCATTGATGATCTTACCAATTTTTCTGGCAGGTTCGACAGTACAAATAAATTTTACTAAACAAATATGACTATAAATTCTAGATTATATTCCATTTACTTAACAAATGCTAAGATTTTCTTTATTTGTTTTGTGTAAAACAACATTGGCATCTGATCTCAAATTTGTATCCTCTTTTGCATGGTTTCTCCGGGTCCTAGTTATGCTGCAACAGATGATGCCATGTTTTCCAGATTATATGATCCATGTAAACATGACATCATTTGGTTAATGGGATAAGGGCTTATGTAATCCCTACACACATGGTGTCATGTTTTGCCAGATAATCCATGTAGCAGGGAATCCCATATGTCTAACTAAGCTGCCATTTGAGGCTAGGTTTACAAGAGTTTATGGGAAGCTATCCTCTCGCACATGGGACCTGATTTGACATAACCATGATTTCATCAATTTCAGTTCTTAGTTCAGACATGACTTCTAACATTGTCTAATGCTTCCCGGGCTAAGTGCTATCTGAGGTGGTTAGTCTCTCCCTAGTGGGACATTAGTTAAGTTGACTAGAGAAACACTGATGAACTTAATACCTAATATAGGGCAAACACACCTATGTTTTCTGTGTGCTTATGGCAGTGGAACTTATTAGATATTGGTGCTGCGCATACATTACCAAACTGCAATAATTTTCTGGCTTATTGGTATATTTCTAGGTTCTTTCTAGAATAGCCATTGGCATAGAGTTCGGTTATTTGTGCCTATTTATTAGATTTGATAACTATTAATTGGTTCACACATCTAAATTTCCTGCATCTTCTGGATTGCTTATATTTGATTGTAAAGTTTCAATTCAATCTTTCAGGAAGGAGGATGTTCGAGAAACTTCCGTCGAAGGGGTGTTACTTACCTGTAAGACCACAATTTTGTTTGTCAAATATAATTTTGGCTGCTGCACGATTGGTTCTTACTATTTTTCCTTCCCAAAGTTTAACTATTCGCTCCACTTGAAATTGTGTCAGGTATCAGATCAACAGACAAAATACTCAGCTCTATCTGAAGGCTGTCAAGCAGACACGTATTCTGACTTGGCAGCACAAGCGTCAAAAAAGCTTATAATATGTGGATCTGAAAATTCAACCAAGATGATCAGTCCTACCCTCACTAATGATGGCTCGAAGGGGAAAGGTGTACAAGTAAGTTGGACTGAACTTTGAAGTACTCATGCTCTTTAGCTTTTTTATTTTGTTAAGAATATGCTCTTTATGATCAAGGTTACCTACCACATCAGGTTTGTCGTCTCTATCTTTAAGTATATTCTCTAAATATTCTTAATATTCATAAAAAGATTTGTTAAATATTTGTGGCCTTATCTTCATTTTTTATGTACTGGGTATTTTGACCCTTTTATTCACATTTTATTGTACCAGCCTCTAATCATTCAACTTGCGGAGCTGCATGCATGAGACAAATCCTTTGTACTTTGATGTTAACGAAGAATAATATATCTTCTTAAAGTTTTTGTGGTTATTTAGTATGAAAATGAAAGTAATTCCTGACCAAGATAAGTAGAACTATATATGCGATGAATTACAAAAACTCAAGAGGATCTTTTGAGCACCTTTCATTCTGAATTTGACAATCACAGTACTTGTGAAGGGTCTAGGAAGAAGTCCCTTGTAACTGTGGTGAAGTTGTGTCTGAAATTCATTAGCAGAATGCTGCTAATTGTCTGCACAATCATTTAATTTTTAAGATTTTCCACAGTTACAGATTAAAATCCCTGTTTCCTCTCATGTGAATAAATGGTACTTATTTTCTCATCTATATATAAATGGCTCATCCCCGTTTTTTGTTGAGTGCAAAGCACCCTTGCATTTGCGTAGTCTGGATCGAGTCTCAATCTGACAAACTGTGGAGAGGGTTTTCTGTCACAGTCATACGGTGCTTTGTCTTTCTGGGATGTGGGCTCTGAGCATGGTAGTCAATTGAATTAGTCCTGGTGCTTTGGAGTAAAAATTCACATTTAGTCAAGTTTATGTCCAGGATTTTGGTCTTAAAGCGACAGAACTTTGTTAAATGACAATTTGCTCTTTGTTTGTAGATTGAAAGGAATACCGAAACAGAGAAAATAATAGATGAGGATATAGCATCTTTTTTCTCAAATGATGAAGCTCCTGACGATATGAACATTTCCTCTACACACCCTTCGATTCAAAAAGAAAGCGAGCAGCCAGGCAAGTTTCCCTTTCATGCAATGATTTGCTGTTATGAGACATCTTTCAGCGTGTGGGTTTATCTGAGTGGCGTGTTGAAGGGGGGAGCAGGCTATAATTATTTTTCTCTTCTACACATGATGCTTATTGTTAGTTAATAAACTGGTTGGCTGTTTATTGAGGGTTATTTTGTATTCTTTGAGTGTTCTCTGTCATGGTATCAATTCAGCACAATACTTGCACATGATGTTATTCATGTACATATGTATGATCAATGTATAAATGCTTTACTGAAGTATAACTCACTGCTTGTTTATCAGGCTTGTATCATAAGAGCTGAAGCTGAATTTGTTTGCAATATTATAATTTTCAAACTTTAAGTAGGGATGATTGTGTAGTGACTATGTAAATGGAAAGAAAATCTGGTGATCAGATAGTCATTTCTATGTTTGTGAAGTCGTATGGTCCATGCATGAGCAGATGCTTATGGACATCTTCTATTGGGTTGCAGAGTTTCCATTCAGAGCAATTAGAAGTATCCATCCAAGTAATAACAAGCTATCATGCTGTGATTTCTCAGCCCACGGAAAGTTTTTAGCTGCTGCAGGGCATGAGAAAAAGGTTCTGCAATTTAGTTAATCCTGAAATTCTGTTTTATCAGAATTTAATTCTTAAGTGATTGAAGTTTTCGTCTTGTAACAGGTGTTCATTTGGAACATTAACCAATCAACCAGACATTCTATCCCAGGGCATACTCAACTCATTACAGATATCAGATTTAAGCCAAATTCGAATATATTCGCAACTTCCTCATTTGACAAAGTTGTGAAGATATGGGATGCAGCCAATGTGATAACTCTTTCCTTATATCTTTTAACTGCAGCAACTGTTTTTGATGTTGTGTTTCATTACTGCCAGTAACTTTTCATTGAATCGTGTGTTTTATGTCCAACATGCTATGAGCTTAATTCTATACATCTATACTTTCTTCAACTTCATTTGGAATCTCCAAGCATGATATCTTATGATTAGTTTTCCTTTTTACCTTGTTTTCCCCTCTTGTCTACAGAATTTGGAAAACTTTGAGATATAAGCTTTTTTTTGTTCCTCTGCCAATAACCTAAGCTAGAGATGATTGTTTTGAGCAGACAGCAAGTATCTCACCTATTTTGTCGCTTTGCTGGTTCAGACAAAAAAGTTACTTTTCAACCTTGTTGGGCATGCGGACCAAGTGAATTCAGTGGATTTCCACCCAAAAAAGGCGAATCTATTGTGCTCTTGTGATAGTAATGATGAGATCAAATTATGGAATGCCAGAGAATCTACTTGTCTTCGCTCTTTTAAGGTCAGCTTGTGTAATTTTATGAGACGACTTTTACCTTGTGCTGGGTCGTATCTTCTCATATATCTTGGTTGATCTGAAATAATATTCTGCTGATAGTAAAAGGATGTTTTGTATCTTATGAGCTCTGTCAAAGTGCTAGACAGCTTTTCTTATTTTAGAAGATCTTATTTGCTTGCTAAGTAAGTAGGTGCACACGAGCTCTTTTTGAAGAATAAGGGGACCCCAACTCTTTTGAAAAACCTCTTGTATTTTAGTCTTTATAATTACAAGTTGTCATTTTGAACACATTCTCTTGATTTGAAAGTAAGATATAACATCTTACACTATGTAGGAGCGTAAGCTCCTTAAAGTATGTTTAATCAAACAACCCCTTCCTTCCATACGTGGTTAAGTGTAAGTGTGTAAGATTTTCCCTTATGCGATTTATTGGGTTTGTATTATGTAGTTTCTTGAAGTTCCGCTCACCTCAAAGAATCATGTACGAATTGTTTCGTTTACTGATCACATATTTATCTGATTTAAAATGTGCCAGTGTTGGGAACATGGTGTTGTAGTAAAGAAAATATGAGGATTTCCTTTGGTTCAAATGGTTCTGATTCCAATTTTTGATGGTGCAATGTCAGGGAGCTACTAGACAGGTGAGGTTCCAGTGTCGCCAAGGGAACTTTCTGGCAGCTGCAACTGGAAATTTTATCAATCTGATCGACGTGGAAACTGGCATGATCCAGCACCGCTTTGAGGTAGCGTCCGAGTAAATTATACCTCGTGATTTCTCATGAACTTATATTGGCATGCGTTGTTTACCAGGGACATGAACATGAAGTTCGTACATTATGCTGGGATGTATGTGGAGAATACCTTGTTTCGACGAGTCAGGACAGCGCGCGCATGTGGTCAGTTGTAGGTGGTAAATGTATACATGAGCTGCATTCTACTGGTAGGGACTTCGCGTCATGCACTTTCCACCCTGCCTATTCCCATGTCGTGGCTGTGGGTTCCTACGAGGTACGTACTAGTAGACAGTTGTAGCTAAATTCTGTTGTACTTCATGCGAGAAGTAGTAATTGTTGAAATGGATGTTTTTGTGCAGTCAATTTATATATGGAATCCCACCATGGGAAACAAAACATGGAAGTTCCGTGCTCATCAAGGTATCATCTCTAGCATGGCAAACTCACCTGAGACGAATATGATCGCCTCTGTCAGCCATGACCAGTGGCTCAAGGTCTGGAAGTAGGCAACCACTACTCTCTGGCCCTGCTCTCTAAATTTGCTTTATCTTATCATCATCAACTTTCAAAGACAACAGTCTCTAAATTTGCTTTACCTTATCATCAACTTTCAAAGACAGTGCTCTCTGAATTTACTTTACCTTATCATCAACTTTCAAAGACAATGTTCTCTAAATTTGCTTTACTTTATCAACTTTCAAAGACAATGGTTTCTTGCGTTCAATTATGTTGTTATGAATACATTCAAGGAATCAATAGTTTGTTTCGGTTGGATAGACAGATTGGAACTTGAGTGATTATCTATTTATTTGGTCTTCTCCTATCAAGATTATGGAATGTGGTTCTTCCTAGGATTTTTGGGATAGTATATTCTGGAATTTTTCCACCGTACCTTATTCCTAATTGAATTTTATAGTATGAGAAAAATTGATATCATTACAGTACCAAAGTTTTGGAAAGGTCTTGGGTTAGGCAGGCCTAAACGATTTAGGCGGGTTTTATCCATTAACCCAAGCCCAAACTCATATAATATACCCTAATTGAGATTAATAAACCCTGTTTAGGATGGGTCAATCCATTTGAGTAGGATAAAATCCGCCTAAATTATTTAGGCCTGCCTAACGCAAATTTTTGCCCAAAGTTTTTGGTATACCGAATTTTTTATGAGTAGGAATGATTTTGGTACTGGATAATTTATACTCCCTCCGTCCCGGGTCTCTTGAGACGTTTGACCCGGCACGGAGGTTAAGAAAAAGTGATTAATGAGTTAGTGGGGTTAGATTAGTTAGCTAATTAAAGTTTTAAAAAATAGAATAAAAAATGCTAAAAATCACATCCACTAATTAAATTTAAAATTACATGTAATCAATACAACACTTTTGATCAAATCACAAATTTGGAGCCATTTTTGCTCCTAATCCCTAATTTGAATTTACAACACAAATCAACACATTAAAACAAACACATGAGCATTAACACTACACATTTGATCTCAGAAGCATTCATCATCGATCCAAAAAAAAAAAAAAGAGAGGCCGAGAGAAGAATTGGAATGGAGGCAGGCCGTGAGCTTTCGGAATCGAAGCGGAATGAGCTCGTTCAATTTCTACTTGAAGGCAGCAAGGATGGTAAGCCTTTAAGGGGCAAGATCACCTCTGCAACCAACATCTTCGGAGTCCACCGATCCACCGTTCATCGGCTTTGGACAGCTGCAAAGAAACAAAGAGAGAATCAAGGTTTTATTCATTTGAAAAATCTGAAAAAAGGGGTAAAAAAACAAGGGAGTTTAGAGTTAGACCTTGATAGGTTGTCAAGGATGACATACTCAAGTAGAAGCACAATAAGGGGAGTTGCTAGTGGGCTTGGGGTAAGTAAGTCATCGGTTGGGAGATGGGTGAAAGAGGGCAGGATTAGGGCACATACCAATGCAATTAAACCGGAACTGACTGCCTCAAATCAGGTAAGTAGGCTGAAGTTTTGCCTTCAGTCGTTACAGTTAGATAGAGAACATAACAACATCAAGTTCATGGAAATGCATAACACAGTCCATATAGATGAAAAGTGGTTCTACATGACCAAAACCACACATAGGCATTACTTAGCACCAGGAGAAGAAGACCCTTACAGAAGTTGTAAGAGTAAAAAGTTCATTACCAAGGTTATGTTCATGTCTGCAGTAAGTAGACCAATAATCACAGATGAAGGGCATGTAGTATTCGATGGCAAAATAGGCATCTTCCCATTCACATACACAGAACCAGCCAAGAGAAACAGCAAGAATAGATGTGCAGGGACAATAGTCACAAAACCAATTGAATCAGTCACAAAAGATGTGATTAGAGATTGTTTGATCTCTAAGGTATGATCCTTATTCATTCTCAGCTTGCACACAGGCACAAATGGCATTAACCAGAAGCACACAGGCACAAACTTGTCCATTCTCAGCTCAAATCATCATAGAATGGCATTACATAGGCTGCAGAAGCACATAGGGACAAATACACTTGCACACAGGCACAAAAGGTAAAAACCAAAAGCACACAGGCACAAGGTGTTCCATTCTCAGCTTGAAA
>JAPKLW010000161.1:438449-480537 GCA_026898455.1 Plectranthus barbatus | reverse complement strand
TTTCTTCTATTATTGCAGCGAATTTTTGCAGCTCAAAACTACATCTGTAGCATCAATTTTCTTAATAAATGGATAAGATCAAGTCTTATTTCACAACTAAGAGGTGATTTACACATAGTGCACCCTTATATATATATATATAACTCGTGCATGATGGACTTATGATTAGAATTTTATTCTTTAATTAGGATTTAATATATATGAACGTTACTAGAACTTTTTCGCATGTTTTTTCAAACATAGAGAGAGAAGTAATTAAAGCTGCTATATTGTAGAGATAGAATAGTAGAGAGGTGAAATGGGTGGTGGAAACTGTAAAGAGAAATTAGAAAGTCATTAAGTCATAGGGCCCTAGCTAGCTAGCTAGCAAACCAAAACCAAAATAAAAATAAAAATAAAAAGAATAATAATAATAATAATAATAATAAAAAGAATAAGAAGATGAAAGAAAGAAAATTGGGCATGATATGATTGTGTGTAGGGATGTCAATCGGGCTAACCCGTTGGGTTTCGGGCTAATCCTATTGGGCTGCGGGCTATTCGGTCCGGGTTTAATCGGGCTGAATTTTTATCGGGCTAAAAATTCTTGAACCTAACCCTAACCCACCGGTTTTCGGGCTGACCCATCGGGTTGGCAATATTTACGAGTTTATTTTTGTAAAGATTTTCTTAAAATATTTTAACAACCCCTAAAACAAAATAAAAAAAGAAAATGATGAACCAACATAAATAAAAGACTTCAAATAACAATATCTTTGCAAAAAAATAGTGATAAGTGGATAATCATAGTTTGAAAAGAAAAAAAAAACATCAATCCTTATATACCAACTAATTTAAGTAATAGAAGTACATTTCTCAAGTATAAAATGATAAAATAATAATTAAAAAAATTAAATATAGCTTTCACTTGGGTGAACATAACAACGAGTGGCTAAAGGTTCTTGAAAGGAAGAAATGAGTAGGTAAGCTAAATTGGAGAGTGACGAGTGGAAGACAGTGAAAGAGGAAGAAATGAGAGATTTTTCGATTTGAGGGTAAAGGACTACGTCATTGGGAGAGATTGATGAGATTTTGTGTGACGGAAAATTAGGTATATAATTAATGTGTATAGTATGATATAAATAATATTAGAAATAATAAATAATAAATTATTAAATATATTATTAAATATTATTGGACCTACGCGCCGACCCGCAACCCACCGGGCTCAGCCCATTCGGGCCGCCAACCCGTCGGGTTCAACCCGTTCGGTTAAAAATAATTTTGGGTTGGAAATTTCTTACCCTAACCCGCATTTTAGCCCACCGGTTTCGGGCCTACCCATCGGTTTCGGGCTTTATTGATATCCCTAATTGTGTGGCAAAATCTTATACACTTTTTATTACTTGCAAATTTTTTATTTATTTTTTCTTTTTTAGCTTTTGAAGACAACTGCACCAAAGGAATAATCCAGTGTCTACCTTTACCACTACCATTACATTATTACATGTATAAATTATATATATTACTTCACATTGGATTCTGGCTTTTCCTTTTTCTTGACTAAAAATATATATGGTCCATATGCTAATATATACTGAAATTATCCATTATTATTAACTGACGTTTCCTATTTCTACACCTTTCCGATTAGCTAAAATTGTGATTTCCGCCATCATAAATGACTCGGTCATTTCTTTTCTTCCACAAACTTCTCTCTACAACTATTACAATTCGATATATTATTGGATTTCTAATATTTCTTACACATTAATTTTGATAATTAGGTAGAGCACAGGCCTGGTTGTGATGGAAAAGACAAGAGGAGATGATGAGGCATGATTTGGTCGTCGGTCAACTTGATTCTGTGAAATGATTATACTCTATGCTTTGGATTTAGCCAATTGGATGTAACCATTTTACATCAGCTTTGCTTTGGTCATGATTTATATATTCAGACAATTTTACGTGGGAATTATTTGCCTGTCTCACTCTCTATCATACATGATTATTTCATTTTCACTCAACCACACGTGTCACCCCTTTCCAACTCTCTTCAACTCTAAATACTAATAATCATCAATTCTCTCTCCCACTCCCCCCTCCCTCTCTACAGATTTAATTTCTTTCTTTCTGTCTTTTAAAAAAGAATCCATGAGGCTGGTGCAATAATTTTTTTTAAAAATATTTCTTTTAGGATCTTTTTATTCTCTATTAGCGTGTGGAAACATGCATTAGATTGCAAAATATATCTTTGCGATGGCCTTCTCCAATCTCCATACACAGTACTCATGCATGCATTGATTCGTCACATCACAAATGTTGCCCCCCTAAAAATAGTTATTTATACCATTTTCCTTCTATAAAATTTAAATACATAGTTTTCTTTAACGTTATTGCTTCATGTATCTTATTTGTAAGCTGCATACCTTTTTGAAGCTTAATTTGTGAACTAAAAAACTTGATTTTTGAATCAAATAAGTATTATTTGTTAATAAAAACGTATGACATAAGTGGGGATGGGGAAGTATCATATCTAATGTATTTATTTTTTTAGAACTGAATTGCATGTATTATCGATTAATCAGATATTACAATTTCATTCCTAATTTCTTAAAAAAATAAATTAAAGGTAAGAGTTACTCCATGCATCAAAATATGTTTCTTAATTTGGAAATTATAAGGTATAAAAAGTTGTATTCGTTTTTTTTTTTTAAATTAGATATACAGATATTGGAGTGTTGAAAAATAAAATCATGATTGGACTGCCACTTGAATGAATTGATATATTGTAGACCCAATCATCCATCATAGAGGCCAACATGGACCAGTTCGGGCCCAACCAAAACTCGACTACGACCCGACCCAATTACCTCCTGCCATATGCTAGACCGAAAATGGTAACTCTCACCCAAATATATATATTTTTTTCTAATTTATTATCCACTTCACTTGAAGCTGAAACTGAAAATTGCAACAGCCGGCGGCGAAGTGACGACGGCGTTTCAGCTCCAGATAAACTCCGACGGCCCTCAGATCCCACACTCAAAATGTATTAATTTAAATTAATGATTTATTAGACATAGATAAAATGTTTTCAAATTATTTATCTGTCTAGTGTTGAATCTTGATATGTACTGTCAATTACTTACAAATTAAAGTTTACAATGGAAAAAGACGACTATTTATTACTCCATTTAATTACCATTGCTGCTGCACATCATATGACTATCTGAAAACTATCTCCAAATCCTCTCAAACACTCGTTCTCTAAAAAGTCTCTCAAAATTCAAAGAAACATGAAAAGTTTATGTTCTATCATTTTGCATTACAATGGTCAATGGGGCAATCAATATATACAACTACATCGGTGGAGATGAAAGAGTTGTCATGATACCCTCTCATGATATCATGATAGAAGAATTGTGGAAAAATGTTCAATACATCCTCGATTCTCATGTCATGGTAGGTTCTTACACTCTATATTATCTTGCTGAAACAAGAAGCGAGAGGAAGGTTCATTCGATGCTCGCGACGGATACGCACCTTCAACAGTTTTGTAACATATTGTGGGAGCCGAATGTTTATTTAGTGATGAACATGCAATCCGATGCAGCTGCTGGAAGCTCTCGGCGACAACCATCTTCGTACAAGCCATACATGGCTTCGTTGAGCCCACAGCCACACAACCTTTATAGTCCAACACAAAAAGATACTTCGTTTTTCATCATCAATGATGTTTGGAGAAAGAAGTAGTGGAAGTCGAAGTTCTCCAGTCCCTCATTCAAACCACAATGCTCCTGATGATGATAGTGATGACAATGATGAAGACGGTGCCGATGCACAAAATCCCAATATAGTTGTCGAGTCTAATGATGACGAAGCTGAATTCGATACATACTCATCAGATGGTGATGAACGCCAAAATTACAATGCTTCATTGTTCAATTGTATTGAAGATTTCACTGCTTGGGTCAGAGAACAAGGTGGTATGGGTGCCATTGTATCAAGCCTACTTCCGGCTAACCCATTACTGGCAGAAACAGTTGATGGCCTAACTGGACAAATGAATAATAGGTTACTTCCAATAATTCTTGTAGATATGTCCGACTCACCTATATTGTCAGATCTAGAAACAGTATTGGAAGGGAACTCGAAAGAGGCTCAATGTTTTGGAGAAAAGATGACTTATACGTAGTCGTCGAACTTTGGCACATGGAGCATCACGTTGAATTCAAAGTGATGGGTTCTTCTACAACTCGGGTGGAGTACAGTTGCAACCGAAGTCCTAACTGCACATTTATTATACGTGCCTCTAATTCAGCAGGATGTTGGATAGTCTACAAATTCACTCCAACTCATAGTTGTACTATGAGTCTAAACAACATCCGCGGTAGAAGTATACGATCTAAGGCTATCTCAGCTTATTTTGCCAGGAGGATGCGTTGACAAGGATCTATCATCAATCCACGAGATATAATGGGAGACTGTTGTTGTGCTAGTAGCTATCAAAATTATACGCAAGTGCACGTATGTCTAAACAAGTAATACAGATCTAAGTCCAGATATCGTACCCAAGGGAGTGAAAGTGAATCGTGCACATTCTATTGCTTGTAAATTAATGGTGTTTTGTGATTTCTCCAAACTAAAATAACAAGAAAGCATATAAAATGAAACCAAACAGTGCTAAAACAATTAATACTATTTCTTCCCACAAAATAATCATAAACTAATAGACTATGGTTTTAAAATCGATTATAAAATGCACTCGGGTTATTGACTTTTGTTTATCTCCTCTCCTATATGCTGCAGCATCGTTCAAGCATCAACTTCTGGTTCTTGCAACCACACTTTTTCTGTCTAGTCTATCGTCACAGCTCTAGATCTATGTTTTCTTGTTAACCTTCATATGTATATGATAGATTTTGCCTTCAAACATACTACTTTAGAACAGGGGTTCTTGCAAGTCTTAGTAACTATGCATGTCTACACTAGAAATCAAGATTTGACCACGATTCCCTCATCCTAGATCTCCTCTCGGTCTCACTAGGCGAGATCTCTACCTGCCACTGTCGTGTTTAGATAGACAAACAAACCAGAATCGAAATCAAACACCAGATTTAATACTAGAACAGCTTCAACATATATTCAAGAAGAAAAACCAGTCAATAACTCGAGCTTAAAAAGGTTTAGCTCATGCTTACAAAAGATAAAAAGCAAATAACATTCAAACTCATGTTTTCAAACATCATTTACGTAGAAATATTAACAATGAGTTGCAAAATAAAGATAAGCTATTCAAGTTTGTTGTAGAATCCACTTCTGCTTCTCACGAACTCCTCGTTCTCCTTGCTCAAACTCTTATGCCGATCCCCTCATCAATGTTGTATTCCCTCAATGTTATTTTCCCTCAATGTTGTTTTCCCTCAATGTTGTTATCCTCCTATTCTCTCTCTCTTTTCTCAAAATATCTCCCATGTCCCCTTTCAGCTTCATCCAAGCCTTACACGTGGCTCCTCAATCTGCCTTCCAGCTCTGACAGTTCTCCTGGGTGACACGTGTCTTGCTTTTGGGACAGGATCTGAAAAGTGCTAAGATCCTGTCTGCTGTGGTCCTGAAGATTCCTCATTAGAGTTCTAGTCATGCTGCTCCTATGCTGCGACATCATATCAACTCTTCTTGCTCTTGTCATGCTCCAGCATAATGAAACCTGTGATACTATTCCAACAATTCCTTTCCCAAAAACTTAAAGTTAACACAATACTACTAAATAAACCCGAATTTGAAATGTTAACTAAACAACCTATATTTAGTTACTTATCCTATAAAACAATCCTAATTTAGCACATAATTAACTAGACTAGACACAAAATAATAACTCTTTAAGAGAGTTATCAGAGACTTACAACAAAATTCTAGTATTAAGGTCAGTTACAACAATGCATTGCACGCTAGAAATGGAGCCATATCGATAATTTATGGTGGCTTAGAAGATTTTTAAACTTGCTACCAAAATATCTCAATGTTCTCAAATAATGCAATTCGGGCACTATTAGCATAGCTAAGGCAATAAGCTTAATCTATCCTGAGGCGACACATGCCTTATGTGGTTATCATATTCAAAATAAGTTGACGACTTTCAATGCAGCAATCGTGAAGTTATACCACAAGACAACCTATGCTTGATGTTCTATCGTCTATCAGAAGGCAATGGGCTAGATTGAACAACATTGCCCCACTGCATACAACAAACTCATGACGGTGGTGCCTGAAAAGTGGGCTAGGTCAAAATGTTCGGTTCGCCGGTATAGTTTCATGACATCAAATGTAACAAAAGTGTTCAACTCAAGGTTGTTATATGCTAGACGTCTGCCGATTTGTTCCATTATCGAGCAATATAGGCACATTGTCAAAAAATAGTTTGATGAACGGCGAGATAATGCTTTTGCAAGAAATGATGAGTTGACTGAGGAAGTCATGGCAAAATTGACTCCATTGGTGGAGGTTTCAAACAGGTACACGGTTACGCCTATTTCTGAACAACATTTCAAAGTCAACGACAATGTTAGAACATGGAAGGTGGATCTTCAAGACAACTTATGCGTCTGTCGGGAGTTTCAGATGGATCTCATTCCATGTTTTCATATTATTGTTGCAATTTGGTTAGTAAAATATTTCATAAAATTATACTTTCATGTATAATGATCAAGTTTTTAATTATTATTGCCACAGCTTCAAGGGTACGAGAACCTACGACTATCTTTGTACGTACTACAAGACATCCAATTGGCGAGAAATATATGGAGTGTTAGGTACTGATGTAAAAATCCTACCTTAATTTGATGTTTTGATGTGTTAAAACTATATACCAAAGTCTAGGTCTTAGAGTTATTACCTCATGTAATCCTTGTATAGGATGATCGAGTAGTAATAGTCTAGGAAGAAGGAAGTCATCATAACTGTGGAACAGTTTTGTAGATGATGACGCCATTCAGACAAGATAACTATTGAACATACAAGACGAAGATGATAAGAACAACGTCACGAAAACTGTGGACACAGTCTTCACATAGAAACTGTTGAGAGGCACTCACAATTTCAGACCAAGACAGTTTCACGTCAAGGAATGCGTATATGGCAAGATGTCGAACAAGTCGCAGGAGAACTTCAAAGAAGTCAATGATAAAAGACAGTCAGAAACTCAGCTGCGACTAGCGTACAACATTGTTCGACGTCTGACACATCAAGTACAAACTACTCAGAAAAGCAGGACAATGTTGTAGAAAAAGGCGGAGATTCAGGCGACTTTTCAGAGAAGGATGGAATTTGATTAGACATCCTTCTTAATGTCTCTACCGGCTAGTTTCTGGGCTCAGACCTTTAAATAGCAGGAATAACAGAGACATTAAAACCTTTGCACCTCTGATTGATCTCGCGCATATTTGAATCTCCGACACAGTTTACTCCAGCCTCTCTACAGAAGTTAAAGCTCAAGCATTAAATACTCTCAAAAGAGAAGGCTTTATAATCGTGATTCATTTCTTGAACACGAAGCATTCATTGCTAAAAGAATCTTTGGAGATTCAACGTGTAACTTCTGCTACACGAGGATTAAGTCTGCTGACTTAATCTATTATCTTGGTGTTCTTACTTTTAGAGTAAGAACATAGCAGCCTGATCTTGCAAAGGAAGAACAGGTTATCACGGGCAACTGTCGACCAGTGAACGTTCTGGGAAGAACACAACCATCCAACCACCGAAGAAGGAAAATGGAGGTTTGTCCTCAGTCCAACTTCGAGCCAGTCCAAAGAGAAGATGCAGAGCCTTCGACAGACCGAAGAAGAAGTGAAGTACAATTGCCTGGGCGAGTGATCATTGTGTTGTGGACAGAGGTTTCTTCAGCAACTGGCTATAGATCGTGAGGATTGTATCTTTATAACTTAGTGAATTATCGAATTTGATATCCGAAGAGTGGACGTAGGACTTAAGGCTCCGAACCACTATAAATATCATGTGTCGTTTACAGCTTTTGTTTACATTACGCACTTTACAGTTTTCAACTATATCTTGAAACCTTCAACACTTATCGTGTAAGTGTTGAAGAGTATAAACCGTTGACTACCAACACCTGCAAAACTGTTAATCTAATCTGCTGGCTAATGTAAACTGTATTTTCAAAACTGCTAAGCAAAAACTGCATTAATTGCAAACTGAACTACTCATAGTTAGGGAGTATTTAACTGTTTGAATACTTCTGCTGCACATTTCTCGTACTCTGATCTGGATACAACATGGAGGAACAATACACCCTCATCCTCCAAGAGATGAGTGGGATGTATCACACGAAGCACAAGCAAGTCTTGTTTTGCCACCAATTGTGAATCGCCAAGCCGGTCGACCTAGAAATAGTTGTCGTCCTTCGGGAGCAGAGGCGGGACAAACATCGACTAGTAGACGATGAACACCAAAGAAATGCAGTATTTGTGGATCTACAAATCACACAAAATGTGCTTGTCCGGAAAGAGTTCCGCCTAATTAATTTGTTTCATTTTTATGAATTTTATTGTCTCACGTATTGTAATATGTGTGCACAACAAATATCAATTCTGAATGCTTGTGATTCGCATTATTTATATTTTTCGTGTTTCTCATTTCAATTCAAAACACTTGTGATTTGCATGATTTATATTTTTTTGTGCTTCGCAATTGAGGAATTTATTTTCACGACATGTAATGTAATTTAGCCGAAATTCCCTACGAAATAATATCTAAGAAGGAGTTCCAATATTATTTTTGTCGAAATCAAGCTCTTTTTACCGAGTTCTAGCTCGTTTTAGCGACTTCAAGCCCTATTCGTTCTGAGTTCAACCCCAATTTAGATGCGCCCTCCATCTACAATTATATTCGAACTCCAACCGAAATTAAACCAATTTTTAGTTATAAACTATAATTTGGTTAATTAAAATAATTTTGTTATTTTACAAATTCGAATTTAATTTCGATAATTAAAATAAAGATGGTGAATTCCGGTTAAAATTTTGAAGTCCAGTTGTGATAAATAAAATAATAACATGGTGAATAATAAATGAATAATAATAAAATAAGCATACTTTTAAAATAAATATGGTGAATTCCGGCTAGAATTTTTAAGTCAAGCTGAATATATTTTCCCTTTATATTATTGTTGTATTATTACATTTTTAATGCAACCCTACATAAATAATAATAAAATAAGCATACTTTTAAAAACAAATATTGTGAATTCCGGCTAGAATATCGAACTCAAGCTGAAAATATTGATCTCAAGCTAAATATATTTTCCCTAATATTTTATTGATGTATTATTACTTTAAGATGGAACCCTAAATATATAATATATAATAAAATAAGAATTATGTTAGGGTCTTCACACAAATCGAAAATAGTAATTGATCGACTAAGACATATTTGACAGATAAAATACACTTTTGCGATTTTATATAATTTTTAATAAGGTGGTTATTTTTTGCATGTCAACATAAAATCTTGCTATTAAAAATTACCTCCTCATTATTAAATTTAATGTTTTGATTTTTATTTCAAAAAAATGAGGGTGTAGCTAGGAGCTTTGTTTTTTTTTTTTTTTTTTTGAATTAAGATTTTAATTTATGATTATAAGGTAGAATTATAATATTAAATAATAATTTTAATTTTTATTGGTTACATTAAGCAAAAATGTATGTGTGGTTAGATGCATTCTATGTATATTTTTTTTACTTTAGTCGAAATACTTGAACTCGATAACGAAGATCAATTGGCCAAAAATTAACAGTTAAAATCAATGTTCGAATTATAGACAACTACTTCATTTCGAGTTGAAATGACTCGTTCGTGTCCCTTCGCTCGGGGTGTAGTGGTTAAAGCACTTTGCTTGTGACTGAGAAGTCATAAGTTCGAATTCCCAGAGGGACATCTGGGTGTGTGAGTGTGTGTAAGTTTAAGATTGAATTTTCTGAACCTCAAATTTAATATTGTAACTCATAAATATTATATACATTTATGACTAAGATTAGTATGTGTATTAATTAATTAAAGCCGAACATAACATAGGTATAAAGAAGGCATTCCACTGCAATTCATGAAATCGATAAAAGCATTTTATAAGGTGATAAGTGAAATCGTAGGTAACAAGAACCACAACAACTGCATACAACCAAATTGTAAGCAAAATTACTGTCTTAACTGCGTGCGTGGGTGAGACCGGACATGCAGATACTTATTCATTGAAATGAGACAACATTAATAATCTCCCTCTCTTGTATACCAATATTATACTTGTCCCAATCAACAAATTCTTAAAAGAAATAAAATACATCACACTTGATCTCCAAATGCTTCATCAACATGTAAAATGTATTGTAAAGTAAAGTAAAGTAAACCCCCCCAACTCTAAAAACTTACCAGCTGATACAAAAATGCACCCCACAATTGAAAGAAAGAAAGAAAAAGGCAATGTCATGAAAAACATATATACATATAGTTTAAATGAAGGTTTACCTAATCATCAACCGATCGTTCTCAGACCTTATTCATTTGACAATGTGGTTGATGACGAAACCTCGGCCGGACAACGGGAAGTGGATGTGGATCCGAGGTTCCTCCGATCACTGCAAAACAGCCTTCCATGTCAAAAATCTAGCAGGCTGCTGACATGAGCAAGATCCTTCTGGTATTTGATTGCTGTCGGATTTCAGATATTAAACAGGCTAGCTATGCCTATACCCAGCTCACCCCAATCTGTTAATGAATGATCAAATAGAGAGAGAGAGAGATTCAACTAAACGAACGAATTAACTAGCTAGGAGGGAGGGAAAATGGGAGCTTCGATCTAGATGAGAGAGGGGACTGAGGAACCCATGGTTGAAGGGTCAAACCAAGCACCAATACTGCTTGCATTCCATACAAGGGAAGATGGATCGGATGAGTTAATCTCATCCATTGTGTTTGGATTTGGGTTCGGGTTCCAATTAAACTTATTTTCTCCTTCTGCTTTCACATGTTTGCCTATGCAGTTACCGGGCATTTGTGGATCCTCCTGAGGCATCTGACTAGGAATCGTAATGCTTCTCTGCTCCTGCTGCTGGAGAGTGGAAGCAAGCAAAGACGCCATTGTTGAATAGGTGGAGAAAGAAGAAGAAGAGGAAGGTTGGAAGAAGAGAGATGATGAGAAAGGTGACGAGGTTGGGTTGGTAATGGCATCCTGAATGGGCTTGAACCCGTTGTTCGATGCTTCAGTACCCGTCATGATCAACCCGGATGAAAACCCTAATCCAAGACCGTTGATTTGAGGGTGAAGATCAGAGGAAACCCTAAAGTTGGAAAATGGGAAGTTGAGCTCGAGAGGGTTTGTAGGGAGGCCGTAAAGCAAAGGGTTCTGAATATGGCTGGAAGGATTTCGGTGCGGTTGGGCGCTAGGGTTTGCAGTTGCGGTTGGGGCGGATGATGAGTGGCGCTTGGGGCGCTTGTTCTTGCGGCAGCCGCCGCCGACGGGGACGTTGCGGAGGGTTCCGCCTCTGGTCCAGTAACGCTTGCAGGCTTTGCAAAAGTGTCGAGGCTGAGACAAGCTGTAGTTGTTGTAGTAACAAAACTTGGTATTGGAGGAATCGCAGCGAGGGCACTTGAGAGGGTGGGGAATATGATCTTGATCTTGATCTTTGTTTGGTTTCTCGGCTTTATTTGTGGATGATGATGAAGCCATGAAACTTTTGCGATCATCCAGTACTAGCTGCTTCTGAGCAAACAAAGAGAAAGAAATCAAGATGGGGTGCTCTCTTTTAGGGTAAAAATTAACTACACATTACCATATTCCTGGACAAAAGCTAAAAACAAAACATGGGGTCGTCTTTGTTAGCGTAATAATTGAGATAGAGAGAAGGGGAACCTCATGTGGCCATTGGTTAGTGGTGGAAGAGATGGGAGTGATGATCTTGTCACAGTTTTCTAGCATTTCGTCTTTCACACGAAGAGGAATCCTTTGCAACCAAGATTAATATGAAGACAAATTAAGAGCAGGTGGCGACATGAATAGTAACTCTTTGACTGATTAGGTTGTAATGTTTTTGTATGAAATGACTGAATAATTAGAGTCTACCTCACGTGGCATCTAATCACACAGCTTTTATACAATAATTGTAATTAAGTCTCAAAATTCATGAGTAGGGGTGACAAATGGATTGGGTTCGGGTTGGCAGGTCGGGTTGTGACCTGATAATAACAAACGACACGCCAACCCGAACCTGACCCGTATATTTTCGTGGGTTAAAAATCTCAACCCGAACCCGACATGTTTATCTTCGGGTCGACCCAAAAATGAGCTGAATTGACTTGTTTAATTATTTTAAAAATTAAAAACAATGTGTTAATTAATTTAAAAATTAATAAATTATGATAATTATTTAAAAAATTAAAAAATTGTGTTAACTATTTAAAAAAATTGGTTTTAGGCTATATTTTATTTATTAAATTTTTATGTAATTATATTCAATAAATAATAATACTAATAATTAATATTATTGGTGGGTCAAATGGGTTCGCGGGTCAACCCGAGATTGACCCGAACCCACCCCGAAAATTAAATGGATTGGACGGGTTGACCCGAAACTGACCCAAAAATTAAATGGGTTGACCCAACCTATTTTTTCGTGTTGGGTTCGTGTCAAGTTGTCATATCGGGTTGGAGATTGCAGCCCCTATTCATGAGTTGAAGTAGAAGTGTTCAGAATTTGATTCACTTATCGCATGTCCAAAAGTGGCCTTTAATTCCATTTTTTTTTAAGTATATTGATTCGATATTTTTATACATAGTTCAAAAAGAATAAAAGAAAAGAGATTAGAGAGGCTAAACATATAAATAAACATAATTTTTTAAAAATTTTACTTAAAAAAACATGATGAGCCTCTCCTATGATAAATTTGTGGATCCACATATATCGATCTATCATGTACAAATTCAAAATTAATTGATCCTTTTGAGATCATAAAAAGTGTGGAATTATTTTAGGGAAAAGTATCAATTATATTACAAACTATTTTGGTTTTCTCAAATATATTACAAACTATGCATATTATCAAAATATATTACAAACTATCAATTTTGTTCCAAATTTATGACGGGAGCAAATTTCCAGCGACGGAAAGTTGACGTGGCTCGCCAGATGACACATCAACATTTAAAATTACACATCATCGTACAAATATGTTACAAACTATTGTGATTTTCTTAAATATATTACAAATTATTGTAAGTTTCTCAATTATATTACAAACTATATATATATATATTTTCAAATAAATATTACAACTAGCAAATTTATTTTAAAACTACGACGAAAATATATTTACTTATATTTTAAATTTTTAAATAAATATTATAATTATACTTAAAAATATAACATAAAAATTCTTGAAAAGTTTTTTTTTTTAAAAAGAAAAATGGAATAATACTTATTTTAATTTTTTTTTCCTTTTTTCTCTCGTGTCTCATTTCGGCGAACCAAAACTCAAATATTCCTGTAAATAATAATATTTATTGATGGTATTTCACACATGTCAAATATATATACCATTATTATTTGACCCTCAATAATTATTATTTTTCACATGAATATTTAATTTTTTTTGGTTTGGTGAAGGGAGAGACGAGAGCAAAATGAATATGAAAATTAAAATATATGTTATATTATTTTTTAATAAAGTATAATTATATGTTTTCAACATAAATTTAAAATAAATTTGATAGTTTGAATATTTTTTTAGGAATGTATATAGTTTGTAATATAATTGAGAAACTTACAATAGTTTGTAATATATTTGGGAAAATCACAATAGTTTGTAATGTATTTGTACGATGACGTATAATTTTAAATATTGATGTGTCATCCGGTGAGCCACGTCAACTTTCCGTCGCCGGAAAATTGCTCCCGTCATAAATTTGGAACAAAACTGATACTTTGTAATATATATTTTGATAATATGCATAGTTTGTAATATATTTGAGAAAACAAGGATAATTTGTAATATATTTGAGAAAACAAGGATAGTTTGTAATATAATTGATACTTTTCCATTATTTTATGTAGTTTGTATTAATTAAGACATTTGAGACTTAGACTCTAGAGAGAGGGGGAACGTCGTCAGTGTTATAACGTAATAAAGAGGACAGTAAAATAAAGATGCAGCATACGACAGAATACAATTCTCGACAACTTCAAGAAAAATAAAATAAATACTAGAACAATTTAAATGGAATTTGCAGAACCCAACACAATATTAACAACAATTAATATATAATACTCCACTATAATAGATCAGGCTGGAGAGAGAGAATCCCCAGGGCTCGAAGACCGACACTGGAACAGCAAATCCCACTTATTCTCCTCGTATATTTAAAATAAATGAAACTATCAATATCTCATTTTCTTTCCTCTTTCCAAATCTAACCTATTTCAAATGTCAAATTCTCGAACGAGACGGTCTCATCATTTTTATTGTGAGACAAATTTAATGAAATAATGTATTTCTTTATTTCAAATAATGTCTCACCATTTTTATTGTGAAACGAATTTAATGAAATGATGTATTTCTTTATTGTAAATGATGTATTTCTTTGTTACAAATAATGTAATTTTTAAAAATAAAATAATGTATTTAACGTATTGAAATGATATATTAAGGTCCGTCTCACAATGTTATGACCCAAAAATGAGCAAGCCCATTTTGGAGTCCAATAAGACAAGAAGCTCAAAAAGAAGAAGTATAAAGAAAATAGCTCAAGACAAGGGTGTTCAGTGATGGTGATTTCCGAGCTCGATCTCATGATTGGCCGAGCTATCCTACAAACAGACTTCTCAATTCTCGCGGATAGATTAGTACGTTCGAGCTGAAAGCTCGAAATCCTATACTTGAAGAGGTGTTAATCAAAGCAGCTCAACGCACCGGATGTGACCGTTCAGAACGTCAGTTAGCTTGAAGAGTTGTATCTATTAGCGAAAGGTTGTCTAGCTCGGTTGGATTCCTATAAATAGGGTCCTCATTTATTGAAATAAACACATGAAAACAAGCAATTAATACAGCATTAAAGCAATCCAAATACTTTCAGCTCTACAATTACGGTTTATTCTTATTCATTTATTGCGCATTTATTATTTCGCAATACTTCAATTTAGTATTCTTATAAAAAATAATCTCCGAAATAAACGAGCATTAACAATTGGCGCTAGAAGGAGGGCTAATAAGAAAGAAAGATTGAAAACAATATGGAAGGTAACAACAGTAACAACGATCAGCACGGACGAGGAGTGTTCCAGAGCGCAGCTGAGTTCGAGGCCGAACTCAAAAGGCGAGAAGAGAACCTCCGAAACCACCAAGAGGAAAACCGTCGAATAACCTTGGAGGCCGAGAACCTGAGGCGACAGCTAGCTCTGGTAAATAATGATGGCCAGAGCAACGCACAATCCGAGGAGAGAGTCCATCGGAGTGAACATGAGGAGGCAAGCTCCCGAGCTCCCACGGAGCAGGAGAGCAGTTGGGTCCCCTCCGACGACAGTAGCTCGGAGAATCAAATTCGTTTGCTCAAAAAACATACCACTTGAGAGTTATGCGGATTCTCCCTTCACTCGAAGGATTTCATCTATCCAACTCTCATCTCGTTTCACGATGCCGACCATCAAAGCATATGATGGAAAAACCGACCCAGACGAGTTCATCACTCTGTATAAAATGAAGATGCACACGGCTGTTATTCCCGAACAGCAACGAGAAGCTTGTATGTGTAGGAGCTTCGGAGCATGCATGGAAGGGCCGGCCATGCAATGGTATATGCATTTGAAATCCGGCTCGATATCATCATTTGCCGAGCTGCACGAGTCTTTCGTACAGCATTTTTCGAGCAGCAGGAGAGCCCCACGAAGGTCGGACGACCTCTATTCAATCGTCCAAAAGGAGAATGAGTCCCTTCAAGACTTCTTGAAGAGGTTTAACTCGGTAAAAGTAACTATACCTAACTGCCTAGAAGAAACGGCAGTGTCGGCTTTCAAGAAGGGGCTTCGTCGAAACTCTGGCCTCTTCTGGAAACTAGTAAAATATCCATGCTCAAGTATGGCCGAGGTATTAGTACGAGCCGAAGCACAAATTCGGCAAGAAGTTGAGGAAGAAAACTTCGGCCAAAGAAACAAGAACAAACAGTCAACCGGCCATGTTGACAGGAAGCAAGAAACAGCTCGGACGAGCAGTCGATACTAGCCCTACCCTGCTCGGGCAGAATCATCCAAACAGGGGATGAAGGTGGTATCGGCAGCCCCTCAGACCGAGCAAAAGATATCTCCCCGAGCAGCAGTTCGAGAGATGTGTAAAATAGGCAACTTGGTCAAATGGCCAAGGAAAATGCACGCTCGACCTGAGGTTCGAGATACCTCGCTCTATTGCGAATTCCATCAAGACCACGGTCATCAAACTGATGACTGTCGAGATTTGAAAAGGGAGATAGACCGGCTTCTCGCCGAAGGGTTATTAACTTGCCCGAAGACCTCGAACAAAAGAAAGGTCTGGACAAGGAATAAGAAAAACCCTGGGGGAGTTCGAGAAAATCAGATCCCGGCAACGGGAGCAAACAACCAACCTCTCCTCGAAGACCAAAGCGAGTTCAGAGGGTCATCAACGTCCTCACTGGGGGCTCGTCCATGACTGGATCTTCGCGGAGTGCCCCAAAAAGACATTGTAGGGAGTTAAGAAATCAATCTGTACATCAGATTGAAACCTCCCCACACGAAATATGCTTTGGAGCCGAGGACGAAGCAGGAGCTCGGCACCCCCACGACGACGCCCTCGTCATTTCGCTAATGATAGCGAATTGTCAAGTCAAGAGAATTCTCGTTGACACCGGGGCGTCTTCTAATGTAATTTTTCTCCGAACCCTCCGAAATATGGGGATCTCGAATAAGAACATTATAGAAAACTCAATCACCTTGGTTGGATTCAGCGGTGAAAAACTAAACTCCCTTGGCGAGGTCGATCTTCTAGTTTTCGCCGAAGGAGTAAATTTGGCAACACGTTTTCAAGTAGTAGATGCTCCCTCGGCATACAACGTGTTAATCGGTCGACCTTGGATTCATGCAATGAAGGCCGTCCCCTCATCTTACCACCAAATGATCAAGTTTCCAATACCATGGGGGGTCCGAGCTATCCGGGGTGACCAATTAGCATCAAGAAGCTGCTACGAAGTAACACTTCGGACTGTGCATGTGACGGAGTCCGAGCCAGTGGAAAGCAGCTCGGAAATTAGCATAGATCCCCAGAACATAGCTCGGACAACTTTTGTCGGGGAAAGATTGTCTGCAACTCAAAATACCGAACTGCGGGACTTGCTAACTCAAAATCGAGGAAATTTTGCATTCTCCCACGAGGACATGCCAGGGATTGACCCCTCGGTCATATGTCATCGACTCCGAGCCGATCCGAATCACAGGCCGGTGCGGCAAAAGAGAAGACGGTTTGCTCCGAAAAGGAACGAAGCCATTGCCGAGGAAGTTCGGAATTTATTAAAAGTTGGTTTTATCCGGGAAGTAAAATACCCCGAATGGCTCGCAAACGTGATGGTGGTGAAGAAAAAGAATGGGAAAAATCGAGTATGCGTGGATTATACCGACCTAAATAAGGCATGCCCGAAAGATCCTTTCCCCCTTCCACATATCGACCGGCTCGTCGATGCGACTGCCGGGTTCGGCATTATGAGCTTCATGGATGCCTTCTCGGGTTATAATCAGATTAAAATGTACCCATCAGACGAGGAGAAAACAGCCTTCATGACCAATCAAGGAATTTATTGTTACAAGGTCATGCCATTCGGCTTAAAAAATGCTGGGTCGACCTATCAAAGACTAATGAACCGGATGTTCGAGCACAAAATTGGCCGAACCATGGAAGTCTATATCGACGACATTTTGGTGAAGTCAAATAATTTCGAAGAGCATCTGCAACATTTGACCGAGGTCTTCGAAATATTGCAAGAATTCAACATGAGGTTGAATCCAGCCAAATGCACGTTCGGAGTCACTTCGGGAAAATTCCTCGGCTATATAGTAAGTCGAAGAGGAATCGAGGCCGACCCAGTACAAATTCGAGCTATCCAAAATATCCAACCCCCCAAGAGCGTTAAAGATATACAAAGGATGATCGGAAAGCTTGCAGCAGTAAGCAAATTTGTAGCAAGATACTCTGATAGAACCAGCACGTTCTTCTCTCTTCTTAAAAAATCAAAGAAGTTCGAATGGACAAGAGAATGTGATGATGCACTCATCTTGCTAAAACAATATTTAACGACTCCACCGGTGATGAATAAAGTCGAGCCCAATGAAGAGTTACAATTATATATGGCTGTTTCGGAGAAAGCCGTCAGTGCAGTGCTAATTCGAGAAGTAGATGGAAATCAACATCCGATCTACTATGTGAGCCGAACTCTGTTGGATACAGAGACTAGATATTCGGCCCTAGAAAAACTTGTCTTGGCGCTTGTAATGGCCTCAAGGAAGTTGAGACCCTACTTCGAATCACACCCAATTAAAGTGGTGTCTTCGTTTCCAATCAGGCATGTTCTATCAAAACCTGATCTATCCGGACGAATGATGAAGTGGGCAATCGAGCTCGGGGGCTATGGCCTCAAGTTCGAACCGCGAAATACCATCAAGTCACAAATATTGGCAGACTTCATTGCAGACTACACTCCCGAACTCCAAATGATCGCCGAAGTCGAGCTCGGTCCGATATCAGAAAGTTTAGAATTCTGGACCCTCTGCATAGATGGCTCCAGTAATTCTAGGGGGAGTGGAGCAGGGATATTACTCGTATCCCCTGAAAGATGGGTAATTGAGAGAGCTATCCATTTTGAGTTCCGAACTACAAACAACATAGCCGAATATGAGGCACTTATTGCCGGTCTCCAACTGGCCCTCGATCTGAAAGTAAGAAGGCTGAAAATTGAATCGGACTCACAGTTGGTAGTAAACCAAGTTCGAGGTGAATTCCAAGCAAGAGATGCTAGAATGCAAGCCTAACACGAGACGGCTAAAGGGCTCGAGTCAAAATTCGAGGAAGTAGAGGTCTCCCACATACCTCGGGAAGAAAATTCACATGCAGATGCTCTGGCTAACCTAGCAGCAACTGTAGGGTATAGAGGAAATCGAGCTATCCCATTAACCGTGGCACTTTGGCCGGCAACTCGAGACCGGGAGTACGAACCAATGGAGATTTGTCCAATTAACAATGAACAAAATTCATGGATGAATCCAATTGTGGAATATCTAACTACCGGAGCTCTACCACAATCTAAGACCGAGGCCGCCCGGTTAGCTCGAAAAGCGGCTCGTTTTACCCTAATAGATCAGCAGCTCTACCGAAGATCTTTCCAAGGACCTCTACTAAAATGCGTATCCGAAGAGGATAGTATTCCCATTTTAGCCGAGGTACATTCCGGTAGTTGCGGGAATCACTCAGGATCGAGGAGCTTAACCCACAAAACCATTACGGCAGGATTCTATTGGCCCACACTCAAAAAAGATGCTGAAGAGGTAGTTCGGAAATGTGATAGTTGCCAAAGATTTGCAAATTCAACACATCTACATGCCGAGCCACTTCATTCAAACACTCCAGCATGGCCATTTTGTCGATGGGGGATCGACATTGTGGGAAAGCTACCTAAGGCTCCAGGGCAAAAGGAGTATCTCGTGGTTGCCACCGACTCGTTCACAAAATGGGTCGAGGCCGAGCCATTATCTAGAGAACGAGATACCGAGATGATAAATTTTGTATGGAAAAATATAGTATGTCGTTTTGGACTACCTCGGGAAATAATCACTGATAACGGGCGACAATTTACAAGCAAGAAATTCAAGGAATATTGCGAAACCCTTGGAGCTCGTCTATTATTTTCTACACCGAGGTATCCGGAGGCAAATGGACTGGCTGAGTCTTCTAACAAAACCATCATCAATATCTTGAAAAAAAAACTAACAGCCAGAAAATCAACATGGGTCGAGGAACTCCCAGCAGTCTTATGGGCATACCGAACTACATTCAAGACAGCTACGGGTGAGACTCCATTTTCATTGGCATATGGGGTCGATGCAGTATCACCAGTCGAGGTTATCCAAAGAAGCCCACGAGTCGAGCTGTTTGACGAAGAACAAAATCAAAATAAACTCTTCGAATCCTTAGAGTTGTTAAACGAGCATTAACACACAATAAAAAAATATTAAGACCGTCTCTCAGAAGACCAACTCATTTCAAATTATGGCCCTTTCTCTCCAAACTGATATTCATCTCGGTCAGAGACTTTTATATACATTGAGGGGTTTTGAGATTTGTTATAACGAGGAGAGCTATTAAATTTAAATAAAAATATATATATAAAATGGAAAAAAAATTCTCACTCTAAGTTATGAATTCTATCGTACTCTTTTCTTTTTATCTTTAGCTCCTTTTTTCTTCAGAGGACTATGTCATAAAAATTGGGATCACCTACCCCTACTTAGATCCGCCTCTATTTATATTACTAAGGTACTATTTTCATCTCCGTAGAAATAACCCTCTTATATTTGGTACAGGAATTAAGAACTATGAGTATAAATAAAATTAATATTTTATTGTTGAATTTGAAAAATTAATATTTTTAAAAATAGACTAATTCAGTTGTGACGCTATGTTTAATAAGTAAGTAATTCTATCGAGACAATGGAACTGTTTCTTTTAAGAGATATGTAGAGTTAAGTTAACTCCGTCGTCATTAAAATTCCTGAAGAAATACGCATACTTTATTTTAAATACCAATATTATTAATTAGAAAGATACCATAAAATAGGAGTGTTAAGAGTCCAAGTGCGAGTTGTTTTAGAGATACTGCGATGGTGGGGTGGCAGCGGCAGAAGTAGATTTTCTTTTATTATGAAGACAAGGATATCTACATCTCACACCACGCCTCTCCTCTATAATTAATTAATTAATTACAATAATATATGTTTATTGGAAACCAGCTTTAATTTGATTTAAAAATGGAGAAGAGGAGGATGAAGGCATGTGGTGGGTGATGGACTGGATCTCCATTTGCTGAGACACGGATTTGTAGCCCCCCTAGAGATTCTCCCAACTATTTCATCATTATCCCTAACTACCGCTTCTTTTTTACTTTTAATTCCATCGCCAATATTCTCTCATTCTTCCATAATTTGAAATATATTGCAAGTACACAAGAAAAAGTCATGTTTGTAAAAATGCAACTAGTACAGAACAATTATACAATAGGAGTAGAGAGAGATGGGGAAGTGGGGGCTGAGGAAGGTAAGGTAGGGGTGGGGAAAGCGACAAGATAGATTCCCCCAGAATGGCGAACAATGAAAGAAACTGGTCATGCACGATCTCCTTTCTTTTGGCCTTGGGGGACCAAACCCCTCCACCACGCCCATGTGCCTGCCTGCCTCCATTCTTTCTTTCTTTCTTTTATTTTTATTTACTTTCCCTTCACCCATATTAATACATCTTCTATGACACCTATCATCTCATTCTACTTCAACTAACCATTCGCGTGATTTCAATTAATTCTAATTGGGAATTTTAATTTCGTTCAGTGAAACTCTTTTATAAATATATAGAGTATGACCAACATCCTATATCTGTATACTGATCTAACTTCAAAAAACTTTGACCATTCATCTCATAAACCAACATATGTCTTTCAGATTTTATATTTAAGAATAATTGACAAACCAACATGAGTCTTTCCAACTTGTTCTCTCATACTCAGAGATTAAATATGCTATAACTTTCGAGTTTCATAGGAGCGACCTCACGAAAGATGCACTTCGTTGGTAATGGTAAGTAGTCAGGGGCGGCACTACCTTAAGGCTCACGGGGTCGGCCGCCCCCACGGCGTTTCGAAATTTTTTTATATATATATGTATTTTTTTTAAAAAAATTAAATTTATATAGTATCGACCCCACAAAATTATGATAAAGCCCCCACAATACTCGAGCTCTACATCCGCCCCTGTAAGTAGTTGAATTGCTTAATCACCTTTCAACTATAAGTAAATTTCATTCCTTCATAGTTTCAAATTTTTCTCTTTTTTAAATATGGATTTAATTCATTATTATTTCCTCCATTTGAATGTGCGAGAGGACGTCTCTTTGCTTGTGCCTATACAATACATGCCCCCCCAATTTGGAATTATCGGATACAGAATGTCTGAGAATTCCCATCAAGGCTCTACATTAATTGATGTTCGTATATATGTTTGATTTCAAAATTAGAAATAGAGTGCAAGATTTATTTAGTAGGTGATTTCTGACTGACACGACACTAAGATTTATTCGACAAGCCACAGCTAATGTATTAGAAATTCTCTCTCAACAAAAAAAATTATTCCTGCCGTCAAAATAATCAAAATCAAAGAAAACAAAAACAAAAAAGAATGTCAGTCACAACTCACACCCACTACCTAACACCTCAATTCTGAATAATGGGGATTAGTGCTTTGGTCAAAACTAGTCCACATGCTTCAACTAGTTTAAGCATTACCACGACGAGACTGGCCCCCACTGTCCTAACTCAATCTATTTCATTCACCGACCAACACATTTAATTTTTTTTTTTAATACATAATCATACTTCCAAAAAAAAAAAAAACTTCCATCAATTATAGTTTCTTAATTGATAAAAATTGCAGGAAGATTATAAATGTTTTGCTCATAAAATTATGGCTGCAACTCCTATATGAAAACTTCTGTATGAATACTTTCATTAATTAAAAAGATGCTAATCTGAAATGTAGAGCCACGCACCCTAGTTTCATGATATGTTTCACCATCGAAATGATACTAGTAATCAATTGTTTGAATAACTGTGATTAGGTAGTTATATAAGAAGGTTGAAATAAACAAAAAGAAATCCTATATTAATAAAAGTAAAGTATTAAAAGGTTATACACAAAGTAATGCATTCATTTGACTTGAAAAGAAAACACCATAATTAATGACTATGATAGTGGTAGTCAGTAGTCACCAACACGGTCAACTTCTCAGTTGACTTAAATACATAATATTTTGAAATTTGAAAAAAATGAACTATAAAATTATATTGATCAAAGTTGGTAATATTCCAACTACTGTAATAAACAATGAATCATCTGCGAGTGCCAAGAGATCTTGTCATTGCTCCACTTTATGTGTGTGAGTGAGAGAGAGAGAGAGGACTGGTAATATGACTCAAAATTCACTTATTAGGACCAGCAACAAAACTACGGTGCTCTAGGCCCAAGATAAGATTTATAGACTATAGTTGGCTGCTGCTATAATATTAGATGGGCCGAATCACATTTGTCCCAGATCTTTCATGTTGCTGCAGAATATATGGCATCGATTCTCATGTTTTAGCGCACTAAATATTAACATTTGAGAGAAAGATATTGGTTTTTTTTTTTTTTTTTTTAAAAAAAAAAAAACACCCACCACAATTTTCATTCATGCATCAAGCCAAAATAGTCAATATCCATATGGCATAGGTTATTAGATCAAATAATCTACAGTGTTCTTATCACACATCTAAACATATATGCCTCTAATGAAACATTATTGACATTATTATCGTATCTTCCATAAAGTGCATTGGCTATTATATTCCTCCTATGAACCTAATTTAAGGGTAATAATGTACTATGAATTAATATCATTTAAGATTTAATAACTCATTAAGCTATATACTTGTGGTTATAATTATTTCAATCGATTTTTCTGTGTCTTTACCAGTAAAGAAGAGGAACCAAGAAGAAAATAATAAGTAGATTGAGGCGACAGATATGAAACAAGTTAGCATTATTTCAACATCTGTAGGTCAGATTTTGGAACAATCACATTGAATTAGTAAGGAGACGAGAATCATGCAGTGGAACGGTGAATTGTGTGTTACCCGGGGTGAGAGAAGTGAAAGTAGAAAAATTGTGAGTTAGTCTTTAGGGTAAAATTGCGTGTTACCTGGGGTAAGATTGGGAAAGGAGATGGGACAACTCATGAATCCAAAGGGACTAAGGCTCGTGTCTAGTCAGGCGCCTTTGGCTGCTAACATATAATCTTTGTGTCGACAAAACAATGTAACTACCCAACTGTCCGTCACACCAAAAATCCAAGTATACACAGCTGTCCTCGTACAAAGGTGGGTGGGCGGACCCAGTCACTCGCAATTGTACGACCTAACAAATTTAATACTACTATTTGCAGCAACACAAGATGAAATAACTCAAAAGAAAAAAAAGGTGGAATACACTAGTTTCACAGGGAAAAAGCTAAGTGCCCACATTGCTTCAAATCTATTGGCTTAACAGCATCCAAAAATTCATGAGGGAAAAATGATTTACTGAAAGGCAAATCATTATGATAGTTAGATGGATAGCACGTGTCCGAACATGAGTGGGGTGTAATCTTTTTAATTATTCACTTTCCAGCCAAGTAAGCACCCAGCAAGAAAATGCGGGGAATCTACCCTCTTGGACAAACAAAGAAGAAACCATTTACTGAGGGAGTAATTTCTTGTCCATAAATGGATAAAGTTAAGCAACTTTATAGCACTAACTTTATATTCCTTTTTTTAATAACAATTTATTTATTTAAAGACACACATATATCTCCGTAAATATGTCTCTGTAAAGCTCAAATCCATGACCTCTTAATTATAGGCGAGGTGCTTTCAACACTATACTCTTGCAGGGGACACTTTATATTATTCCTACTTCTTAGGTGTGTTTATGAACTAGGAAAAAAATAGGAATTTTATTCCCCCAGCATTTCTCTGTTCTTATCACTCCTATGTAATGGATCTTTGTTCTTGAGTAAATAACTGTTCTCTGATATAGGACTGAGTTAAGCTCTAAAACAACAGCAAATCATGCTTAATGCATGCATATGCAGATGAGTTGTACATTCCAGGCTTTATATCAATAAATTGATGTAGGGTCACATATTTTGTTGGTGGATTAAGATTGGTCTAAAATTTATCTTGTATGTGTACAAGGGTTGCAATCTTTTTTAACATCCAAAACTTTTATAGTACAAAATTAGACCAGGCATTGAAGAAAAAAGAGGATGGTATCAGTACCTGTGGTCCTGGCATGTTCCTGTGCTATTTTCCACCAGTCAACCTCACTTAATTCACCTTGCTTCACACTTTCTTCTCGCCAAAGGGATGGAAACGACGAGCGAGGAGGAAGGGAAAAGGTTGGTGCAGGTACCTGAGTTGGACGAGGAAGGCGAAGGTGAAGATGATGAAGATAACAAGAAAAAAGAATCATTGACTACCTCCAAAAGAAGGGTATCCAGTGCAGGAGGATCGGCACAGCGTTCTTGTCAGGCGCAAGACTGCACTGCTGATATGGCTATTGCTAAGCCTTATCATCGTCGGCATAAAGTTTGTGAATTTCATGCCAAGGCTGCAGTGGTTCTTCTTTCTGGCTCAAGACAACGTTTCTGCCAGCAGTGTAGCAGGTTTGATTCCTAAAATTTGCAATCCATTTGAGTCCTCAGTATCTCTTCATACTATTAAGATGAGAAAAACATGAGCTTTTGTTTCAGTTTTCCTGGTAAGGTTCAGAGCAAACCATGTACTTACTGTTCAATTGATACAATGAAAGCAGAGGTGATAGATTCATCAAATATCATTATGTGCAATAAATAGTTAAAATCTAGTGCATCTTATGAAGAAAAACACAGTTGTAATATTGAAAACGATCTAGAAAACCCTGTACATCACACTAGTTACAATACATCTGACCGTACACCTATGGCCGTCTTACCCTATTAGCTGCAAAATAAATACCACGGAAATTCTCATGGATAGAGTCCCTCCCCCAACTTGGCCAGTATAGAATTCTCATATATTGAACACAACAGAATACAATAGATGAATTCTCACCCCCCATGTGCAGGTTTCATGAACTATCAGAGTTTGATGAAGCTAAAAGAAGTTGTCGCAGGCGTTTGGCAGGGCACAACGAGCGACGCCGCAAGAGTTCGTATGATTCTCTCTGAAAAGAGATGTAATGAAATAAATCTATCTCTAATGTGCGGACCTGATAATTAGTCCTGAGCATTGAGTATGCTCTCTATCTTCTGTCAATTGCTGGGTTTCTTTCCACAAGAAACTAAGCTCAGTTTGTATGAGTCAAATACTTCATAACCAGTAGCAACTATTCTGGACTGTATTATTCCTTGCGTCTGTGGTTTGATTAGCATTAAATAAAAGATGCTACAAAATACAGTCACACCTTTTGTTGGCTTTATCCTTGTACTTATTTTCTACAGAAGAAGTCATGGTTAAGATCCAGATCTTATGATGAATATTCCTAATCATAGTTGCAGAAGATGAGTTGGAAAGACAGATACTCAATATCAACCCAAGGTCTTAAGGCTTCCCACAGTGCTTCTATGAGCACAAAATAACGAAATTATAGGGAAACATACCTTTTTTTATTTCATTGAATCCTGGGTAAAGATACTAACAAACACAGGCAACTGTCTTCAATCAAAATACTATCAACTTCAAGCTGATACCCCAATTTGCAAAATTTTACCATGCAACCTGTAGGCAATATAAAATCATAATGGAAACATAATCTCAATTGCAAGCACACCAAAAATAGTAAAGTTTACAGGCAATTATTTCGTTTCTACAGTTGATCAGTTCATATATCTTTTGCTTGCAGATCTTTTGAAAGAATAACTACGGAATTCAGTATGGACCAGGAAAATGGTATTTCCATGCTCGAAAAACTTTAAGGGCAATAATGCAATCTATCCTTGTTCTTATCCATAGAAGGGTTCTTATAAGAAATACTGCAATCCACATGATGATATTTTGAGATTCTTAAGCATTTGGAGGCGGTTGGTTATTCTTGATTGTTATGCCTTGACATACTTCCAGTAAGTCAGGCGCCAAACAGGAGCCATATATCTAGTAGGATGGCATGCCGCCAAAGCCCTGTATAAACCAGCCACTCTTGCAGCAGTTATCAAGTAAGAAAGGGTTGACATATGTTACACTTTTTTGTCCTTTGCCTCTAATCCGTTTGCAGAATCTCATATAAAACTCATGAACGCGAGACATGCACAAATTTCACATCTGGGAATTTAATACATTCCAATTCAATTGTACTCCAAGCAAAAAAAAAAAACATATAGACTAAAAATCATACAGAAAGCTTAATAAAATCTCAATTCCCTAGAGAGAACAAGTGCATTCACTATTCTCAAACTCCACTCACTCAAAGTAAAGCCTATTCAAGCCCAAATACTTACTCAAGGCACCAAAAAAAAAAAAAGGAGAAATTGCATGATGTGAAAATTGCAATCCACATCAATAATTCCATTGATTATTCTGATAAAGTAGATAATTTGAGCTCCTATTTAAAAAACACAAGCACAGTAAGAACTTCAGATTTATTTAATAATGCAACAGCAAAAGCCTGAACAAAAAATAAAAACACATAAAAATCTACAGTCATGAAAAGGCATAAGGAATGAAATAGCACCACAATAGCTCCATTATCCTATCAAAAAGTCTGTCAAAGCAGAATAAAATACTTCATCGAATATGCACATAAGAAGAAATCTCAATGAGTAAAATTTGTCCAGAACAGCATTTCATATGCATTCAGCAAGGCTACAAGTTTATAACAAGATAGTGACTAGAAGGTTTCACAGTTTGCTGGTATAATACATTGAAGTTCCCCACCCACCCCAGCACAAGATTTTTACAATGTAAATTACCCATGAAATGCATGCACAAGCTCCAGCATAATATCAATTACTGTTACTTCCAAATAAAGTTGCATATTCTTCAAAAAATGACCTGTTGGGTACAAACTGATCCAACCTTAAAAAATGTAAGACTATCCAATGTTTGATTGAGAACTTAACAGATTTCTGTCCATGTCATCAGATCATCTTGACACTATTGCGCCAGATAGGGAGTAATCTTGAAGGAATGGCATTGAATTCTGATAGAAATGAAATGTCATAGCTTTTAGCTTGACCACAAAAATGATTAGCAATAAGTCTGAGAACAGCACTCCAGGATTAATCACCCCTGATCCCCATACTTTTCGTAGCCAGTTCCCAGGTGACAATAGCAGCAGCATTAGCAGGAAATGCTCTAGCTATTGTAGGACCAAGCCCTGTATAGCATCCTCTGATTCCAGATCGCCTATAAATCTAGAAATGAGAAAGAATCAGGCATTTATCGTTATATATTGCAAACAGGAAAAATGAAGGTCCTCATTTGTGTACCAGTTCCAGAATCCGGAATGGATTTCTTGTATGGTTTTTGTCAGGTGAAGTTTGGATTATGGTCTTTGCAACATCTAATGGTAGAACAGCGGACCAACACTAGCATGTTCAGAAATGTGTTAATAAATCAGAAAGATGGTAAACATAAATAGAGAGAAAAAAAATAGAAGTGAAGTCTCAAACTCAGAAATAGAAATTAGTCAATCTTCCTTAGCCAAGTGAAATTAATTGGAAAACGTACAGCTATCCCACCAAGGCCACCACTAACAATCCCGACTCCCACGTCGATCACATGGGTTAGATCAGATGAGGCATCTCTGAGTGGTTTATGCATGTAGTAGCGCACATACTCATAAGTGCTAAAGAAGACTGCATTCCCAATACATTCTCTAAAAAATGTGGCACCTCCTCCACGGAAAATGCCTGCAATCTGAAGTGGAATTATATCAGCCAGGAAACAATTCATTGTATTATGTTAACTGAGTATATGTTTCTCACCCCTTCATTTTTTACAGTTTTGAGAGCACAATCAATAGAACTGCTGTACCGACTGGAACTTTGGAGGAAAGAGTCAGCACCTTGAACTTGCATTCTACACTGAACATCCCACAATCACTCCAATGGTGTGAACAGCTCATATAGAAGTGTCAAGTTTCTGATACACTTACCTTTACCAGCTCGGATGGGCAGAGGATAAAGCTAATTACACCTCCAGCAAAAGCTGCTGAAGGAATTATGGCAAGAAGTTGTGGCTTTCCATTTTGTGTTCCTCCCTGCAAAGGCACCATAAAATAAATAAAAGATGAGGGGATAGTGATGTAAAGTATATTGCCGACAAAACACTCCAACAAATGAAGGGTGATGATGTCCCTATGATTCAACATACACTAGCCTAACAGACCTGAAGAAAGTGCTTTGTCTGGGAATAAATTCCAAAGGTGAGGGAGCTTTCACAGGCCATTCCAGCAAAAGAAGACGTTGCACCGCAATAGAGCCCTCTCACCTGTCAATATAGCAGGAATTGGCTCAAACCACAAAAATTCAAATTTCAAATAATCGTAGATCACTTGAATCAAGCCCATGTCTACTAGAATATGATATGAGACTGTGATATACCAGAAGGCAAAGTTGAAGCAATGAAATGACTCAGTAACATAAGAACCTGGGTGCATTTAAAGAATTTATTGAAAGAATAAACTTAACTGCTTGAGATAACTCCAGTGAAGATCATACACAAAGTAATAATAGAAGGTCATCTTTATAACGAAAAAATAGAGGGAAGCTTAAGCAATACCACATGCTGAATAAAAATCAACTATGGACATTGTGCATCAAATTAAGGTTCACAGGGAATAGAGGCATACTCCTTCTGTCTTCAATATTCTTGTAGTACAGTGCAAACCATTCTTGTACTTAATCCCATTAGCTTCTGTATTGTGTCTTTGCATCTTCACCTGCTCATACAGACCATCCAACAACAACAACAAAAAAAACCTTCAGATTCCAAATAATGACACTACTGACTACCTTCAAGCTTTCTTCAACAACGATTGTACTTGTGCACTAAATTACCATCCATCATTGGTATAAAGTACTGAGATGTAGGATCAAGATTTCAATCAAACATTCAGGTGAAACTCAAAACATAGACAGTTTCAGACTTTCAGTAATAAGTTATTGCATAAAATACTCAACATACTGGTCAATCATAATAACTGGAAACAGTAATTATGTAAACTCCTAGTAGGAAGTACAATGTTCTGAAAAATTATTATAATAGGCCATTGGTTAATTTGCGCCAAAATCCTAAGCTCCAATCAAAATGAATGAAATGCGTTCACAAGACAGACCATAGAGCAGCTCCGCACAACACATTCATTTAGTAGAAACATCAACATGTATATTTTCATCCACGGAACAGGATACAGGTTTAAAGCAAACTAAGGAAATTAACTATTCCAGCTTACAAATAAATCTAATATCTTCATTAAAGATAATTAGCAAAAGAATCAGTACACAGACAGCAAGCAAGCACTCAGAGTCCAGAGATTGAGTCAAAAAATGACATCCCCAAAGCAGAAAGTAGTTGCAAAGGAATGAATGATAGAAGGAGAAGGTGAGAGACCTTGACAGTGTCAAACGGATGACCAACAATGACAGTGGCAACTCCGGCCAGCATACCCGCTACATACTCCTTATAACCCGAACTGAAACCCGCAGTCTCCCCCATTTCGCTTTACTCTTACTTCGCCCGAACTGTTTTTATCTAGAAACAGCATTGACTGTCAGAACAATCGGCGGTTTTGATGAAATCGCCGGCAGATTTATTTAAATTTTGTGATTTGACGGAATTGATCCTTAAATATTAGAGAATCTGAAACTGATTCAAAGATATTTCAATTGTTGGAAATGAATTTGGATCGAATCAATGCGATGTTACTTGTTTAATTGTTCGAATCCCGGATCATTCAACGCAATGTTGCATAAATAAATATTGATTTTAACTTATTTCTATAAAAATAAATAATCACTATAATTATTTTATGGGAAAAATTAATTATATTACAAATTATTTTAATTTAATATATTATAACTTACGCATATTATCACAATATAATACAAACTATTAATTTTGTTTCAAATTTATGACGAGAGTAAATTTATGACAATAAAAGTTGACGTAACTTGCCAAAAAACTATAATTTAATATGCATAATTTATAATATATTTTGATTATAAGAAAAATTACAAATTATTGGCAAGTTAGTCAACTCTCCAACGATAATTTGCTCTCGTCATAAATTCGCAACAAAATTAATAATTTAGTATTTATTTTGATAAGATGCATAATTTGTAATATATTTAAAAAAAATTAGAATAATTTATAATATAATTGATACTTTTCATTTATTTAACTTAAAAAAATATAATTGTCCTATAAATTTTAATATACAATATTTTAATTGCCCCATCAATCTCATAATTATCACTTATAAATATAAAAATTATGATTCTAAATAGTCTAAGCCATTTATTTTATTGGGGTCCACCTCGTCAATATATAGTAAAACCATTTTAATTCCGCCGGCTTTATTCTTTAACTAAAGAATTTTGTACAGTTTTAATACGGGTAAGTCTCATTTAAAACATTCCGATTGAAATTTATTTTCCTTCCCATTTTGAATATATTCTATTCAAAATCAATTTTATATAGAAGGTATTCTGTTTGGAATGAACTATACCCAAAATTATCATTTCAATCTAAATGCGTTGTATAAAATTAATTTCTTTTAAAATACACGTTTCAATCACATTTCGTTTCTAAATATAAGTTTTTGCCTTTTAAGATTATATAACTTAAAACTTCATATTATATATAGAGAGAGAGAGAGGAGGGATCATGTAAAAAAAAATCCTCATGTGAGAAAAAAGAATAAATCATGTCCATCAGATCTAAAAAAATCAATGGTTGATATTGAATCAAGCAACAACTAAAGCACAATCAAGCAACATTGCAATCAAGCAACTTTCTGGATACAATCAAGCAATGTCGTGAATGCAATCAAGCATCTTTCTCACGTTAAGAGTTTTCTCACTGGATCCGCTCCCTATATATATATATATATATATATATATATATATATAAAAGTTAGATCATATGAGAATAGATATTAATGTAAGAAATGAGAATAAATCTTTCACAATATTTGCGCTCATGCTTTAATAATTTTCGTCTTCATTTTATCCTCCGCAAACTTCATTATTACATATTTAAGGATATCATTGTCATTTAGCCTGTTTTAATTATGGTATCTCCTTCAAATAATTTCCATTTTCATTTTATCATCCGCGAACTTCATTATTACATATTTGGATCTGTAATTCATTTTCTTTTCGATTTTTCTTAAGATTTCGATTGCCTTGTTGAATCATCCAATACTCTAAAATTAAATTAAATTTTATTATTATTTAATTGAATTTTCTAATTTAATGAAGTTTGTAATAGATAAAGTGAAGATAAATGAAATCATTTTTACAAAAAAATGTTTTTATTTTTATTTTATTTATTTTATTTATTTAATGAAATATAGAGGAGATAAAATGAAGAGAACTGAAATCCTTTTTCCGAAAAATTAATTTATTTTTATTTAATTTAATTTTTCCCATTTAATGAAGTATAGAGGAGATAAACTGAAGAGAACTGAAATCTTTTTTCCGAAAATTTGATTTTTTATTTAATTTAGTTTTTCATTTAATGATGTATATAGGAGATGAAATGAAGATAACTGAAATTTTTTTTCCGAAAAATTGATTTTATTTTTATTTAATTTAATTTTTCTCATTTAATGAAGTATAGTTAGAGACGGGTTCAACAAGGTACCCTACAATCACACATCCTACGGTTACAACTGATAATTATCACATATATGCATCTAATAGTCCAGGCGAGGCTGGCAATCAATAATCATCGTCCGACGAGTCGAACATCCCATCGTCGGAGCAATCGATGATCTCAGGGGAGGTAGGAAGTTCCTCGGGGTCTTCTTATTCGTCATCATTCATCGGTTCATTTCCCCATTCTTGTTGCCACTGTTGTTGCCAGTTGGCAGCCATCCACTCGAAAGCCATCGGAACAAGTCCATCATTCCCTTCATCAACCATGTTCTGCTCGTTCCCATCTCCTTGACCGTCTCCTTCCTCGTCACCTTCTTCGTCTTCTTCTTCTTCATCCTCTTCTGGATCCTCCTCATCTTCCTCATCCTCAGCTTCGTCGGACTCTCCTTCATTTCCCTCGGGATCGAGGTATTAGTCTCCGAGTCTGTCCCGCATTTCCTGTCTCCACGCGGCTGGTATAGGGCGATCCAAATCAGGATTCTGAGAATCGTCGGAGTCATCCTCGTCGGAATAGGCGGGGTAGTGGCTGGCGTCTAATTCCTCATCGCTCGGTCCGAGTGATGGATTCTCTTCAGGATCCTCTTCTGAGTCAGTCTCACTTTCTCCTTCAAATACCGGTATTGAGGCTCGTGAAGATCCGGCTTCATGATCATGTGCCCGTGGGCTAGGAGGAGGGCTTCTGAATGATGCCTTCTGTGCACGGATAAGGGCTATGAACCCTTCCAGATCAGATTCGTCAGCAGGGGAGTCATCGAGGAAGTCTCGGTAGTTAGCTTGCGCCCAAGATTGCCAGTGTGGCGGCAACAGTTCCACCAAGCGGCGGAGTCCTTCAGTACGGGTTACTCCATGAGGGTGTGCATCTTCCCAGAACTTGTAGAAGTCAGTGAGAAATCGGTTCAGGGAGTCGCCACGACATATTTTGTAGCTTCGGAAGTAGCTAACACGACGCTCTCCTGAGGCGTTGCGTGGCAGAGGTTTGCGACGAGTAAAGAAAGGCTTGGCCATCTGCGAGTAGATAAGGTCAAAGGAGTCCATAGGTTAGGCAGAAATATAAATAATAGATTGCGTAAATTCAAAGGTTAGCGTAGCGAAAGTAACGCGATTATAAAGGTAATACTTCTATGTTCGGCTACGAGGCATAAGAATCCTATCTTAGTACATGCTTAATCTAAGTCTCTCGCGAAGGTAAACTAACACATGTTCCCTAAAAGCATCTAAATTCTCTAATAAGGCCTTTATATTAACGAATTCATAATGCAACAATTCATGCATTAGACTTGAGATGCAACTATTTATGCATTGGAACTCTTCATGAACTTTGATAAAAGAGATGCAACAATGTATGCATAAAAACTTTCATATTTCGAAAGAAGGCTTGCGTTTTAAACTTTAATGCAATAATTTATGCAAGATTCTTTTTCTTGATGCGGCGCCGAGTACGAGTGCAGGAGCTGGAGCTGGTAAGGACATTTCCGAATCATATTTAGTAGGTGGAGGCCTCGAAACAAGGAGGATCTCGGTTCAGAGCGAAAAGAAAGATTTTCAAACCTCGCTCTGATACCACTTTGTCACGCCCCGATTTATAAACAAGACTTAAATAAGATAATTGAGGCACATCGGGAACGAGACTTGCACTTGGGATATCAATCAATAAGAAGAGTTCAAGTAGATAAGAAAGAAACCATCACACTTCTCCCAAGTTAAGCAAACGATGTTAAAGGGGGTGCCTCCTCAAGAAGGGATCGTAGCTTCTTGAGTAAATCAAATATCAGAGTTGTAGTATGTTATCAAAAGGCTAACAAAAGATAAAGAGTTTTAGCAGCGGAAAGTTATCAATGAAGTATGTATATGAAGATACATACTTCAGTATCTAACTATTACAAAAGGAATCTTCAGCTCCACTTCGGCTGCTGCCTCGTACTCTTACTCCCAAAAGCTTATTTTAACCTGCGCATTTTAGAAATAATGCGAGGGGCTAAGTACAAATTGTACTTAGTGAACACATGCCCGAAAACGTACATACATATAAGTTTGTCATGCCTTTTTATCGGGTCGCACATGGGGTTTTAAATTTGAAATCCTCCCATTGCACCAAAACATTTCATGAATGAGCATGCTCCTTTTTACTTAGTTAAACTATCTGCAAATGAATATGTGACTGGGAGGTGGCCACCTACCACAGTCACGATGCTAGTCCGAGTAGGGCATGACCCCTAACATGTCAGCATCATAGTGCACTAACCCGAGGTATCTCTTTCACTACCTGGGTACGATCGATAAGACTCACAATACGCAGAGTCAACATCCACGTTGATTACGTTTGATGTTCTTCTCTGAGTGGGGTTCCCCCACTGAGAGGACAGATAGTAAACACAAAACAGTAGGCAATGACAAAGCAGTTTAAAACAAAACATTTCATTTCATGCTTGATGTGCTTTGAAAAGAAAACATCATTTTCATGTATTTAATTTGGCCCACTATATAGGGGTAAAAGAAAGCCCACCTTGAGTAGGTGCGGTCACGTGATTGGTTGATCTAGAAATGGATCTTCTTCTTTCCTTTTCCTATTGCATAAGGAATACGAGTAAATCCTCAAGGGATAATAGATTTATTTAAATCTAATTTCATCAAAATAGTTCTAGACTCTTAATCGATCTTGGACTTCTCACGTTTGAGCCATCGGATAAGGATATAGAAGAATGATTTTGTCAATTTAGTTTGACGAACAAGGTAGTCAAACATTTCTTCAATAGCTCGTGGTTCAACATCGAGCATTAATTCAAGGAACATGAATAATAAATCCATGTGATTGAGCGAAACAAATGACTTCGTCAAGTGACTATGCACTTTCAAGAGTTTAAGATTGAAAGAAGTTTCATTGTGAATCATCGTACATTGCTTGAGAGTGTAAGAACTCATCAAGTTGTTTCAACGAAATAATCGAGGAGATTATTGATCTTAGATGAAGATCAATTAAGATTTCGAAAGTTAAGGTTCAACAAGTTTGATTTAACAATAAGCTTCAAGGAAGTTCGAGTTACTAGAGTTTGGTTAAGCAAATCAAATTGATTTGAATTGAAAAGGTTATCGGAGAAGTTATGGAAGATAACATCTCATTGTCGATTGGTACAAGAAATATCAAACGAAATTGGAATTCAATTAATCGAATGATGAATTTAGAATTGAGATATGGTTGTATTAATCGATCAATCGAAAGGATATCAAAAGGTATAAATGATAAGTCGAATCGATCGAAGAATGAAAGTTGAAAATTTCAAATTATGTGTCTGTGTCGATCGACATAAGTAGTGTCGATCGATATGGATGTTTGACATACGTATGCGTGTCGACCGAAGCATGTGTCGACCGGTTTGGTTTGTGTCGGTCGATATGAAGAAATGTCGACCGAATTCAAGTGTTTGTCGACCGACACCAAGTGTGTCGATCGAAATGGCTTGTTATGTTAAGAATGTCGATCGAAATGAAGTGTGTCGATCGATACGAATGATGGACAACAAAATCTCAAGGAATAATATCTATGTCGATCGACACAAATTGTGTCGATCGAAATTTAGGCTCTGTTTCAGTTGACACAATCTGTGTCGATCGAAATTTTGGCTCTGTTTCGGTCGACACAATCTGTGTCGGTCGAAACAGAGGCTTGAAGCTTTCGGCGGAATTTTTGTGTTTTGGCTCAAACGGTTATCCGGACTCGTCCAATCGATTTCTAACAACACCAAATGGTTTCTAAACATACATAATGAGTCTAGACATGATCTAAACTATCAAAACATATTGGAATCAAGATTTAACCATAATATTTCAATATGGGGCAAATATACCAAAAATACTCCAAAATCCACACAACTCGATTCCTATGTCAATATATCGTTTCTAGGCTCATGATATAACATGCTAAACATGCATACGTACTCATAAACTCAATATCAAGCCTAGATCGTAACATTTATCAACTAGGGCAAAAATCATAATATGTTTAAATCGATAAAATAGCTAGAGGGAGGTTCGATCTATACCTCCTTGACGTTCTTAAGCCGTCGTATGCTTGATCAACCCTTAGTTCGTTGATTTCCCACTTCAAAAAACAAAGGAATGGAAAACTAAGTTCGGAAATGGAAGGGAAACGGATAGAGGGTTCCGAAAAGGTATAGTTTTACCTTAAAATCTCCTCGCCGGAGCTTCGTCGGAGCTCGCCGGAAAAACTCTAGAGAGTTTTGGGAGAGAAAGTGAAAGTGGTGGAGTGAGATAGAAGGTTATATTTATAGAGGGAGGTGAGGGGTAACTTTGTAATTACCGAAAGTCAAAAAGGTTAAAGTGGTTGTCATTCGATTGTCACATCGGTTACTTTAACATCACCTCACGTCAACTCCACATCTCTTCGCGTCATTGCACGGGAGACCGTGATATTTTGTCGATACACGAGTATTTATCGATCGATATTATCCCGATACGAAAATGTCGATCACCGAATAATTAATCGAGATTAATTAGACTAATTAATAATAATTTATTTTCTCAATGAATAAGGTGGCAAACAAATGAGGCCACAATAATAATTTCCCAAAATAAATTGATCGCGATAACCCGAATTAATTCGATAGCAAAATATAAACTTCGGAAATCCGATAATTACATTCAAATTTTATGAGGGGTGTTACATAATATCTAATGGCTATTAATATTAGAAGTTTAATGAATTGTATCATTAATTATACATATATGGATTTTAAATGTCATAACATATCTTATTAATGATATTATTTATAATTAAAATTAAAATGAAAATAATAATAATGAAAACTAATTAATTCGACTATAGTTGAGTTTTTTATATTAATTAATCGTTATATCGATTATATTAATTAATTTGAGAAATCCTTACCAAACATATTATTTAATTGCCATATTGGATTGTTTCCATGTATTCCTTGTCTTTATGATATTTCTTTATATAACAAAGGATATGATATAAATTATTTTTCATTAATTGCTATCCATTACCTTACATAGTAAATTATTTAATTGCCATATTAGGAATATATACATGGAAATAGACTAGGGTGTACATATCATGATTTTATAATAATAAAAATTACATAAATTATTAAATTATGTCATATAACTGAATGAGGAATTTATTATTTAAATTATCTCGATTTACACATATGTGTTACACGAAAACATTTATGATTTGTAATATATTAGAAGGGATGTAAATCAAATTAACTTATCGAGACACGGATTATCCCAATTGGGAAGGCTATTCCATTTAGTCGATTTGAGTTGGATTTTTTCTTAGATTGATAATTTTTTACTCTAATCTTAACCTTTCTAGTTTCCGGGTCAGTTTTTTATGCATGCTGTTGAGGTTTGATTTGTGATTAGATAGGGACCTTCGGAACTGGTAATGATTCAAATAGAAATATGGCCGATGAAATAGAATGAAAGAACAATAGAACAATAAAATACTTAATGCGTAAAAATTTCGTGGGTGAAGCTAAGTGTGCAAGTGTGTATAGCCAAAAAGTGTGTGTGAAAATGAGCTATCGGTGTCCCTTTTACAGACCAAGGGAGACTGTTACAACCCTAGCTGTTTTTACGGGCAGCTCTGATATTTGGGGCGGACCGTTGATGAGGGTCGTTGAGCTTTCTCCGGAGTCTATGAGCTAGGGTTTCTGCTTTGTGGCAGGTCCTATCTGTTGGCAGCGTGATAACTGCAGTAAAGCGGTTAAGCAAATAATATTTTTACACCCAAGGGTGGTCGATCCCACAGGGAATGTGCAATGAAAAATCCAAAGTACTAGTTATAATTTCTAGGACATAGAAGTTTGAGGAAATAGAAAACTGGGGTTTTGTTTAGAAATTAAAGATGACAATGCGATAAAAATAAAGGGTTTTTGAAAACAATAAAGAAAAGCACAGATCCTATGGCAGATAATCTAATCATCAACATGCAAATATCAATCAACTCAGCAATGGGGAAAACATAGATTTTTGTGGATCAAATTCCTTGGTCAGACAATTAAATCCTAGATTATTAATTAGTGACTATCTCCTCTCGGTCTCAAGAACACCAAATTAATCAATCTCAATAATTATCTAATTAATTCCTATGCAAGTTTCTTCATTTTGAGACAGAAAACAAACACAATTAATTCTCTCTTCCTGTTAACAATTTTCATCTCTCGATCCATCAATTATTAACTATAAACCTAGATCTCAATTCACCTCTCGGTCCTTCTTTTAATCTAGATTATTAAATTAAATCAGAGAATTAAACCATGGTATATGAGTTGATATCAATTAGACATGCATCAGAAAATAAATCATAACCCTAGAACCTGTTTAGGGTTCTAGCCACAAATCATGACTAGAAAACAAAGAAACATTTAATTAATTAACTTACAAATAAAATAGGAACCTTCAATGTCTTGAAAAACTCCAATGTATTCAGCAAAACAGAGAAAAGAAGAGATAATAAGATGTATTTTCGTGCCTAAGAGTTCATATTTATAGAGGGGGAAAAAGACCTAATTTGAGTATTGGGTAAAAATAGCAAAAACTGCCAAAACAGGCCCAAAATAGCTTTTTCGGGCTTCTGTGTCGATCGAAACAAATCCTGTCGGTCGACAGGAATGTTTTGACCTCTGTTTCGGTCGACACAAATCCTGTCTCTCGACACAGAAACATCTGTCTGCGCAGTCTCACGGTTTTGGCCATAACTTCCTCTCCCGAACTCCGATTGACCCGATTCCAGTTGCGTTGGAAAGCTAATTCAAAGATCTTTCCATCCATATGCTCCATTAGCTCAGACTCCATCTGTGGAAGAAGTCGTGACTGTTCCTTTGAACATCATCTGCTTTCGGTACGGGTTTTCAATGAATTTGGCCTAAAACCTGTAAAAATCACCCATCAAAGGCATAACACCCTCTAAAGTAGACTCATGCACAGAAATAAGTAAAAACATAATATAAAACACTTGAAATAATAGAGAAAAATATAGATAAATAGTATAAATATGAGCTTATCACAGCACGAGGCGCCTGGGGGTGGTTCCGACTTTTGCGCGTTGCCGGATTCAGGTCTGTTGTCTCCTTGGGAGGTCGTGCACGGGCAACGGAGCTTCACATTCAGTCCTCGAGGTGACGGTTCCGAGGTTAAGGAGGTCGTGTTACTACCTGGGAGCTAGACCATGCCGGTGGCTGGTTGGGGTCGTCCCGAGAGTTGGATCTGACGGGCTGTGAGGAGCTCGTTAAGTGGACTCCTTTTTGGGTCGTCGCTGTCGTTATCAGGCCTGGGCCTAGTTCTTACAACTGAATCACATTTGGGCCCAACAATAGCCCCTTCAGGCTTGGGATTGAGTGTGCTAGGGAGACCCCAAGGTCGAACAGTTGGGTCTCGCCCGCCATACGCTAGTGCTCAAAGTGCGAAATGGAGCTAACTTACGGGCTCGAATCGTGGGTCCGAAACTACGAGGTAGGAGGGGGGACATCCCGTAGGATGTCTTGCTTTATGGGAACTAGGCTCTCATGTGTGGGGAACTCATGCGTGAGGTTCTGGGGTTTAAATGAATTACCTTATGGATCTCAGAGTCTTTTGAGAGGAGCGGACCCTGGGTTGGAATTAGATTCGAGGCTCGCACCTTACCAGGTCGCACGGGTTGGATCCCGCTAATCGGGTCATGTCTTCGAAAATTGTGCGTAAGAGTTGCAGCCAATTTTGTCGCTTAGTGGTGGCATAACCGTAAATGCATGGAAGTTAAGGGGCGGTTTTGCTAGATATTTGGGGAGGCGAACCGTCGCTTGCAAAAGAAAGTCAAATCACACTCGCTCTACATCATTTGATCGAGCTTTCACTTTTTCTTCCTGGCAAAATTCTCCGACGATTACGATCTTTCCCCCGTGTTTGGTTTCTTGGTTTAAGGTTAGTAGCCCCTTAATTCCGCCCGATCTGTAACACCCCAATTTCGTAGTAAAATAAATAATAGTAAAACACCCTTTAATTAAGAAACAATAGTAGAACATTTGCAAAAGATAACTCTTTTAAATAAAATGAACTGAAAATATACAAATAGTTTTAATGAAACACTCCGTAGCCATCATCTGCCTCTAGCCCATCGCCCGATATATTAACCTAAAAAAATAATAATAACTTCGGGGTGAGTGTTATCAACTCAGTGGTGAATTCAACTTATCCAAGTTATACAATTAAAGCAAGGTAAACGTAGATAATAGAACATGTAGGCAGCCCGTCGGCTTATCTCGTGGTTAGCCCGTCGGCTAATAATAGGTACCTGCATTAAAGCATAACATGGATAAAATGATGTATCACACATAGATTCCCCACCTTGACTTTTGAACTTGCTTGAAAATCGAACAACGTAGTTAGTTCCTTGCGCAGCCTTTTAGAGCTCAAAACAACAAATGTTTGGCAAGTTAGGGGAATGGAAATGCATAGCTATTTATAGGGTGAAAATGCTTGGTTGAATTGATGGAGGAAATAAATACATAGCATTATCTTAGGCATCATCTTAGGCACTAATTTAGGACATGTGTAGAATTTTGTAAATAAATTCCTAGCATTATCTTAAGCTCTAATTTAGAACATGTGTAGATTTTGTATTTATTATATCATTTATGAAATGTAATAATTTAAATAATAGTAATCAATAATTTATTTTATAAAAGGAGTTACAAAAATGTTAAAAAGTTTCGGGTTGTTACACGATCATCTTAAGTTATTCTTGTTTGGCGCTTGCTCTTGTATTTGTGCATCATTCAAGGACCAAGCACATCGATATTAGACACCATTTTATTCAGGATCACGTGGAGAAGTTGTAGGGTTTTTCCGTGAACCGAATCACCAAAACCAAACTGAACCGGATTGATCTATGGATATTGCTCACAATTAACATTCTCAAAACCCTAGCATGCTCCTATGAATTTAATACGAAGAATTGTGGATTTAGGGTTTACCGTAACTCCGTCGAGTCTGAACCGATCTTTCCTGTTTGAATTCCAAATCTCAATTCAACCACGCGATCTGATTTAATCTGCGGAAACAGAAATTAGAAATCTAATTTCTAGATTAAAATCGAAAATCAAAGAGAGAAGAGAAGAGAAATCTGTTCTCCAGATTAGATCTTCAGGGCTGTGTCCCAATGCTGATCAGATCTACTACTGGTGAGGACTCCGTAGAACTGTATTCTGAGCAGGACCAGAATCGAAATTCCCCTCCTTTGAATTCCCAAAAATGGCGCCCACCTCTCTCTCTCCAGGGTTTGTGTTTCAACAGTGTTACAACTTATGAGAGAGAGCTGTCTATTTATAGACCTAGGGTT
>JAPKLW010000161.1:350717-433449 GCA_026898455.1 Plectranthus barbatus | reverse complement strand
CAAACCTTATCACTCGTGCCTGAAATTAATCAGCCTGCAGGACTTTGACACGATGAATGTTATTGAGCTCCTCAGGGAATGTCCCCATCCTATTACTCGGATATGGTTACCTAATTCCAGTCTCAGGCGGTACTACACGAACTGCTGTTACCCAAGATGCGGATATACGAGCACGTTACTTAGGCTCTCCACCATGGCAAGTCAAAGCAACAGTCAACCCGTGCAAACCCCTGAACTTTCATTAGGGTTTGGACTCAATCAATATAACGAGATCTTTTATTCGCTGATGTCAGACAGACGAATATATCTCACTGCGGTCCATCAATACGCCACCTCTGCGTACCAGCATGTCAAGTAACCAAGACAGACTACTTATTCCGACAATGCCGCAACCATCCGAACAGACGTATCCTCATACGCTGTCTCGGCTGTGATCAGGTTTATGTCTCACTAGGTCAAGTGATCATACTGTCTTCTGCGATCTACAACACGTCGTATGATCGTCCCTATCAGTGAGACAAGAGGATACCATTGTTCATACATGTACGATTGTTAACAGATAGTAGAAATAAACCGTTGTATACTCATTATAATAAATGCTTTCAGTATACAAAACCCATCAGAAGAAGGACATCTTAGTGGAGTACATTCGAACAGATGATCAACTTGCGAATATTTTCACTAAACCTCTAGCAGAGAGTCGATTCAAGGAATTATGTCTTAAACTTGGCTTGCTGGAGTTGGATGATGTCAGGGAGGAATAGGGGTGAGCAAAACTGAACTGAACCAAACCGTAAATCGGCAGTTTCATTTCGGTTCAGTTTATATATCAATCTCGATACGGTTTTAACCAAAATATAGCAGTTCGGTTCGGTTTGGGCAGTTCGGTTTGGTTTCGGTTCGGTTCAGGCAGTTTGGATTTGAATTTGTAAATTTGAACTTAGATTCTTGCTAAAGTTGTGGATTTAGATTTATAAATTTGGTACATTTGAATTGTTTTCAAGCTTATGTTTGTTGGAACATTAAATATATATGTTTTAATTTAAATATTTTATGAAAATATACAAAAAAATTTGGTTAAAACCGAAACTGAAATCAAAGTTGCCGGTTCGGTTTGAACCGCCAAACCGAACCAAAACTGCTAATTTAGTGCAATTCTATTTCGGTTCGGTTTGTAGAATGCTAACGGTTTAGTTTGGTCTAGATTTTTTAGATTTTTGATTTGGCAGTTTGGGCGGTTCGGTTCGATTTTCAGACCATACGGACCGTTGCTCACCCCTATGGAGGAATGAGTCCTAGCTCTCATTTTGACTCTGGTCTTCTTGGATTTCCTGGATTTCTGAAGTTGTTGCGGATTAAAGTGTGTCCAAGCTCACGCTTTCAAGGTTTACCACTCAGCAAATTCTGGAGCTATGGCATTTTCTATTGGTTGAGTTACTGATTACTGAGATGGATTGCTAAGAAGATTTATTGCTAGCTGGGACATTTGCTGAACTTTATGATGGGATTTGTTTACTGAGTCCAAGCTCTCAGTAGAATCCAAATTGGTTGCTGAATCTAGATAATCAGCTGACCCCCTGTTGTTTGCTGAGTCCAAGCTCTCAGCAACATGCCCCTGTTTTCTATGACAGTCTAGCAAACACAATCTAGCAAAAATAGGACTATCTCTGGACATTGTTGTTGAACCTCAACCGTGGGCGACCACCTCGAAAAAACTGGCAAGTGATTTGAAGATGGAAGTGCTAGAGAGAAATGAAAAATACCTCCGTGCCCTAGGACTTGATCCAGCCAAAGTCCCAGGATGGGCCACAACTATGGATTCTTCCACACTGCTGAAGGAAACCATTGATTCCCTATGGCAGAGTCGTGCAGCTTCTTCCTCCCCCGAGTTTCTGGTATATTATTTGATTCTATTCTAAGTGATGGGGAGGAATTCGATATGACTGGAGATTCAGAAGTTATTGAGGAATCTTTGGTGGCTGCTGAAGGGAAGACAACATTGAGTGCAGATGTATTGAGAGTGCCACTTGATGGACCACCACACAGCCTATTTTGCGCAAAGCGCATTGCTCAATGGTGCCCAGCGGTGACCATTGCCGATGAAGAAAATGCTGATCTTATCCCCTGGGCGAAGGATATTTGCATATTCATTAAAGCCCAGTTGGCCGAGGAGTTTGAGTCCACTTACTTTGCTGAATTCGAAGGTAATTCTAATGCATTTCAACTTCTTAAGAATAAATCCCAGAGATGGAGGAAGTTCGACTTTTCTACCCATGAGCTGCACTACGAAGACCGCTCCATCATGATGGCTCAAATGGGACTGAATTACTGGAGATTCGAAGAATATAGGGTCGATGACTGGATGGATCAGACATCCAAGAGGCAATATACAGAGAGTTAGCAAGTAGTAGAACGCTTAAGGAAAATCAAGAGGCATCGTGCTGCATCAGAGATAACTCTTTGCCACCATTAGAATATGCACCAGTTGCTGGGCCTTCTACTTCAGGGATAATGCTGAGGTCTCCTGCGACAAGTAAGCAGGTTGCTGCAGCTGCTGAGTTGCTGGCTAGGATTAAAAAAGAGGAAGCAAATAAAAAGAAGGCTGAGGAAGAACGAAAATGAAGGAATTATGTGCTCGTCTGCTGCATACTCTAGCATGTCTCCCTACATGTATGGTTACAGGTGAGCCAAGGCCGGAATCTCCCACTCCTAATGCTGAAGAAGAGCCATATGCTGACCAATCTGCTGAGGATCCAAAGTCTGTGGAGACTGAAGCTGAACAACATCCTGAGACATCTCAAGTCATGTTGATAGCTGATGAACTTCCACCAACCTCAAATCAAGTGGTCACTACTGAAGCATCTTCGATTGTCTCTGCCGAGCCCCTGAGCTCAAGCACTTTTCAGAGGGATTTATCAGTATATATTGATGCTGCCCTGGATGCTAGGATGGAGAAAGCAAAGGAAGAGTTGCGACAGTCCCTAAAAGAAGATTTTGCTTCCTTTTCTGTCAGCCTTTTTGATGCGATCAAAGAGGGGGAAGAGAGGAAAAGGGCAGAGAGAAAGGGCTAAAAAAGAAGAGGAAAGGCGTCTTCGCCAAAATGCTCACCGGAAGCAAGAAGAAGAATTCAGGAGACAACAACAACAACAACAACAACAGCAACAAGAAGAAGAAGAAGAAGAAGAAGAAGAGGAGGAGAAAGAAAGGAGGAAGAAAGAAGAACGAGAGAGGATTGAAAGGGAGATGCGAGATGCCCTGCTGGACAAGTTCATGAAGATCACTACATCTCAAATCAGCAATCTAAACAAGGTCATCGGCTCTCCAGGATCGAAGAATGCTGAATCTGACTCCTCTGCATCTAAGAAGTAATTTTTTCAATCTTTGTAACTCTTTTTGTGGGTTTTGTTTCCTGTACTCTATTGCTGAAATATCTAATAAAAACTTACCCAGATTGATGACAACAACTCATTGTCCAATTCTGATTTGATTTGATTAGTTGTACTTACACATTTTGTGTAATCAGCAAATTGCATGTGGACTACTGAGTATGTGTGTGTTTGATTTCGTATTGCTCTGATCTTACTAAATTTAGATAATGGACCAAATAACGAGGACGGAGGGAGTATACAATTATTATATTAATTTTGTTGTAAGAAACGTGATTTTATTATTATTATTATTATTATTATTATTAAATAAAGATGTGATGTTAGTTTTGAAAATTGAAACTTACACCCCTCTATAGTGTTTCCCTCTAACGCCTATAGTAGTCGAACTCAAACAAGGCAGACACTCTATCTTTCTAGCAAAATAATTACTCCCTCCGTTCCACTTCAATTGTCCACCTTTCCTTTTTTGTCCGTCACATTTAATTATTCACTTACTTAAAATGAAAAAATAATACCCATTCACTAATAAAATACTAATTTATTTTATCTCTACTCGCATTGATTATTGTGCCAAAAGGAAAGTGGACAATTCATATGGGAGGGAGGGAGTATTATACTTCCATCGTCAATTTAATCGTCATTTCTCTATCATCTCTACCCTCATAACATCTTCATTTTTCGAAGAGAGCAATATTTTTAGTCTTTCTCTTGCCAAAGTAGCCTAATGTTGGTTTCCATGCTGTCGTTGAATCAATCCTATTTATTTCATAACCCAATCTTCTCTATTTCGAACAAAGTAATGATCAAAAACTGAAAAAGTTGAATTGCATTTTTATAATAATAAAAATTACATAAATTATTAAATTATGTCATATAATTGAATGGGGGATTTATTATTTCATAGATGTGATTGACCTCCCAAACTATGGCGACCCATTTTTGTAGGAGACGAAGATGCATAACGTAATGTCACTTCTAATAAGCTAAAGCTTTCTTCTCTAATTAATATCTTTCTCAACTCATCCATGAGTATGACTACTATTATAACTCATTACAAACTTTACCATCTATTAATTATTACAGCGAATTCCAATAATTATTCTTGAGGGGTTATTCAACAATCCTATCATTTTCTGACAATCGTCACAACTTACTGGGTATGAGGTCACCGGAAAAGCTTCCAGGCTGCGGTGTGGTCGTCGTCGTCTTCACCAACTCATTTCTATCAGCTATAAACTTGGCAAAACGAGAACCCTTTGTACCTTCACCATTGTCTTCTGCAGGGAGCTTCAGTATACCTGGAGTAGGATCTGGTTTCGGGCATACCGGCGGCATCAGCGCCCATACAGATGAAAGGTGTTCATTAGGCATGTCGAGTTCTTCTAAGACTGTGGGATCCTGCATATCTGGAAACCACGCAGTGTGGGCTCATTACGTATGTTTCTTAACCTCGAATACACGATTTATAGGAAGAAAGATTACCCTGGCAACTTCTCCCCTATTCAATGAAACAATTAAGTAATCAATTCAATGAAACTAACCTTGAGCGAACCTCAACACCGGCTTCAGAGCTGCACATGGGATGCTGAAGTTCAAATGCGGTATGACAGTTCCCCCGCCATGCTTGGCATTGCTGTGGATGAATTCAAGGTCAGCAAGCCAACATAAAACAAACATGTTGACAAAGGTAAAAAACTACTACAAGTGTGTGAAACAGTAGGGAGGAAGAGGGCCGCGCAGACTTCAAGCCAACTATTAAAATATTTGGACTTGCATCACAAACAAGATCGAGATTTCTTGCAGAGAGAGAGGAAGAAGAGAAAGAGAAACTTCTTTGGGCTCCTCTGGAGAACGCATACCTTGTGACGAGACCAATCATGCAACCATTTGAGTTGACAACAGCACCACCACTACTGCCAGGATGGACAGCAGCAGTTGTTTCAAGCATGGCTGGGAATTTCTCACATGAGTTCTGTTTAGTGGATATGGTCTCTGGAGATGTAGCAGCTTCAATTACTTTAGCAATCACACCAAGGCAGGCAGAGGGAAGAAAGTCTGAGAAAACAACAAAATTATCAATGCAAAGTTAAGGAATATAAATGACTTCTCATATACAACACAAATCTCATAATGACTTCTCACTCGATACAAACCGGAGGAAACAAAATGGTAAGTACAAAAGAAAAACATATTTAACTGTATTTCGCCAGCAATGGAAGATGAAACCCGAAAGTTTGGAGCCAACGTAGCCAGAAACATGTTTAATAAATAGAAAATGGTCTAGCAAATAGAACCACTCAGAAGAACTTTAATTAGCCATCATACAATTCATGTTCTCCACATCCGCTCAACTTCTTTACTTAAAGAAATGAATATCCAAACAAATATAAAGAGTTGGAGTATAAGCATCAATTACATATCAACAGATAAGACACAGGAATAGATAAAACTTTTATGGTTTTACCACAACGAGGCCCAAACAATCCATGCCCAATGACATATGCCTCAGATCCAGGTGAGGGACAATCAACATCCAAGGAAATAGGACGAAGTTGATCAGAAGCTATCTCAAGCTGCAGCAGTGCAACATCCAAGGGGCCTTTCGATATATAGATTATCCTAGCATCAGTCCATACCCAAGGATCCATAAAGTCTAAGCGCACACGTACATTTCTGTGATTTATATTGGCCAAGCCATATCGAGAAAGTCCATTGTCATATTCCAAAGAAATATCTGCTGCTGATTTTAGATTTGTCATCGGCAGATTGTGACTTGATTTTTCACCATGAAATGTCTCAAGCTTCATATGAACATCTGGAATAATAGAAACTTCTGGTTTCCTCTCATTTCTTTCTCCATTCAAAGCTGTTTTTCCAAATCTCCACGGTTCAAGAAGGTGAGCGTTTGTAAGAACCAGACCTTGTTTATTGAGTAAAACACCAGATGCCCATGATCCATCATCAGTGGTGATAAGACAAATTGAAGACATGGCCTTTTCAACTGGAGATAAAAACCGAGAACTATAATGAGTCTGCCCATTAGAATAATTGGGATGATCAGATGAGTAGCCTTTGGGTAAGACAGTCTCAACAGTACTCAAGTGTTGGTTGCTATAACTGACTCCATTCCAGGTAATATGAGGCTCCTCCAGCAGTAATTCACTGCAAGCAGAGGCAATAGCATCCCAGGGAATCACCATCTGTCAACCCAAGCCACCATATCATAATAAGTAGTTATAGATACTGGTTCGTGCTAATTACAACGATCTGGGAATTTATCACATGGACTCCAGATAAAAAAAGTTATAGTAGCTTTTAACTCATTAAATCTTAGCCTGTACAATAAAGCATATCCTTATCATGTTATCCTCCACTAAGCCTAACCCATACAAAGTGCTGCATAAACAAGGCAATAAAGATAACCCTGAACACCTGAACTTCAGTGCCACTAATCTTTTGCCGCAAGGGTCTTGTCAGAAGACCAATAAATTGTGCTTGTTCCCCGAAAACTGGGCTACCTTCCATTCCTGAAAGATAAGGATAATGCTATCAGAATCAACAAGATATAAGAATCAAGAACAACATTGTCAAGCTTGTTGCTCACACCAGGAAGACACCTAATATCAGCCATCAATAAAGAACTTGTGGAAGAACTGGGTGGGTAACTGTTGCCAATCGACCCCACTGATATACTGCACTTGGAAGAAGATAGAGAATATATTATGCCAATATTATACAAGGCCAAAAAGTGCTCCTCTTCAATAAATATGTAACCCATAGGTGAAGATCATCTAATAATAGATAATAGACCCAACAAATAGCCACTTCACTGCCATAATTATGCAAGAAAAAAATATGCTGCAGTTGCTACTCCACATATGTACGAATTTATACAACAAATGAGAAGATAACCATATTAACACAAATCACAATCATGAGCAACTATAAAGAAGAAGCATCAGTTACTTGTTAAAGAAGTGTAAAGGTGATAATATGCCAAAAGGGGATCCCATCGCGAGAAGAAGATCTCCTCTCCTAGGAATAGATGCCTGCAACTTTAGGGGATTCTGAAAAATACATATTAATGCAGTCATTATCAGCATTGTGAATAGTGATTTTTTTATTTTTTTTTTAAAAAGAAAAAAACCACAAACACAAACACACACTTAGAAATTGTGCTATTCATGCAATATGAAAGGTTGTGACTGAAAATCATACATTCACAGAAAATTTGGAGGGAACTGCTAGCAGAGCAATTCTTGTAGCTGATTGCCCCATGAGCTTAGGACTGCTTGATTCCACACTCCCCATGGGCCAATGGTTCTGGAAGCGTGATTGCTCAACCTGAAATCAGCAGTTGATAGTTCCTGTTACATAATACACCATCTATGTAGTCAAATATCGATATGCTATTTTCAGATACACGCTCAACTTTTATTTCTAAAGAACCAGCAAATCAAAAGAGTGAAGTGACATTGCTTAAAAAGATAGAGTAGCCAGTCTAAGAATGACCAAAAAATGGACTGGGAATCCAAAAGCACAAAGGTTGCATGAGGTAAGATGATCATCTTGTGGGAGCCTGCATCGAGTATCAAACCTTGGTAACTAGGACAATCGAATTAGACTCTCAAATATCATTGATTAAGCCAGTGTCAATTTGTGGCTACATCAATGAAGCACATGGTAAAACAAGCATGCACAAATTCAACTGCAAATAACAGAGTTACTCAGGTTAAAGGTCCTACCTGCCCATATGAAGCTCAAATGAAGCTCTTGAGAACTTCATTATTGTTGCAGGAAAGTATATTGCACATGTCATTGTATAGAATCTATTGTGCCTTTCATAAGCTAAATACTTTGAAGCAAAAAGCCAAAACTCAACAAGAAATCAGAAATTGTAAACAAATGAAAGTTAAATTATCAACTTCTTGTCTCAAAAACAAATTCAGCAGATGACCATCAATAAATTAACACAGAAAAACCTTCTTATCTGGAGATTTTATCCAAACTTCTGGGTTTCTTTATTAGAATGATGTTTACCACATATCAAAAATACAAGAGAAGCATAATTGCTACAACATGTCTGGTACTCAGTACTGGCAAATGTCAGAAAACAGAGTGAGAAAAAGGTGACTAAGTTACCTGATTGTGGGAGCTATCAATAAGTTGAGGAGCACGGCTATGAGAGGCCAGAGACCAACCAACTTCCCAACTATGTTCCGGTGAACCACAAGAAGCTTCAATTAGTGATTGAACAGCAGCAGCTGAATGTGGGATATCAACCTTTGGAAAAATTATTATAATTACCATCAGGACTTCCTTTGAAGATAGTAAGATAAAAGAATAATAAAACTTAATGCAGAGAAGTGAGCATGACATGATAATAAAGCAACATCCTTGAGGAATAACTTTTGCAATCAACTAATATAATGTATTTTTAAAAGCCGTACATCCACAAAACAGATTAAAATAGTGAACACAAAACCTTATTTCCTGCGATATTAAGAATATCAAACTACTAGTGTCCTAGGTAATTGCCTACCATCTTTAGGAGTTGAGCAGGAAGCCAGGGCAAAACCCCCATGTTGCCATCAACCATAGACATGCCCTAGCAATTGACAAGCCATACACTATATCAACCCAAATATCGCTAGCATTTATGGTTTGGCTCAAATAATATCTCAAGCATAAGTTTAAACCTCCATTAGTATATCAATCCGAGCACCAGGTATCAAGCGAGGTTTCTTCTACAAAATTGATGAGCAATCGTCATGTGAATGAATAACCAAGAAAATAGTTGATATACCATCATTTGTGCATATAAATATGTCAATATTTCAAACCTCTGAAACATTTTTTTCCTGGTATTGTTGAGAAACAAATGGTTCGATCACAGATGCAGCTGTCAAGATAAAGACAGTATCCGAAGATTCCAAGTTGCGGAGATTGCCTGTAGCAGCAGTTCCACTGGAAGCTGGAAAAATCATTCCTGATGCTGAGAGCATTGTTTTGCCAGTACTACAGAAACAGAACAACATAATTACATTTCAGTTACAGAATCCATGTAAACACAACAGATCCTCACTTCAATTAATCTGTAATAAATAATCCTGCGATGAACATACATGCATAGATTACACGTCAATTGAAAGAGTCCACATCCAGATGACCATAAACAAGTTATGTTAGACATCATAAAACTATTGACGAATGACGAGCATGGATTTGAGTCTCTGAACTTACTTGTAATGGTGAAAAGCCTGATTTCGCATTTTCAGACCCTTTGGATCCTGAAAGGTGAAAACAACCAACACAAAACGTAAATAATCACATTACGATAATAAAAAAAGTCGAACAGTTACAATCAAAATACAGAAATCTTGAAAACAACAAAAGGTCGAGAACTTAAATAAACTTTGATATAGAGAAAATCCAAGAAAACCAAGAAAGTTGAATCCCAATATTAAAATTTAAAGTCAAGAAAACCAAGGGTTGACTTCAAAGAAATTTCGAACTTACGGATTGCATTACATGTACATATACATAACAAACATATTTTGCTAAGAAGAAGAAGAAGAGATTAGAAAACTCACGGGGCCTTGAACTCTGACCATCACCGCAAAATTGCGAGCACTCTCAGCGACTTCAGGAAGACCCATGCCGAGAAGCTCGGAAGCAGGGTCTATCGGTGAAGTTGCATAATACCACTACGCCGCCCTCTTATCTAAGGAATTCAATCAATCAATCAATCAGAATTTAATTTGAAAGAATGGGTCAGTAGTTACGCAGGCTCGCATCATGAGTCATGCCATACTGAAACGACACGAGTGAGGATGAATTGAAAAGGGGAAATCCCCAATTCACGAGGCATACCAGGAGCGGACGACGACGTTTGCCCGCCCGCCGCAACTCTCTGTTTCTTGGAATCTTTGTCTACGCTTCTGACCCTTTTTCTCCATACTCTGGTAATAATCTGGGAATTTCAGAATTGAAAGCTGTGAAAAACTCCACCGTAAAAATTAAAACAATAGTAATAATAATAATAATAATAATATAATATCCATTTCATTTTTTTCCATCCTGAAATAAAATTAGGGTTTTTATACTCAAAATTTTCATTTATTAGATTATTCTGTACTTCACCCTCGATTACAGACTCATACATATTTGTTTGCCAAATGATTATATCTATGACTCTAGTTGGTCAAATAATACACCTGTTCAAATTAGTTTTATTCAAGTGAAGTGAACTAGTATATTCAAAATAGAAATCGGTTTTTATAGTGCAAAACACAATTACTAACTTATGCAGATTGTTATGTATGTTTTAATTTAATTCACTAACATATAAGAAAATTTGCATTAGTGCACTTACTTTTAATTAAAAGTTTTTGTGGTTGAATGTAACTCTAATCTAATATTCATGCATGAACAAAAGAGAATGTGAGACATCAAAATTACGTCTATAACAGGCTACGTTCACGGATGGGTTGTGTGTGAGTTTTATTGATGACCGTTTTGCGTGGGGTGATACAAGGATCAAAGAGAAGAAAAACCCAGAAAAAACTATAAAATTCCGATGGAGAAGACAATTTGATCGGGAGATAACAACCAACTACAAGACTCCATTCTCTCGTCCCACCCTGTGCTTAAGCCTGTACCTTCCATTAATTAACTCAAAATAAGAAGCACACCTCCATTAGTTAACATGCGACTTTGACTCATTCTTCACACAATATATTCCAGCATATATGTCGAGCCCCAGCACAATCAAAATACACCACAAACAAGCCAACATGCACCAGCAAGAATCCATGCAACCACAGCTCCACAAATCTTCCTCTTGACTATATATCATCACTCAACATCATTCCCTTCAACAAGTTCCATGACATAACAAATTGGCTGATCAACACGATCCATGAAAGTCATGAAATAATAGAAATAATAGAACTTTGGAGAAGGAATAACCTTGGTTAGAACATTAACTGTATTTTCATGTGTTGACACCTACTGCATGATAATGAGACCCTTTACCACGATATCTCTGCACAAAGTGAACCTCACATCAATGTATTTCAATTTGTCATGAAACACTTGATGCTTTGTTAGATACAAGGCACTTTGGTTGTCACATTGCAACCTCACTGTTTCTTGTGTAATGCCTAGTTCATTAAGAATTCCCTTAAGCCACAATCTTCTTTTATGGCCTCTATGATGGCCATGAACTCAGCTTCTGTGGTGGAGAGATCAACCACAACTTGCAACTTAGATTTCCATGTCCCTATAGTTCCAAACAGATTAAATACATAACTTATTTGAGATCTTCTAGTATCTATGCTAGAAGCATAGTCTAAATCAGCAAAACCTATGAGAGCTTCAACACTTCCTCCTAACTTTCTGAAAAATAAACCATGATGTCTTGTCCCTTTTAAAAACCTTAGAATACCAAGCAGTGCAGACCAGTGAGCTCTTCCAGGATTAGCCATAAACCAGCTTATCATATTAATGGCATATGTCATATCAGGTGTGGTACATATCATCAAATACTTCACACCTCCTACCAGACTGGCATATGGTATGTTATTCATGTGAGCTCTTTCTTCATAGTAGGTGGACTCATAGATTCAGACAATTTAGTTTTTGGACCAAAAGGTATAGCGAACTTTCTGCATTTTGTCATTCCAAACCTTTCCAACACATTTTCTATGTAATTCTTTTGTAGCAACTTCAAACTTCCAGTTTTTCTGTCTCTAATCATATCCATGCCACGTATCCTAGATGCTTGGCCCAAGTCTTTCATGTCGGATTCACTTTCCAAGTCATATTTCACCTATTTGATATCAGTAATATGTCTCTCAGCCAAGAGTATATCATCCACATAAAAGAGTAAGTAAACAGGGCTTGATTGAATTTCATTCTTAATATACACACACCTATCAAAATAGGATCTTCTTATGCCAATATTCATCATATGTGCATCAAATTTCTTGTTCCATTGTGAGGGAATTTGCTTCATAATCGTTGGAAAAATTACCAGACTATAATAATACAACGATGCAAATAAATTTAAAAAACCACAAGGTTTTCAAACTCAATGGAAAAGTATATCGAAGTTATCTCATGTATTGGATGCAGTATACCAATTGGTTAATTGAGTAAAACAGTTTTAAAGGGATTTTGGTTTTTTGAAAGATTACCTTTAAGTAAAAATCAAATAAACCAAAGCACAGATACTAGGGAATTCAACCAGTCTAAATAAGATAACATGCATGAAACAATTATTCCAAGCCTAATAAATTCACATGGTGGAAAATCTTATAATGTTAGAGTGGACTCTGATGAATGTGGGAAGCCCTCAATTCGAGTGGGGATCGTCTTTGGGTGCCTTGTGTCGAAAGATTCGTGATAGGTGGTGAGGCGGTGAGTCTCGTTGCTTTACGGCGGTGCAAGATGAGTTGAGATGGATCAAAACTCGAGGGGAGGCCACCATATGTGGGTCATTAGTTTGAGGGAAGGATTATTGGGATTGGCAAACTCAATTGTCCCTCATTAGTTCGAGTGAGATATGGTAAAGATATGGTGTATATCTTGTTTCTTTATTGGACGAGAGATTTATCCTTATCAGTATATGATTTGGATATGTATTAATCTATTTAAGATAGATTAAAATTTGAATATATTTACTATATCTGGATTGATTTCCTTGTGTATCTAGGAATCTATCCCTATAAATATATATGCTCCACACCATCGTAAACTTGCCCAAACACAATGTAGTTGCTAGGAGAGACTATTAGTCTAGAAGGAGAGTAGGGTTTATGTTCCCTGATAACTCTGTAATTATGTTCTTCACCTTGAATAATACATATCACCTGTGTAGGCTTGAAAAGTGGACGTAGAGCTTTCGCTCGAACCACTATAAATCGTTGTGTTCTTTATTTTGTGTTTGCTATTTGTATTTGCAATCACTTATTTCACAGCAAATTGGTGCAGTGAACGTGGAACGAACACGTGGTCAAAGTGATTGCAGTAGGTTCATCCAAATTCGAGGTGGAGTATTTCACATGATTTATGTGAGAGACCATATGTAATTCTTATTCATTGATGAGATTTCGCCCTTCATAGCCTGTTTCCACAACTCACTTTCTTGGCTACTGCAGGCTTCTTCATATGTTTTAGGTCCATCTCCAGTTAGTTTCTCAACTATACTAAGGCTGAGAAATATGACATATGCATCACTAAAGCGTTTAGGTGGATGTGTCTCTATCCTTACTCTATCTCTAGATAACCAATAATCAGCTTGAGAGGATGGTTGTTTGCTGAGGTGCAGGTTGTGTTAGTTGCTCTTCATGTATATCATTTGTTGTTGCTCTGATCTGATTCTCATGTTTCTCTGTAATAGTATCATCTGAAAAATCCTCTTGATCATTTCCAACCTTTAGGGGCATCTTGGTTTCATTGAAAACCACATCTCTGATGATTATCACTCTTTGACAGCTAGGCTCTATACACTAAAGTTTATAGCCTTTTGTACCATGTGGATAACCAAGCATAATGCACTTCAATACTCTTGGTTCTAGCTTGTCTTGCCTAATAAGAGCATAGGCAAGACATCCAAATGGCCTCAAATGAGTATAATCTGGTGGATGACCATACCAAATTTCATTAGGGGTCTTAAACCCCAAGGCTGTAGAAAAACACTTGTTTATTAGGAAGCAGGTTGTAGCCAGTGCCTCACCCTAAAATTTCTTAGAAACCCCAGATCCACTCAAGAGGCATCTCACTCTCTCCAAAAGTGTCATATTCATTCTCTCAACTACTTCATTCTATTGAGGGTTATAAGAAATCGTTTTGTGTCTTTTTATACCCTTAATTCTACAAAATGAGTCAAAGCTTTATGAGACAAATTCTAGCCCATTGTCAGTTTTTACACACTTCACCTTCAATCCTTTCTCATTTTCAACCAATGAACACCATTCTTGAAACTTTTGAGCAACATGGTCTTTACTTTTCAACACAGTGACCCACATTCTCCTTGAATAATCATCAATCAAGGAGAGAAAATATATGCCTCCTCCAAGTGTTTCCATCCTTGAGTGGCCCCATAAATCTACATGTATGTATTCAAGATGATGATTACTTCTTTTTATGGCTGGCAGTGTCAGGTTGTTTCTTAATTTTGGACAATAGACACTTTTCACAGTCCTTCTGATCCTTCTCATTATCACATGAGATAACCCATTGCTTCTTTATTCACCCATACCCTTTCCGAGATATATGTCCAAGTCTGGTGTGCCAAAGTGTAGGGTTTTTACGTGAACCGAATCACCAAAACCAAACTGAACCGGATCGATCTATGGATATTGCCCATAATTAATTTCTCAAAACCCTAGCATGCTCCTATGAATTTAATACGAAGAATTGTGGATCGAGAGATTTACCGAAACTCCGTAGTGTCTGTACCGATCTTTTGCGTTTGAATTCCAAACTTTAATTCAACCACGCAATTCGAATTGTCTGCGGAAACAGAAATTAGCAATCTAATTTCAAAACAAATTCGAAATAAAGAAATAGAGAAAGAAGAAGTTCTGTTCTCCAAATCAGGTCTTCAGATCTGTGTCCCGGTGTTGTTCAGATCTACTACTGGTGAGGACTCCGTAGATCTGTGGCTTGAGCAGGACCAGAATTCGAAAATTCTCCTCCTTTCCCTTCTCAAAAACGGCGCCCCCTCTCTCTCTTAGGTTTAGGGTTTTTCAACTGTGTTATGACTTATGAGAGAGAGCTGTCTATTTATAGACCTAGGGTTGGAAACCCTAATGGGCCATTTTGGGCTCAATTCAGCACACTTGTTGGGCTTATGAGAGAGACCTGGGACCTAATGCAAATAATAAAGTGGGCCTATAAATTAATTAATTCCCATGTACACAACCCAGGACACAATTAATTAATTAATATTAATTCTTTTTCACCACAGAATTAATACTGACCTACTTCTTTATTACCACGTTGTGAGAACGGGTTGCATTAATTGAGAATCCCCATATTTAAGGTTACCGGACATTCATTAATTAATCGGAGCCTCTGACAAGCTCTAACTACAATTAATTAATATCTTATTATTCCTGAGTAGTACCACTCAAATCTTATCACTCGTGCCTGAACTTAATCAGCCTGCAGGACTTTGGCACGATGAATGTTATTGAGCTCCTCAGGGAATGTCCCCATCCTATTACTCAGATATGGTTACCTAAGTTCAGTCTCAGGCAGTACTACACGAACTGCTGTTACCCAAGATGCGGATATACGAGCACGTTACTCAGGCTCTCCACCATGGTAAGTCAAAGCAACAGTCAACCCGTGCAAACCTCTGAACCTTTGTTAGGGTTTGGACTCAATCAATATAACGAGATCTTTTATTCGCTAATGTCAGACAGACGAATATATCTCACTGTGGTCCATCAATACGCCACCACTGCGTACCAGCATTTCAAGTAACCAAGACAGACTACTTATTCCGACAATGTCGCAGCCATCCGGACAAACGTATCCTCATACGCTGTCTCGGTTGTGATCAAGGTTTATATCTCACTAGGTCAAGTGATCATACTGTCTTCTGCGATCTACAACACGCCGTATAATCGTCCCTATCGGTGAGACAAGAGGATATCGTTGTTCATACATGTACGATTGTTAACAGATAGGAGAAATAAACCGTTGTATACTCATTGTAATAAATGCTTTCAGTATACAAAACTCATCAATCTCCCACTTATACTCAAAGCATAACTAAGCTATTACAGAGTATACAGTCCGTCTATCTAGTCTGCTATCTTTAACCACTATCAGTGGTCGGCATCCACCTCAGACCCAACTCACGAATATGTCTTTCGTAAACTTTCTACGGCAAGCTCTTTGTAAACGGATCAGCAAGATTGTCAGCAGTGTCAATCTTCTTAATCAGCACATCGCCCCTCGATACGATTTCTCGTATGATATGGTACTTTCTCTCTATGTGTTTGCTTGCCCTGTAAGACCGTGGTTCCTTTGAGTTTGCCACCGCACCAGAGTTATCACAATAAATTGTGATGCTCCTCGGCAAACTCGGGATCACGCCCAACTCTAAAAGGTAGTTCCGGAGCCACACCCCCTCTTTCGAGGCGTCGGAGGCGGCGAAATATTCCGCCTCCATGGTGGAGTCAGCAATGCATTTCTGTTTTGAGCTCCTCAAAGATACAGCTCCACCTCCCAGGGTAAACACATAACATGAGGTCGATTTCTTCTCATCCTGGTCCCCTTGGAAATCCGAGTCTGTATAACCCACAGGGCACAGATCCTCACTTTGATAAACTAGGCTGAAATTCCTAGTTCTCTTCAAATACTTGAGGATATGCTTTACAGCAGTCCAGTGCGCCTGTCCAGGGTTAGACTGATATCTTGCTACCATGCCAACGGCATAACAGATATCTGGCCTGGTACACAGCATCGCATACATGAGACTACCCACTGCCGAAGCACATGGTACAAGACTCATCTCGTCTTTCTCCCGCTGTGTGTGAGGACACTGCCCACTAGAAAGACGAACGCCATGTGTGAAAGGTAGTAAGCCTTTCTTGGCGAGTTGCATGTTGAACCGGGCTATCACAGTATCCACATAGGATGCCTGGGATAAGCTCAACATTCTTCTCTTACGATCTCGTAAGACCTTAATCCCAAGAATGTAGCCAGCTTCTCCCAGATCCTTCATTTGGAACTGTTCGGATAACCAAACCTTGATTTCGGACATCACTCCCTCGTTGTTTCCAAATAGGAGTATGTCATCAACGTATAGTGCAAGGAAGACCACGCTCCCACTGACACAAAGTCGGTAAACACAACTTTCGTTTTCATACTGTGCAAATCCATAGGATTTAATCACATCGTTGAAACGTAAGTTCCACGACCTTGAAGCTTGTTTAAGTCCATACAAGGACTTCCTAAGCTTCCAGACAAGATGTTCTTCGCCCTTGCTTATGTAACCCTCGGGTTGCTGCATATAGATGTCCCTACCTTCTTCAAGGTAACCATTTAGAAAAGCGGTTTTGACATCCATCTGCCAGATCTCGAGGTCCATATGCGCAGCTATGGCAAGGAGTATCCGGATGGATTTGAGCATGGCTACGGGTGAAAAGGTTTCGTCATAGTCAATGCCCTCTTTCTGACTATAACCCTTTGCCACCAGTCTGGCCTTGAAAGCCGTGATCTTTCCATCCGCCCCTTTCTTTCTTTTGTATACCCTTTTGCACCCTATGGCCCTAAAGTCATCTGGCAAATCAGTTTTCTGGTATACATCCATAGCAGTTATGGATTCAATTTCAGAATCCATGGCGACACGCCATTTGGCAACATCCTTATCCTGCACTGCCTCTTCGTAAGTCAATGGGTCAGAGTCCTCATGTCCGTCTTCCGAGCTCAAGTCCGAAGACTCACCCACGAACAAGTACCTTTCCGGATGGAAAATAACTCTCCCACTGCGACGAGGCATCGGTGCCGTGTCAGTAGTAGGTGCAGTGACTTGTGGTCCTGCACCTTGCACTGAAGAACGTGTCTGTGGTGCTGTGCCTCTCACAGGTGCACCCACATGTACACGTTCCCCTTCCCTTGGAATTGCATTCTCGTTCTCAATTTCTTGAAGAACGATATCACTCCTTGACCCGTGATTACTCACATACTCGTCCTCCAAGAATCTAGCGTTGGTGCTACCAACGACTCTTTGACTCTTAGGACAGTAAAAGTAACCACCTTTCATTTGCCTGGGATACCCTATGAACATCATTACTTTTGACCTGCTTTCTAACTTATCAGGTTCCTTTGACAGTACGTGTGCCGGACAGCCCCATACTCTAAACTTGCACAAACTAGGTTTGCGACCAAGGAAGAGCTCAGAAGGCGTCTTAGGAACTCATTTAGAAGGCACCACATTAAGTACGTATGCTGCTGTCTCCAATGCGTAGCCCCAAAACGAAATTGGTAAGTTTCCATAACTCATCATTGACCTTACCATCTCTAGAAGAGTCCTATTTCTTCTTTCAGCTACACCGTTTTGTTGGGGAGTACCCGGTGCAGTCCACTGGGATGTAATCCCATTTTCTGACAAATATTGTAGGAACTCGTTACCGAGGTATTCGTCACTGCGGTCAGATCGCAGCGACTTGATAGTTTTCCGGACCTTCTTTTCTACCTCAGCCTTGAACTCTTTGAATTTCTCAAAGCATTCAGACTTGTAGCGAAGCAGGTAAACGTATCCGTACCTTGAGTAATCGTCAATGAAAGTGATGAAGTACTCGTACCTTCTACAAGCCTGAGTGGACATCGGTCAACATAAGTCAGAATGGATCAATTCCAACACTTCCTCTTCTCCAGACTGACTAGCCTTGAAAGGCCTAGTTGACATCTTGCCCTCGATGCAGGATTCGCAGACTTGATAAGGTACAGCCCGGACTAAGTCCAATGTACCGTCATCTGCAAGTCTCTGAATCCGCTTCAAGCTGATGTGACCCAGTCTCAAGTGCCAGAGATATGTAAGATCCTCATCAGAAGAAGTAAGTTTTCTCTTCCTAGGATTATCAATTACGGATGAATTAAATGCAATACTTGCGGAAGACTTATGATTACAGTTAACAACATAGAGAGAATTATTCAGCATTCCACGACAGATAACACCGTTATTACCAATGATAGAAACACCACTATCAAAAATAACTGAATATCCATCAACATAAAGTTTGGAAACTGAAATAAGATTCCGCCAAAAATCCGGCACATACAAAACATCTCTCAATGTTAAAACAGAATCGTCAAAGTACAAGGTGAAATCTCCAATGGCAGCTGCACTCACTTGTGTTGCGTTCCCCATCGAGATGGTAACCTCATCATTCTTCAGCACCTTTCTCGGTGTGAACCCCTGCAAAATGTAATAAACATGATCAGTAGCTCCAGTATCCACTACCCACGAATGAGTAGAAACCGATGCTAAACATGTTTCTGTTACAAATACAAATGATGTACCTTGTCCCTTGCTTCCGCATGCCTTCTCACTTGAAGTGATACCAACCCTCTTCATTTCATTTGACCTCCTTTCACGTGATCTGCGATCAATCATGTTCTTGCACACAGTATGAACCACATCTTTCAATGTGCCCAAGCTGTGCTCAAGATCTGATAACTCAGACTCCCATGAAGGTACGAAGGACTGTCCTGCTATGAGATCAGTAAGCAACTCCTTGAAAGAGTACTCACTTCTGTTAGCTACATCCTTCTTAAAGTCATAGAATGAAATCGGTAAGGAGTTCAGGATTATATCGATCTTAGCCCGATCACTGATACATCCACCTCCACGTGTGAATCATTTCATGGTGTTATCCATGATCATCACATGCAGTGTCACCGAACTCCCATCAACCATTCTCTTACAGACAAGGTCTCTAACGAGATCACAGTTGACAGTTCGTTCCACTTCACCATACGTGGCCACTAAGTCCATCCAGATAGTAACAGAGCTACAATAGCCCATGTACTTGAGCTTAAGTTCTCTAGAAAGGTTATGTGAGATTAACTTGTAAGTAAAATCCTCAGAAGCCACCCAACTGTCATAGAACTCCTTCTCACGTCTAGATACTTTATGGTAACGTGGGGCAAGTGGCATCATAGTGAGAACAAACATGTGTTGTTTAGTCAATAGGATATACTCAATGCAATATCTCCACTCATGGAAGTTTGGACCAATTAGAGGATTGAGAGCAAGTATATGATCGACAGTAGACATAGACATATCTGAGACAATAAGGAATCTTAAATAAGAACATACAGGTTGAACTTCGAAAACAAATGCATTGAAAACCTTTTAATAAATCAAATACAAATGTTTTCCACTAATTGCCCAAGAGTTCCCACCGCAAGCTACACTCGTAGACGTTTACGATGTCACCCTCAACCAGAACTGCGGGTTTTAAGCCCCAATCCATTTAATTTCACTACCATGTCAGGATGCTTTTGACACTAGAAATTAATAATTAGTGAAAACCTTAGACCAAGCCATCTGTCAAGAACAGGGATGCAATTCTTGCATTATATTCTAAGATGCTTCTAAGCAATTAACCACAAATTTAACTCCGGCCAAAAGAGACAGTTTAGCATGGCACGTAACCATACCGCACAGCCCTTAAAGCTTTTGTTATCTATAATTTAAATCAATCCTAGAATACTTGTGAAAGAGGTCTACGCAAGCTACACTTGTAGACGTTTACGCAAAGCCCTCCCACTATTCACATGATTTAAATTGTTTGTCTATAAATCCCAACAACCGTACCCATGTACCTCCGGGAACTAGCAAGCTACACTCGTAGACGTTAACTAGAACGAGAGATACACTTACAGCCTAGGACCGCTTTGTGGAGGTCTATTGATTTTAATTAAAAAATCTGCTTAGTATTTTTCTTTTAAAAGGTTTCTTTATGCGCACACATAATTTTCTTTTGTCATTACATTTTCCAAATTTTTGCATGTAATTAAACAAGCCCAAAAATTCCCAAAATATAATCCAACAAAAGAAATTAATAACATAAGCATGCTTGGAAAGCTGTAAATAATAAAAGCAGTAAAACATGCTTTTCCTATTATCTACACATGCTTAATAGCGCACATAAATAAATCACATATCATACGAGGACAATTAAGGCAAACAAAAATTCCTCGTGGCCCCAAAAATAAATAGAAAATAAAATCTATCTATTACAATTTGAATTTTGAATTTAATGGATAAATTCAAATCTTCTCAAATCTTCAAGGGCCTCCAAATCTTGATACACCAAATCTTTTGGATTTTTAGGCCTTTGTGATCTGATGATTTGTCCTAACCCTAATGCAAACCTAGGGTTTACACAGGATTGCACAAACCACCAAAAACACAAGCCATCGCGACGGGACAGCTGCAGACGACGACGATCGAAGCCGTCGCCGCCGGCCAGGCACCGCCGCGCCCAGCACGCCGCGCGCGCGCTGCTCGTGCCGCCTGCGCCCGCCGTCGTCTCCGTCGGCCCTGCGTTGGCTCCGTCTTTGTTCTTCGTCCTCGACCCGTCCAATTACAGAATTTGAAAAATTACAGAAACTATTCTATTACAATTTTTAAATCTATTCTAATCATGGATTTTCTCATGATTTTACAAAATAATTCAGCCCTACACGGATAAACCACTGCAGGCTGAATCAACGGGTTGCCACGAGGAACAAAAACCAACATCCACAATAATATAAATTCATACATGCATAATATCGAATTTAATTATGAACAACAGAGCCATAAATCAGATAACCTGGCTCTGATACCAATTGTAGGGTTTTTACGTGAACCGAATCACCAAAACCAAATTGAACCGGATCGATCTATGGATATTGCCCATAATTAATTTCTCAAAACCATAGCATGCTCCTATGAATTTAATACGAAGAATTGTGGATCGAGAGATTTACCTGTATGTACCGATCTTTTGCGTTTGAATTCCAAACTTCAATTCAACCACGCAATTCGAATTGTCTGCGGAAACAGAAATTAGCAATCTAATTTCAAAACAAATTCGAAATAAAGAAATAGAGAAAGAAGAAGTTCTGTTCTCCAGATTAGGTCTTCAGATCTGTGTCCCGGTGCTGTTCAGATCTACTACTGGTAAGGACTCCGTAGATCTGTGGCTTGAGCAGGACCAGAATTCGAAAATTCTCCCCCTTTCCCTTCTCAAAAACGGCGCCCCCTCTCTCTCTTAGGTTTAGGGTTTTTCAACTGTATTATGACTTATGAGAGAGAGTTGTCTATTTATAGACCTAGGGTTGGAAACCCTAATGGGCCATTTTGGGCTCAATTCAACACACTTGTTGGGCCAGACCTGGGACCTAATGCAAATAATAAAGTGGGCCTATAAATTAATTAATTCCCATGTCCACAACCCAGGACACAATTAATTAATTAATATTAATTCTTTTTCACCACAGAATTAATACTGACCTACCCCTTTATTACCACGTTGTGAGAACGGGTTGCATTAATTGAAAATCCCCATAGTTAAGGTTACCGGACATTCATTAATTAATCGGAGCCTCTTACAAGCTCTAACTACAATTAATTAATATCTTATTATTCCTGAGTAGTACCACTCAAACCTTATCACTCGTGCCTGAACTTAATCAGCCTGCAGGACTTTGACACGATGAATGTTATTGAGCTCCTCAGGGAATGTCCCCATCCTATTACTCGGATATGGTTACCTAAGTTCAGTCTCAGGCGGTACTACACGAACTGCTGTTACCCAAGATGCGGATATACGAGCACGTTACTCAGGCTCTCCACCATGGCAAGTCAAAGCAACAGTCAACCCGTGCAAACCCCTGAACCTTCGTTAGGGTTTGGACTCAATCAATATAACGAGATCTTTTATTCGATGATGTCAGACAGACGAACATATCTCACTGCGGTCCATCAATACGCCACCTCTGCGTACCAGCATGTCAAGTAACCAAGAAAGACTACTTATTCCGACAATGCCGTAGCCATCCGGACAGACCCTCATATGATGTCTCGGCTGTGATCAAGGTTTATGTCTCACTAGGTCAAGTGATCATACTGTCTTCTGCGATCTACAACACGCCGTATGATCGTCCCTATCGGTGAGACAAGAGGATACCATTGTTCATACATGTACGATTGTTAACAGATAGGAGAAATAAACCGTTGTATATTCATTGTAATAAATGCTTTCAGTATACAAAACCCATCACAAAGTTTGTTGTCCACTGACTTGATGGAGTCAACCTGTCCAGTCACTGTCTTAGCATATAAGTAATATATGCTAATAACTCTCTTTGTCTACATCTCCTCTATAGACACTTATTGTATCACCATCACTAACAAACTTATACTCCTTTGATTCTAGAGTACCGAGAGATATTAAATTTATCTGAATCTAGGGTATCTCACATAAGACAAAAGCTCGAACTTCTCTTTATGATTTTGGATCCTTATTGATCCAACTCCCTCAATCATACAGATGTTGTTGTTTCCCAACATCACTGTACCACTGTCTTGCAACTTAATTTCTACAAACCAGTCAAGGTGAAGACACATGTGGAATGAGCACTTGGAATCTAATATCCATGCATCTTCTTTCTGAATATTAGTTACATTAAGTACCTCATCTGTACAAGCCTCTACAGATTTGACAGTATTAGGACGTTAAGAGAACGACCTTTTCTGCTTCAATACATTGCAATCATTGATCAAGTGCCTGGGCTTCTTGCAGTAATGGCAAGTTCTTTGATCAGATTGATTCACAGGTGACTTGTACTCCATTTGTTGAGAATAATGTTTTTTTCTTCATTGAAAGGTTTGTTGCTTAAACTCCTTTCTAGGAGCATTTTCAGATCGGTTGTATCCAATGAGCTTAGAGGCATTGAAACTTCTCTTAGTAAACTTACTAGAATGCCCTTTCTTCATAAGCAGACCTACACCAGAATTATCATTTAAATAGCTATCTGACTGATTTTCAATTTCTTTCCCCTTTATAGTTGACTGCACCTCTTCTAAAGTGATAGTATTCACCCTTCCATACAACATGGCACCCTTCAAATTAGCATATGACTTATGGAGTGCATTCAGTAGGTAAATAGCCATATCTTCATTCTCCATTTTCACCCCTATGTTTTCAAGATCATCAATTGTCTTATTAAACTCATCAAGTTGGTTCACAATACTTCTCTCATCTGTAAATTTACATGGGTATAATCGTTGCTTCATATACAAACCCTCCAGCCTCTTCCACAAAACATATGCAGTCTCTTTCTTAGTGACTTCTCTCAACACCTTATCATCCAAGCTTAGAAATATAGTGCTTCTTGTCATATTTATCAACTTTTTCTTTTGCTCATTTATCTCATCTTTAAAGGCAGTGTCATTATCAAGAGTCGCTTCATCAAGGCCTTGTTGGGTGAGGATTGCTAACATTTTAATCTTCCACAACCCAGAGTTATTTTTTCATGTGAATTTATTAATCTCATTCCTTCTAGTTGCCATGATTCACACCAAAATCTTATGGAAACTCTACCAAATTGATCGAGAATGCAATACTGATCCTAATTAGAATCAAGACTATGACAACAATCTTTCTTACTCCGAGAAGACCAAATAATCAGTTTCAATAGACTATCAATGATTAACTTCACAAACAATCACTCAAGCACCTTTGATCTAAACAATCACAACAAAGATCTTAAACAATGTGAGAGGAAATCAGAAACTCACTTGCACAATTCGCACACCTACGAGCCCAGAGATCAATCAGACATTTGAGCTTTAACATTGGTTGCATTCATGTCTACTGCGCTTCCCACGGGCGGCGCCACTTGTTGTGTTTGGATGCAACCCTAATCTAATATTTCATGCACGAACAAAGGAGAATGCAAGACATCAAAGTTACGTGGTTCACCTATAATAGGATACATCCACGGATGAGTTGTGTGGGAGTTTTTTTTATGAACATTTTCGCGCAAGTGATACAAGAATCAAAGAGAAGAAAAACCCATAAAAAACTATAAAATCCCAATCGATAAGACGAGCTGATCAAGAGATAACAACCAGCTACCAAGCTCACTTTTCTCGTCCAATCCCGTGCTTACAACTGTCACTTCCAACTAACTCAAAATGAGAAGTAAACTAAGTTCTGTGTATGAAGCCTATTGGGGCCAATTATCATTCGGCTCAATTCATCAACTACATTAACTTATACATGATCGAATGCCTATTTGGCACTGATATGTGGCTGATGCATTAGCAAACACCTCGAGCACTAGGAACTCAAAGGAATCAAAGTAGACCTCGCTTGTTGGAGATCTCAAGGGTGCAAGCACTACTAGCACTTAGATGTACAACCTAACAACATATAAAGTAAAGTGAACTTTATCAGTCGTACATCAACTCTAATATGAGAACTCATGAATGAGAAACACCCTATAAACACCCTTAAATTCCTTTGTAAGAACGGGGCTTCAGTTCTTGTACCATTACTCTAATAAAATAAATTAAATAAGAAATTTTAATAAGGATTGCATCGTCATCAATCATTGAGCACACTAAAGAAATAAGCAGAACGTTGGAACTTCATTATTTTTTTCAACCATTCAACCCCTGAGCAATGGCGGATATTCTATCAAGTCTTACATAAAAAAATATATAAATTAAAAAATAAATTATGCTCATTTCCAAGTCCCCTTATGATTTATTTATTTATTTTCAATCCTTTTTTTTTTCTTTATAACTTGAAAATAGAAATTATCCATTAAAATATTCATAATCCTTGAATAGATCCACCACTGCCCGTAAAGGATTTACAGTCAATAAATTTATTGTTGTAAAAACATACCATAACAAAGCCTAACTTTCGTTAATCATTGCATTTTAAAAAAAAATATAGTGGTTTGTTGCTTGTGTTTTTTTAAACAAAAGAAATGCATTTAATGAATTAATGGCCGTGTACATGCATGACCAATGGGTAACAAGACATTAAATTCTGAATTATATTTTAAAAAATAAAATAAACTATATTAATTTTGATTTTTATTAATATTCCAATAGGTATGTATGTATAGAAACAATTTTCGCACAAATTTACATCCAGCCAGGGGGCATGACACGGTTTCACGTTTCCAAACTACCACAACCGCGGAGACAACCAAAAGCGCTAGCGTCGGTTTTAAAGTGCTGAAATACAAATGAAATTGTGGAGAACTGGATAGAAGAAACCGGAGAGAATCTGGCCCAAATCACACAGACGATAGATACAACAACAAAAAATACGCATGTATATACATACACAATATTCCTACAAGCTCTAAGAAGAAAGAAACTCGATTCCCTCATTTCTTCGCTGACTCCGTCTCTCCTCCAACTGCGCCACCACCATCGCCACCTTTCCCAGGACGCCAAGCTCATCCTCCACCCAGTCAACTCAATGCCGGCCCAAAAGCGTCCGATGGAATCCTCCAGCACGCCGCCTCCCTCTCCTCCGCAACCGCTCAAGGAAGAAAAAGCCGATGATTCTCTCCAGGACAGCGAAAATCACAACCACGAGCAGACTGTGAACGCGAGCGGTACGTGCTTGAATGCGTATTCATGTATACGTATTCGAACAAGTGCTACTTCGGTTTCCGGTCAATTCGACTTTCGCTCAGCATCTCTACCTGTATTTATCTTTTTAAGCGTGTTTCTTTCTCAGATTCCGATGAGAGCTCTTACTCTAGTGGTGCAGAAAAGGACGAGTAATTCTATTTCTCCCTCTTCCTCTCATTCTATTCTTCTTTTACTTACGCGAACCACGTGCTTGGACGCACGAACACCCACACACACGTAGACATGGATGTACGTATTTTTGCATAATTTCTCACCGCTTGCGGGTGCTGCGCATTTTGGCGTAGTTTGATGTGTGAATGAGCTGGTTTAGCTTGAGATCCGCATGCTTAGTCCACACGATTTGTTTACTGCCGTTTCACGGGGGAGGTGCTCTGGCATATTTTTAAATTGATTGGACATTTTGATCTCCTTTGACGAAATCCGCCAGTCTCCTACGAAGTCTGACGATGAACTTGATTTTCAATTTTGTTTACGGCTTTGTGTTTTCTTCCGTTCATCATGTTCTAAATGATGGTTGATCCACTCAGAAGTCGCTCATCAATTACTTTTCTGTATTTTGTTTACCTCTTATTGCTTATTTAGGCCGATTTCTTACATCATTATTACATTGGTATTGCATTATATTTTGTGCAGTAGATAGTTTCCTGCTTGTGTGGACTAAAGCACTTCCTCTTGTCTTCACAAAACAATGTCAGCCATCTTCAATAGTGAACTGTGGCTATAATAAATATTACTGACTATTGCTGCACCAAGATCTGTCATGGTAGTCTAGCATATGAAAAAGGTTGCCTAACTGAACTTTTCTAGAATTGCAGAAAGCTAAATTATAAGATATCATATGTTATAGAAGTTTGTGATAGCATTGAGACTATTTAGATTTTAATGGCTTCTGCTGTCAGAAGTATGCCTGTTGCAGTTTAATTGTAATGAACACGATCAACTAGTAAGGGCTGCTTTCACTTGGTGTGAACAAAGTAACTAATGGTGGGGTCTGCTGGTTATGGCATCTTAATAAGCATGTTATGTTTTTTGAATTCCAAACGACTGAAAACTTTGGAAGTTTGTCTTAGAAAAACTTAATGACACATGTCAGATTGCTGTCTATTGCAGCTGAAATTAGAACTCAGATTTAGAAAGTCATTCAATTTCATTTTGTCTGGGATGAAGTGAAAATATCTCAGCCCATTGGATTGGAGGAATTAACTACGGAAGAACCTTGACTTCAATGACTAAGTTGATTCAAAGTTGTTCACAGCTCAAGGTGCAAGTAGTTTAAATGTCTTGCTCTTTTTTAATAGGTCATGAATTCGAGCTTCAATGAGGACATCTGGGTGGAATATGATTTAAATTAATGCATTCTTATTTCAAAAAAAATAAAAATTGCTTCAAAGTGGCAGAGAAAATCTGATATTGAGATGCCAAAATTGGAGACTTTCTTCTATATTTTTTTATGAAATAAACTCGTATGTGTACCTCTTTGAGCTGCTTTCTTTTATTTCCTGATGGGTAGGGTTGTTATTTTGCCATTTTATTGCTACTTTTATTGTTATGTTATGGATTCTCACGACACTTTCATGATGAAGCTGATAAATCATTCAAAGAAAAACTTCTGCTTGCTGTAATCCAGTTGGGTCACGTTTGCATTTGGCAACTTCTAAAAATTACGTTTTACATTCCAGATTTATTGTAGTGAAGTTGGCAGACATACGCAAGGAAGTGCAGTGTCCAATATGTTTAGGTACAGTTCTGAATCTTATTCTGTGACATCCGCATATATGTAAATCTTTTATGCAACAAAAATGGGTTAGAAAGTACTATCTGTTTACTTACTATGGATAATGCCTTTTGCCATAATAATGTGGTTAGCTGAAATAGATTATGTACATATATGATATATTTAGTGACAACTCTTCGTTCCATTTGTTCAATAAGATATGTGAGTCATGGCTGTTGAAAATATTCATTGAACAGGTATAATTAGGAAGACAAGGACAGTCATGGAATGCTTACATCGTTTCTGCCGAGAATGCATTGACAAATCGATGCGCTTAGGGTACTTGCTTCTATGTTCTATATATTGTCGAAGGATTGGGTTTTCTTGCCTTCTAACTAGCCGTGGATGCAGCAATAATGAATGCCCAGCTTGCCGCACACATTGTGCTAGCCGCAGATCCTTGAGAGATGATCCAAATTATGATGCCCTCATTGCTGCTCTGTATCCTGACATTGATAAGTATGAGGAGGAGGTACTAGTTGACAAATTATATGCCTCTTGTTCTGCACAATATTACATGCAATTTCCTTTATGAAGATCCATCATTTTGTGTTCTCTCAGGAATTGGCTTTCCATGAGGAGGAAAAGGCTCGCAATAAGCAGGTAACGTTTTCATTTTCAACAGGCTTATGTGCTCGAGGATTGTGCAGTGCACTATGCCATGTTTAATGTTTACATCAATATAGTTTTTTATATATGCCTCATATCCCTTAGAAATGCACGAATTTAACCCCCACCACACCAAACTAGTTATATACTTACTCCCCAAGGACGAGATAAGTATGTTGCCTCACAGCATTTCTGTTTCACAATTGCCATAATCAAATTCTATCTGCTTTGTGGCAGATACAAGCTTCGATTTCCCAAACATTTCGTCGACAAGCTGAAGCACTAGGAAAGAAGCGAACATCAGCGAGAGTCACAGCAGCTGCATTTGTCAGGCGACAGGGTAATTATCGGAATTTGAGAGGTCGGAGAAATCGACTCTCTGAACACCCGGACTCTGATGAAGAGGAAGGAGCTAATGGAAATGATGGTAGCAAAGACTCTTCTTCAGCTGATGAACGTTCTCCTGACATAAAATCTAAGAGATATAAAAGACGTCGAGGAGCTCGAAGTTCACAAGCATCAGGAGCAAATGCAGATGAAGGTTCTGATGATAATGATTCCGACTCCAACAGAGAATTAGTAGGCGCTTCAATTGGGCTTATTGGAGGTACAGAAATTCTTGCCTGGGGAAGAGGTGGCATGCGCAGTAACACCCGACATGGTGGTCTTAGTTGGGCCAATAGCAAACTTTCCAGGAATAACCGCCTGTCAAAGCTGATAGATCATCTCCAATCTTCAAAGGAAAATGAAGAGGTGGTAGTTATTGACTGTGCTTTCGATGTTGAAATCATGAGCCTGACTGTGTTTATCTATTTCCCAATATCAACTGTTTACCTTACATTGAGCAATGCTGGACATGATGGGGATGGTATAGGGTGGAGTGGATAGGGTCAATTCAGCATTGACAAGTCTTTGAACCTTCAGACATTTCAAATAGTTTGATTGCTCGTTTGTCTCCTTTTTTGCAGATGAAAATTAGTTTGACGCTTGTTTCGTTGCTTGAGGACAAAATGCCTAATCTTAAGCGACCTTACATCTGCTGCAGTGCTCGATCATCAGTAAGGCATTTATGCCAGGTATTTTCATGTTCATTTTGATTCTCAATCTTTTTCATTTGGCGACAGAATGCAGCCAATAAGATTCCAATCGAGACCCTAAATGATTTTGAAACCCATGTCTCTTGTAGTATGTTGCTATGCAGACATCCATCGAAGCTAGTGAAGTTGAGATACTAATAAGTAAAGATTTTCATCCTGGAAACAACTTGTCTAGTGTAAAAAATGAGCCTGGCATTGTAGATGCTTGCCACAATGAGTTACAGCTTTTGAACGAGCATCAGACATTGGGGGAGATTCATGAGAGGTTTACTCAACAGAATCTGGTAAGATTTGTTCCTTTGTAATGTGTCAAAAGTTAAAATGACTATCATTATTTTGTGTGTGTGCATGTGCTTTTTACTTGTGCATTTTGTTCTAATTTACATATACACACACGCGCGCGCACTGTTTCGGGGAAGAGATGATCTGGGAACAGAGTTCCAAGTTTTAAGTCATTTAGAATGATAAGGGCATGGACAGACAGATCCGTAACAATGATTTGCAATGTTCATGGGCTGAAGGATAGAGGCAGGACGATCATATTGCATAAATGTCATTTGCATTGTGCTCAATCTCAGTCACCTTTTAGGAAGATATGGTGAGTGGTAACCAATATCTGGTGACTGAAAATGCCAATAGCTTGAGAAAGGGACCAAATTTGTGAGGTTTTAATCTATGATTGTTTTTAGCCTCCTTTGCAGCCTGACATGATCTTGCCCATGAGCTTTATCTAATTAGTGGTTTCATGCTGTTGCTTGCCTCATTCACTCAGCCGACTGTTCAGATGATTAACAGGTGATTGCTGCACACATGTGTTCAGGTTTTAACATATCGGCAGAAGGCGCAAGGCGAAGGAAATTGATGAGGATGGAGCTAACCTACCTCTCTATCTATCTCACACATGAAGCTGCACGGTTGTGATGCAGGAGAGAAGTCTGATTTGGTATGTATGGAAAATGGATATTGTTGTACATATTACATACGGGTCCTACAAAAATGTTGTTTGTTGAAATTAGTTGACATAACATTAAATAGCTGCTGCTTTCTATATTGGTATAGGAACAGTTTTGAAATGTTGAGATTTTCCATTGTCCGGTTTGACCATGTAACGAGAGTGTATTTTTATATCTGGGTCACATTTCTAACTTATTAACTCTCCTTTTACATGTTCATATTACTATCCTTGGTAAATACATTTGCGCAAATAAGATTTACTATATTTTTCTGTATTGGAAATTATATTTTGGCTGTGCAGAATAGGGTCAAATAAAGATATATCTTAGAGAAACAAGATTGGCTATATAGTTAGCCATTCTGAATATATATCATTAGAAATGGATAATGTGCTCGTATTACATCAGATATTAATTTCACATATATCATGGAATATCGTTCTTTGAATTATGAAACGATAATTTATTTCAAACCAATAAAGTAACAACAATAACAAATTTTTAAGCAGTAGTTTTATGTGTCTTATTTTGATCTTTCCTTTTGTTTTAAGAAAGTATTTTTTGAATTCATAGGTCGAATCTGGGCAAAAGAAACTTTTATTCATTAGTTTGGCCAGAATTGAAAAGGGAAAAATATCAATTATATTACAAACTATCCTAGTTTTCTCAAATATATTACAAACTATGAATATTATCAAAATATATTACAAACTATCAGTTTTGTTCCAAATTTATGATGGGAGCAAATTTCTGGCGACGGAAAGTTGACGTGGCTCGCCGGATGACACGTCAGCATTTAAAATTACACATCATCGTACAAATATATTACAAACTATTGTGATTTTCTCAAATATATTACAAACTATTATAAGTTTCTCAATTATATTACAAACTATATATATATATGTATATATATATATATATATGTGTGTATATTTTCAAATAAATTTTACAACTATCAAATTTATTTTAAAACTACGACGAAAATATATTTAATTATATTTTAAAATTTTAAATCTTTAAATAAATATTATAATTATACTTCAAAATATGACATAAAAATTCTAGAAAAGTTTAAAAAATGGAAAAATACTTATTTTAATGTTTGTTTTCCATTTTTACTCTCATTTCTCATTTCGGCAAACCAAAACACAAATATTCCTGTAAATAATAATATTTATTGATGATATTTTACATATATCAAATATATATATCATTATTATTTGACCCTCAATAATTATTATTTTTCACATGAATATTTATTTATTTTTGGTTTGGCGAAGGGAGAGACGAGAGCAAAATGAATATGAAAATTAATAATATGTGTTTTATAATTTTTTAAGTTTATCGAGAACTTTTAATAAAGTATAATTATATGTTTTCAGCATAAGTTAAAAATAAATTTGATAGTTTGTTTATTTATTTAGGAATGTATATAGTTTGTAATATAATTGAGAAACTTGCAATAGTTGGTAATATATTTGAGAAAATCACAATAGTTTGTAATATATTTGTACGATGACATGTAATTTTAAATGCTGACATGTCATCCGGCGAGCCACGTTAAGTTTCCGTTGCCGGAAATTTGCTCCCGTCATAAATTTGAAACAAAACTGATAGTTTGTAATATATTTTGATAATATACATAGTTTGTAATATATTTGAGAAAATCAGGATAGTTTGTAATATAATTGATACTTTTCCCAATTGAAAAACATGTCAAAATCATGAATCGCAAGTTATACCAAAATATAAAACGTATTAACGTACTCATATGACAATATAGTGTTGATAGTGAAATTAATTATTATTATTATTATTATTATTATTACATCTAATATATTGTTACATTCACACGTGTTCATGATGGACATTGGTAGGGGTGAGCAATGGGCGGTTTGGGTTGAAAACCGCACCGAACCCACAAATCGTCCGAATGAAAATATTGAAACCGAACCGTAACCAAACCAAACCGAATCATCGGTTTCGGTTCGGTTTCGATTTTAACCGAAAATCTCAACATTTTTTCATTAAATTTCTAAATTAACACAATTTAATGTGAAAAAAAAAATCACAATGCACAAATGTTAAAAAAAATAAAAATCCACAATCCACAAATGTAATAAAAAAAAGTCCACAATCCACAAATCTAATCATAAGTTTAGCAAATAAATATTTTAAACATGATTCAATCAAAATCCACATCGCTGAATAGAGGAGCAGTGTGAAGCTGTGAACGTGTGATTACAGTTAGGGTAACTTAATAAGGTTTGGATTGTTACATTTTTATCTTGTAATTTGTAGAAAATAAACCTTATATTTTATGTAAAATAAAGATATAGAATATATAATAAAAAAATAAATAAAAAAATTAATAATTTATATATGTATATAAATTGCGGTTTGGTTCGGTTAAAACCGCACCCAAACCGAACCGAACCGATAACCCAAAAATTTTCTAAAATTCAACCCAAACCTAATCCGCATATATTTTCAAACCAACCCAAATCGCCCGAAACCTGACGGTTCGGTTTGGTTTGCGGTTTTTGATTCGGTTTTGCTCACCCCTAGATAGGGGTGTGCATTCGGTCGGTTCGGTTGAAAACCGACCGAAATTTTGAAAACCGAAAAAAACCGAACCGCACAAGAAAACCGACCAAAAACCGAACCGAAACTCTTGGGAACCGAACCGACAACCGAACCGAAAAATTCGGTTCGGTTTTCGTCGGTTCGGTTTTAACCGAACTGCTGCGTTTTTTAAAAAAAAAAACCTGCTGCTGAGTCGAGCAGGGGATGGCGGGCGACGGGGCGAGCAGGGGTTGCCGGCTGCGTGCGTTGAGAGTGAGAGGGGAGGGCGGGCGAGCGGACCGACGTGCGAGAGGGCAGCGTGAGTCCGTGACTGCGTGAGTGCGAGAGCCGAGAGGGCAGCGTTACTGCGTGAGGGCGAGACGCCGAGAGCCGAGAGGCAAGCGGAGGGCGAGAACGGCGCCGGTCACAGGGCGAGAGCGGCGCTGGTGGGTGCGGTGGGCGAGAGGGGCAGGGGCGGCGGAGGGGAGTCGAGGGACGAGGGTTTCGTCGTGTGGGGGGGGAATGGGATTGGGAAATTGGGATTAATTTTGATTTTAGGTTATTGTTATTATTATTATTATTAGTATATTATATTATATAATATATATATATTAATTTATAATTATTATATATATGGTTCGGTCGGTCGGTCGGTTTTTTCGGTTCCGAAAGTTGGAACCGAAAACCGAACCGAATATGATCGGTTTTTAAAAGTCAAAACCGAAAACCGAACCGGTCAATTAAAAACCGAACCAAACCGACCAAATTTCTTCGGTTCGGTCGATTTTTTCGATCCGGTTCGATTTTTGCTCACCCCTACCCCTAGACATTGGAACGTTTTTCGCAAGCTATACCAAAATATAATACTATGTATTAACGTACTCATATGACAATATAGTGTTGATAGTGGAATCAATTATTATTATTATTATTATTATTATTATTGTTACATTCACGCGTGTACACGGTGGACATTAGAACGTTTTTTTAACAAAATAACATGGACAAGAGCTACATAAGACCTTATTTTTCATAGCGAACAAAGATAAAATCACATGGCAAATTAACTAAACCAACTACATTGATCATAATAACCTAATACCTATTTATTTACATAAACAAATCTTCACAAAGAAGACAATCAACAAATTAATAACCTAAATTTATTCATTCCACCAAGAATAGAAGTGGGTTACTCATAAAAAAACTAAAAGCAAGAGGTGACCAATGCATATTCAATGAAGGCAATCAGCGATGCTTGCTCCTAGTTTCCCCACTGTAAAGCCTGCAAAATAAATCCAAAAAAAAAAATTGTACATGATGCATAGAATAGATACAGTAATTAGTTAGTTATAGAATTATACTAAGAATAATAATACCAGTCATAGACAGTAGGGGAGTTGGGCTGCGGCTTGTCGAAGTAGTCAGATCCCACATTCTTGGTGGCCAGATTGCTCCCCGGGTTGAAGACGCTCCGCCACACATTGTCCTTTTTCCCGGCGGTGGGCGACATATTAGTCGGCGTTCCCGGGGAAGAAGGGCTGGATGGCATCGACAGAGACCTCTGGAACGACCCCTCTCCTCCGCTCATGGGCTTCGTGTACACCTTCTTCAGGTGTTTTAGGCCGCGGTCGGGCTGCGGCCCCGCCACTACATCATCCCACAGTTGATCAAGAAGCACCATTTCTTCTTTATCTCACCTTTTTTTTTCTTCTACGTTCTGTCAAAATCACGTACACTGCTTTGCCTATTTATATTGGTATTGTGCTGAAAAATCTCCTATACTTCCTCTCCATCTTGCCTATTTCTTCTTCTTCTTCCTCGGCAAATGAGAGGCTGAAACTGAAAATAGGCAAAGACAACACAGAGTAAATACCGGAAAAAGAATGCATGCAATCCTTTTTCTTTAATTCACGCATACAATTAACAATCATATCATGAGTCAATTGATAGGCATTTTTAGATAAAGATTAGTGCGGTTGATTATATACCGCATGTTAAGATTGTGTATATTTGTGCGTAGTCTTAATAAAGATTTGGAATAGATTAAGGAATTTCCCAGTTTTTATAATAGGAGTAACATTATGAGTGAATGCTATATTTTTCAAAGATAATCTTTTTAGTTGAATCATTGTTTTTATCAAAATAAGTTTGTGATAACACATATTTAAATAGTAACATTATGATATTCGGTATGGACTTTTTGGCTAAGTCATAAAAAATTGCTTTAGAAATAAAGATTAATGGATATTGTCTTTATATATTTGTTATTAGGAGTAATTTATAACTTACTGCCAAATAAATACAATTTATACATTTTTTATTCTTATCTATAGTATGAGTGAGAAAAAAAAAAGTTATGGGATTTTGCATTTAGGCGTACACATAAAGGTATAGATCTTAAATTAATAAACTACAAAGCATTAATCTTACTTTTGTTCTAAAAAAATTAAAAAAAATCTTACTTTTAATAATAATATATAGATATAGGTTATATATCAGAATATTAGGTCTTGGTTTACCACAAGTCCACATATTCAACTTTACAAAATCAGCAAGAAAATGACACATTAGGCAAGTCTAAGCAGCAACAAACACCAATAGCAATACCCGAAGTCAGTTTCAAGCTTGCTTCAGAAAAAGACCAAAAACTAGTTTGCATCAACTATATCAATTTTTGCTAATATGTCACCACAACAAAAACCTATGTACTTAAAGTTATGACAGACAGCTGCTTACAATGAAGCCCTTGAAGTAGACGAACTACAAAAATTACAACACAAAAATAATCTACAATCTCCAACCAGCATTGCCGGGAGAGGTAAACTACACCAGCACAAGCATCAAGTTTATGATCAGCCCAATCCCAAAAAGTAACAAAAAAAAAAAAAAATTGCATTCAGTAGCTGTGCTGAGCTCTACGCATATGAAAAGCCAGAATTTAGATGAAGCTTATCTGTCGCACAAGAATGAAATAGTCAGTCCATCATGCCAAATAAAATGTTCCCAGATGTTGCAGTCGATCTTCCCTCAAGCGAGTCACTACTCTTCGCAGGCCTGGCATGTAAACAAGAGAATTAAGAAAGTACCAAAGTGCAGAAAGAAGACCTGGAGTTCGAGTACAGCAGTTCCAATACTGGCTCAACAAATGGGAGCTCAATAAGCTGATTTCAAACTGCCATCTGGCAACTACACAAAGTGCTCAACAGCATCAGGCTTCTAAGAAAACACCGTTGGAAAATTTCACAAAAATCCCGAGAATCAGATATGAAGCAGACAAATCACAAAAGTGCCAGTGCAGAGGGAGCCATTTTCCCAAGCCAAGAGGAGAACATATGAGAAGCATGCCGCTGGAGGAAAAAGCTTCAGCCAAAAGCTGTTCTCATCATTTGCCACCCCTTAGATTGTCGTTTCAGTCAACCAACTCCAAGCATCATGCAACATGGGTTAAAATGAGAAAAATACAAAATAATAGGTATCATTTTCCTTGCTTTGCGACTGATTTTTGTCCTTAGCGACGGATTTTACCATCCCAGGTCTGCGTGATTTTTGTAGTGTCATAACTTCTATCCAGTGGGCTTTTAATTGCTTGTGACTTGTCTGCTGATCTGTTCCACCATATACAGATAAGATAGCATCACTAAATTTCTAAATATAGCCTTCTCTAGAAGGAATTCAGCAGGTTTAATCAATCAGATTCTTCAAAATCTTGTACCCAATTACTGCAGGTGTAAGATGTGCACTGAGGGTCCAGAATGTGTAGCAAGTAATTAAAAGCGGTTTAATTGAAATTCAAATGCAATTCACTTCAATCATGCTAGTAAATAGACTTCTAACATGATGTGCTTTGACGATTAAAAATCCTCAAAACCAAAGGTTTCTGCATAATTCTCTCCAAATTCTTTAGAGTAATGAGTACAAAGTTCTCAAACAAAAAATCAACCAATAGAGAACAAGCAGTAAATGTGGGGATGGGTTATTATGGAGACAACTGGGACAACAGCATATATTTTGTATCTTGTGATAAGCACTACGCATTTACAGCAATGATTTATATGTAGCAAATGGATCCACATTAAATTCTCTTTTCCACATTTGAAGACCTCAAGTTGGTGACTCAGTGCGTCTTTTTCTTCATTAACCATTAAAGAGAGAATTATTTCTTTTTTCAAAACCAACATATTATGCCATGGTCCGATACCACTTGGTGAAAGGATGCCATTATGTTTAGATTGGCCCAAGAGATTTCCCTAACTTTGTTTTTTCTTTTAGATAGATTATACTAAGATACAAGTCTAAATCGGCCTTCTACATCCCGATCTCCTTGTGAAGCACCTAAGAACACACATGGATCACACGAAATCTAGCATGCAATTTCCACCACAATTTTAGGAACGACATGGAATTAGGACGTCAACCACATTAACCCACTTATCGGATTTTAAGCCAACCTAATCGAGTTGTAGGCTACTTGGTTGGGTTATTTCACATTGAAAATGTTTATCCTTAACTCTGACCCTCTGACTTTTGGACTAGCTCATCTGGTCGAAAATAACAAGTTAAATAAATCTGTTATCGAGAAAAATAAAAGAAAAAAGAAATCAATAGAATCAGCAATATTTGGTTAGTTAAAGCCTAAAAACATACTACATTTACACTAATATTAACTAATACTCCATCCGTCCCAAATTAATAGTTCCAAAGTGAAATGACACAGTAACCAATGTTTGTGAGTGTAGTGGAATTAATATTTTATTGGTGAGTGTGAAAAAGTTACCATTTTAGGAAATGAGACTAATAAATGGGACAGACCGAAAAGGAAAGTGAGACTAATAAATTGGGACAGAGGGAGTAAAACAAAATATTAAAATTAAGAAAAAAAAATATTAAATTTATCACAAACTTTGAAGGAGTTTCCAAACTCAAAACATATTCCCTACGTTTTTCCGAATAATAAAAATTTGCTAAGTATATATAAAAAATTTTGGTGATAAATTTCATTAAAGTTCTTTGTGAAACTATTATTTAGAATTTTTAGATATGACAAATTTTAAATTTGGCAACAAAATATATTATAGTGATTACAAATACAAAGGTTACAAGAAATTTCAAAAGTATGTTTTATAAAATTTGAAATAAAATAAAATATGCAAAACTACAAAATACATGCATAAAAATATGAATTCATTATACCATGAGAACTCAAATTCAATAGCAAATATATTGTTAAAACAAAGTCAAGAAAATTGACAATAAGATGAAAATTAATAATTATTATAAATTTACAATAGTCTAAAAGGCTACGCAAGAACATAAAGAAAAGCTTTATCATCAATTGTTATAAATCTTAAAAAAAAAAAGAAGATTAATGAGATATATATGAAACTCTATAATTATTAATGATTATTATTGAGATAATTAGAGTAATTATAATCTGTGTTTTAAAAGGCATCCCTAGGCGATGAGGCGTGGATCGGATTGACCATTTCACCTCAAGACTTGTGAGGCGCCCACAAGGCGAGCGAGGCGAAAAAATAACATATGCGAGGCAAAATCTGATTTCCTTTTTTCAACTTTCATTATCTTTCTAAAGAAATAACATTACATATTAAAAAATATAATAAAAACATCCTAATAAGTAAAAGAGGATGAAAAAGAGGATAAAGATGACTTTTACATTTTAGAACTTAGGAAATTAGAGAACTGTGTTTTATGTTAGCTTACTTTTAACTTGGGATATTAGTTTGAACATTTAACTCTATTATATTTTATATTTTGATAGTTTTGGTGGAATATTTGATGATTTGCATGGAATATATGAACTTTTATACATTTAAAATATTGAAAATTTGCATTTAAGTGATAATATAATTATATAGCTAATTTTATGAATAAGTTCGCCTCGCGTGCTTGAGGTACTCGCCTTGCACCTCAACTTTTTTTTTGGATCTCATCACCTCGCGCCTTTTAAAACCCAGATTAGAATTAATTTTTGATCATGTATGACAAAGAACGAAAATAATAATAATAATAATAAATATAAATATAATAATATAATTGAGTTCGTTTAATTGGGTTAAGTTGTGTTGGGATAAAGTAAAAAATATTATTTGGATTTGAGCTAACTATTTAACTAGGTTGGGCTAGGAAGCAAATTAATAAATTCTAGTTCGTAACGAAGGGTTGAGGAACGAAGGGTTGAGGTGCCCGATGGGTTCACTCTGTTCGGCTCGCTAGCCCAACATGTCTAGCCTATGCTCACTATTGTTTTTGTTGAGACTTTTTGTCCTTAACGTGCATTTGCATTTTGTGTTGATCTTTTTGGGTCAATTCATTAGTTTCGGACTAAAATTAATCAGCAAAGATGAAAATATCATTTCGAGAAAAATGAGGTTTATGAGAGTAATAAATCTGGGAAAAAAATCTCTGTTTTAATATTTTTGAAGGAAAATAAGGCCTTTTGTCAAGAAAAAATTAAAAGCCATATTTGACTGACTTATGGTCGTCCTATTTAGGTTTTACATATGTACTTATTACTTAATGGCTTGGAAGCAAAAATTCCCAAATCACTTCAAATTAATAAAAATTGGGTCTAAAATCAAATAAAGTACACTTAGGCTCATTGATTTATCAAAGAAAAAGATGAGGAAGTAGATATATAACCGAATCAAGTTCAAGCTCATCACAGAGAAGACGAGGTGCTAATACATAGGACCTTCTATTTAAAATTTGAAGAATTCGGAATTTAGAAAAAGAAACTTAGATATAGGAGGAGGGGGAGGATTGTGTTATGATGTGGGCTTTGTCCCACATTGGATTCACACCCCAATGTGGATGGGTATATAAGTAGAGAGTTAATCATCCACCTTTGACCATGGTTTTGGGTGAAGTTAGGGCTCCCTATTTATGTGCCTAACAATTTGGTCCGACCTGCCACCCGGACCTTCCACGGGAAAGGGGGTGGGGAGTAGACCCACCGGGAATAGACCCGCCAGGGGTATGAATGCCGAGGGGGCGAGGAGGCCCCGTCGTGGTGGTGAGGCCCCGTGCTCCCGTCTGTGGACGTCCGGTTTGAAGGGGGATGGATTGTTATGATGTGGGCTGTCCCATATTGGATTCACACCCCAATGTCGATGGGTATATAAGTAGAGTCAATCCTCCACCTTTGACCATGGTTTTGGGTGAAATTAGGGCTCCCTACATATGTGCCTAACAGATTGTGTGCAAACAATGGAAGATTTGGTGTGCAATTAAGGTCTAAAGATTGTGTGAAATGAGAGGCAACTACGATGTTATGTTTTGAAAGGTCAAGGTACAATTTCATTTCTTGAAGATTATATGTTGTGTTGAGTTGAAATTTGAATAATCTTTCAAGAGTGTGTGCAAAGGTCACACTCTTTCTTATGTTTCCAAAACTGAGTTACAATATTAACTATTGGGTAGGAGAGTGAGTCACTGAGTCTCCCATGCACTTAAGGGTGAGAGACATTATTAGGCTACGACACCTTAGGTAAAGGTCATACTCTTAAGTTCACAACAAGTGTCATCTACAAAGTATAACACAACAAAACTAGTCAATGAAATACTAGTTGTAGGTCAATCGATACTTCAAAAATATCAGCAAGACATATCAAAAGAATAATAATGAATATATTGAGCATATTGCTTTAGTTTAACTTATAATTAATAATTATATTTTTCAATATTATTTCCTCTGATTAGAGTTTTATTTCGTTATGAATGCAAATAAAGATAAAACAATCTAATTTATTTTATGATTATATAATATCATCTATCCACCTAATAACATGCATACTTGTTAAATCATTTTAATATATACCTTATAAGATTATACACTTTTGATATATTTCTTACATAAACTAAATTTAAGTTTTTAGTATATACAATTTGAGCTTTAATTTAGTACAAACATTTATTTATTATCATAAAAAAATAACATATTTTATTACAATTCAAATAAATCCACAGATTATGATTAATAAGGGGTTTTATTAATTATTTTAGAATTCACTAAAATTTCAAAATTGATATAAAATAATATCAGAATTTATCAAAATAATCCTGCCATGCATTGTATTGAGCAAGTACTTGATACCAATGCACACTAGGCAAGCAACATCCAATTTTTGCAATCCTGAATACCATGATTATCACATGTAAGTCAACTTACTAATTTACTATAAACAGCTAACTAGAGCATAAATTATTAAACTTAATGAAGAGCAAACTAACAATGATCACCAATTCACCATATTTATATAATAAGAGGCCCCTATTATAAAGAAGGCGTCTACTGGAAATTTGAAGCATCGTCTACCAAAATAGTTGCTTTTAAAAAGTAGAGAATACATGCTGCTTGATACCTATATGCATATTTATGCAAGTCATTTACCAGAATTACTTCTGGAACACACACTAGAGAATAGATATCTTAGAGCTGATCAAAGTTTTAGAAGTTTGTTTCACCAGCCAGTGCAGTGAAACATGAAAACACATGAAGGGGCCACCAAGAATAGATCAAAACTTTCCTTTTGGGGAGAGTATTGGCACATAGAATAATCATTGAGCAGTCTCAAGTTTTGCCATATATATTGATGTACCCCTGCAGTGGTAATAACCGGATATCAAGGATTATGTCTGACAATAACAAAATTAGACTTAAATATTTGTCCACCAAATTTAGTGAAGACTAACCTCGACTAGCTTTGCAAGTTTAGGCTGAGATGAACAGAGATAAGACTTAACAGATTCGGCCGTGCTAGGAATTTGATGGGGTTGCAATGTGCTGAGAACCTTGTCAACAGCCTTCTTAACTATTAATTTATGGGCATCTTTGCTAAGAAGGCCCTCACGCCAAGTTGGTTTCACCAATTCCTTCACAGATTCTATAAGTGACGATTGGAAATATTTGAAAGCCTTCGATTCACTTTGCACACGATCATCTCCCTTGAGGTCGTCACCAATATTATCTATCTTTGCAGATCCATCAACTCCCAATACTGCTTTGTCCCTTGGCTTATCATATTTCACTTTATCATCATTGCTAGAACTCAATATATTTTCTTTCACAGCATCACCAGAAGAAACCATATTTAAAAGCTTCTCATCTTCCCCATGACTGTTTGACTGCACCTTTACATTCTTAATAGATGATCCTTGGTCAGAATATGAGAATTTCACTGGGACATCCTTAACATCCTTTTTATCCACGCGGTCACGCATTGGTTTGTAAAGATTTTCTTTCAAAAAAAGGCTTCGAGTTATCTCATGCGATGGGCAGAAAGGAGCAGATGGTTCCCAATCAACAGAGGAGAAGACAGCCTCATACTTAGCAGGCTCTGCATCTCTGAAAATACGACTATGCGACATAGTTTCTAATTCAGAACAAGAAGGTGGTGGAGTGCTTTGTTTCATGGAGGACGCTACATAAGCATGATGGTCCAGACTTGTCTGCAAAAATTTATGCGACGAAAGTGCACTATTGTTCCAAGAGGAAGAACCAAAAGGTAAAGGTTGCCTTGAATGAGAATAAGGCAAATCAAGCCTACTACAATCACTTGGGCCAATATTACTCCACTTTGTTTCATTCATTGTTGGCTTAAAGCCAGATACTCTAGTATCAGAATTGTGGTCATGAGATGTAGTAGATGAACTTCCAGGATATGCATTATTCCTTGCACTTAAACTTCCTTTGATTGGAGGAGTGCCATAGAATTGGCCATTATCTAAGTGAAAGGTGTTTCTGAAACTCCCTCTATCTTCCCATGAAGGAGCACCCAAAAAGGAATCATCTTTAGGGAGAACTAATGCCTCAGTCTCACTGCCTAGTTTTGGGTTCTTCTCACTTTGTAGGGGTGGAATACATGCGCTAGAAGATGCTGCCACAACCACACAAAAAAAATTTAAAAATAGAGAACTGGTTGGCTTATTAGATCAAATGAACACTTAACACAAGCACACTTCCTAGAATAACTTGGTTTGGACGCCTTACTACAAAAAAATAATAAAAGTTACCTTCCCTCCCCAGTGTTATACTTTTCTTCGTCACTTTATCTGATCCATCATTTATGTGAAGGAACCTACAAGACTTTCCTCTGATGCACCATCCTTTGGCATGAAATTCACACACCATCCTTAGTTTTTTGCTCTCGCGATCAAATTCATCACTAGGTAACGGGTCTCTTAACCTTATTTGAGCAGCATGCAACCTGATAAACATAGCTGCCATCAGGACACAATTCCATAAAGAATGACTAAGAGTAATTTGTGATGGTAACTATAATCTCTAAGTGACATTTGGAAGTGGATCAGAAGTTTAACCTTGGTGATGTGTTCCCAACACTGTCTACAACAGTCTGATTAGTTTCTGCCATGACAGATACAGTAGCATTAACATTCTCCCTGGAAGCATCAGCCATTATGGAAGGGGGATTAACAACTCCGATGGACGGAGTGGTTTTGGAATGATTCACTTCTCCATTATCACTCAAAGGTGTCTTTTGGTTCATGTCTTTAGAGATTTTCCCCCCTGCGAAAACCCCATAAGTTTAGACTAAGATTCGTGATGTGCAAAAATAACTGAAAATTGCTTCTGAGAGTGGATATAATATTAACCTATATTATCTCGCCTTAAAGTCAACTGTTGTATATGCACATCATTAATTGCTGAAACCTCACCATTGACATATAATTCTTCTTTGTCACTTGACTCAGAACTTTTCACATCACCAATACTTTTTTGCGAGACAAGCACTTCTTGAGTAAGGGGTTGCATATGATCTTTGTGCTCATCAAGCTCTTCAGTCTTATCAGTGTCTACAATGGAAGAAGAAAACAGAGAAAGTATTAGATCACTATACCGGACATGCTTTCGATAAGCATCCTGCCAATAGTTTATCGAATTGATTTCTGGTGAAGGATATCAGATGACGTGGCCAATGGAATCTATATCTATATATTCCAAAAAAAAGTAAAACCCCTATCCAAAACTTTTTCCCACCCAAAATAAGCTTAATGATAATTAATTTATATCAATTGATTCGTTACGGAGATATTTATTTGTAAGGTAAGGAATAAATGCAAACAATCCAATGTAGCAATTAACTAATATATAAGGTAAATATATCTCAACTTACGTTAATAGAATCGATATAACAGTTAACAAATATACATATATATTGATAGGTAAAGGCTATAGAAATATGGATGCAAGGGCAGCCCACAAACTCTCTCTTTCTCCAGCGAGAAAGGCAAGAAGAAGACCTCTCCCTCACCCTTTATAATTATCCACCAGTTTTGCAAATTAATATCCATCTTATATCTCCCACCATGTCCACCTGCACACTGTCTCTAACTGGTGAGAAGGAAGAAGAGCCCTCTACTTCTATCATTCTGAATACTTATCCACCATATCTGCAACTCTGAAGTTCATCTTATGCCCGTCACCAACTCCAGCACCCTTTACCATTTGCATACTCTTTAAAGTTCTAGCATCAGTTTTCTTTCAAAAACCCGCATTTATCATTTCGCTTGTTTTTGTCCCCAGAGAGAAGAATTTGGATCAACAAAACCAACCAACCAAAAGATAAATTGCACTTGGGTTTGATTCAGTTTTAGATTCCAAAAAAGCTAACAATATGGGTTAGGGTTCATATTGTTTATTTACTAGAAGTTTTTATAAAATCTTAAATATAAAAATAGCCTCCGGTCATCCCACATTCGCGCAGCCCAACAGGGTCAGTTTGATTAAGCCCTACACTAAACCGGTCAGAAATCCCAACATCATTTGTTTGGCACGCAAGGTTGATCAGCCAATCTGATCCCAAATTAATAGCTCTAGTTCCAAGATAACCAATACCAATTACACACCGACAAGACTAATTAAGAATTATAAGTCTTCGATACGCTCATACCTAAGAATTTGATTTATCAAACTCTCATAATTTGTTTTTGTATGAGTTAATTTGGGGTTTCTAGGGTGTATGGTTTGTCAGTTTAATAGATATTTTGAGGAACGATTGCTTCATTTTGGTATTGAATATTAGCATCAGTATTGTAAAAAGTGCTCGTGGTGCACTAAAACCTAAGTTGAGGGAGGTTTGGGAAAAGAAAAGGGAGGCAACCAAGGAAGGCCACGGCATGAGTTTTCAAATTACTCATTAAATAGAAAAGAATCTTGCAATTATGGTTACCATTATTTATTGATAGCGAGACAAGATGAGTCCATATAAAGACAGCATATTTAAAAGAAACTTTAGCATTGAAGATTTGTCATTTGATCATGCTGGAATGCAGGGCCCACCGTAAATAACGTGATTTTGGTACAATCTATGATACTGATTTCTTAAGTGACTAGTTGATGGTTTTTACAATAGAGTACCACAAATTACTCCAAGCATTCAATTACCAACCAAGGTTCACATAATCTTTGTACTTAAGCAAATAATGTTTACCAACCCATTGTCAAAGATAAATAAAGTAGAGAACCAAAGTGTGACAAGTCATTCTTCAATGATTTGCATATCAATTTCTTCCCTCATGTTATGCACAAGTCAATTTCCTATTGCCCATAACTTTCTTGATTATAAACAGTGTCAATAAAATCTTCATAATTGAACTATGATTACAATAATATCCGATATGTTTCACGTTTTAGCTACAGAGCACAAGAAAAAAAATATTATCATATGATTAATATATTGCCTCCTTCCTCAATTTTAGTTCGCATTCATTTATTGAAAAAAATAATAAGCTAGAATGTGAAAAGTGTAATATTTCATATATATAGACACACACACACAATATATACATATATAATCTTCATCCCATATAAAATATGTAATCTATTACTATGGTTGTTCTACACCTTACTCCTTGTACACGGTTTCCACACAAGCGGAGAGAATTGATAGTAATTTAATGTATTCAAAAAATTTGTGTCATTGCTATAGCATAAAGATATATTATCATTTATGCATGGAACAGCATTTATTGTGTTAATGGAACTAATATCCACCAAAAGAGAGAGAGAGAGAGATCAAACACAAATCCAAAAAGACTTACGAAATTAGTCTATGGTCATTTTAGAAAGTTATCCATAAATGTATTGCAACCAATATTCATTATTTATCTTAAATGGAATGTTAAATAATAACGGTTCGAACATACTATGCATATAACAAAATTCCACAATTTATGTAGGCGTGTGCTTAATAAATTAAGTACACGTGTAAACGTAACATATTATAGTGCTATCCAATAACCAAGTTATAAGAATATACCATGATGATGCAAGTAGTAGTACTATATAACACCAAAATCTGCAAAATATTAAACTTCCTGTTACTTCAGTGGATAGCAAGAGCTCTATGCCTCTAGTAGGCATTAGGAATTTGTTCAACTGTCGGAGACGTTAAATTAAACCTTCAGACAAGGACTGATAAAGAAGTGAAGAACATCAGTCAAGCCTAGCATGGAAAGCCATGGAGGCAGCAATTGTAAATCACGATAATAAAGAGCAACGCAAGGCTTCCATTGTCCTATAAATTTGATAAAAGAGACTAAATCAAAACTCTTAAAGCAATGATGGACATATCTACCGCGACCTGTATTCATTAAAAGGTACATGGTTCTCCTAACATATCACTTGTTTTGATTAGGATACGAGCTCATACATCGAGAACTATCTAAGTGCGTCACAAAGCAGCCCAATTTCAGAAGGTAATAGCCAAATTGGGTGTAGCTCTGAACAGAAACAAAACAACAAAGCACATAGAAACTGAAGCACCAACGGGCATATACGCATGCAATAAAAGATAATTAGTCCCATGCAATGCAGGCTGCAGCCAGTAGCTAAGTAATTTTCTTCTATCGTTGTATGTAATTCAACAAGGATGCCGCTAAAAAAAATAAAAGGAATGGCGCAAATCAATTAGTATTTTTTGAAGAAAATAAAACTCACCATTTTTCAGATTTTCCTCGCGTGCGACAGCTGCGTCTTCTCCAATTTCACCGAGGCATCCACTTTGGACGTGATCGGCTTCGACATCGACTTCTTCGTCGATCTCTTCCTCGACTTCAATCTCCTCCTCCACCTCGATTTCCTCTTCAATTTCCTCGTACTCGGTCTCGTATTCTTCATCGTCGGGGGTGGAGGGTTTGGGTGGAGAAGGCGATACGACCGCAGCGGATGAAGTCATTAGGGCTTTAGGCGGTCCTCCAGAATAAAAAGCGGCGGCGTGATGCTGAGATATTGGGGGTGTCGTGTGGTTTACTGAATTTGGGTGTCAGCATCTGGGGCTGGGGCGATGCTTTCTTGCCCTTTTCATATTAGAATACCTCATTCTCACTTAAAATGTCTCATTTCTTTGTCACATTGTTCAAATAAAAATTTAATAATTTACTAATGAGTGGAGATTATTTTATTTTTTTTCTATGATACATTGTTCAAATACAAATTTAATAATTAGTGTATAATATTTTTCTATTTTTATGATAATTAATTATTATTAATTAATGTATAATAATTCAAGTTCTCGACAAAGCGCGAGAACTTGAAGTCCTCCTTTTGCTTGGTGAATCGCTGAGGAAAGGGCATCGGAGGTGGTCTGGTAGCTTCGGAACTTGAGTTGTTGAGTTGGGAGGGTCGACTAGGCAGCATCTGTATCAATCTGTCCTCTGTGTCGATCGACATGTCCTATGTGTCGACCGACAGGGGGTGTGTCGATCGACACACATCAGGAATCCTGTCGGTCGAAATCCCTTCATCACTCGACATCCCGTCCTCCTCCTGTGCTCTGTGTCGATTGACAGGGGCCCTGTCGATCGAAACAGAAGACGGCTCAGCAACCTGCTCCTCCTCTTCTCCCCCAAACTTGCTTTGGGGCATCCTCGAACCTTTGTAGCTCGTTCCGGACCTCAACTTCAGTCTTGCAGTCCTTTTGGTTCCTCGGGTTGACCTCGGTGGTGCTCGGCAGCTTTCCCAGCGTGTGTTGCGCACCAAGTGAGGTGGCAATCTGACTGACTTGAGTCTCTATAATTTGCACGTGTTTGCCAAGACGGTCTACCTTGGTATTGACTCCTGCAACCTCCTGCTCAATCTTTCCGACCCGGTAGTCGGAAGCTTTAATGAAGTTCTTGAGCACCTCGTCGAGGCTTTCCTTCTTTTTTTCCACCACTTCGCCATTCTGCACATCGAAATTTGGCGGTGGTTGTTCGGCAGCTTCGGACTGAGAGTAAGAAAAGCCTGGATGAGGTCTAGGGTGGTAATGCTGATATCCCCCTTACCAGTATTGATTTTGATAACTACCTCGGTTCATGTAGTTCACATCAGCTACGGGGTCGACTTGTGCAACAGAAACACAAGCAGCATTAGATGTAGGGATGTCAATAAAGCCCGAAACCGATGGGTCGGCCCGAAACCGGTGGGCTAAAATGCGGGTTAGGGTAAAAAAATTTCAACCCAAAATTATTTTTAACCGAACGGGTTGAACCCGACGGGTTGGCGGCCCGAACGGGCTGAGCCCAGTGGGTTGCGGGTCGGCCCGTAGGTCCGACAATATTTAATAATATATTTAATAATTTATTATTTATTATTTCTAACATTATTTATATCCTACTATACCCATTAATTATATACCTAATTTCCTAGACCTAATTTTCCGTCACACAAAATCTCATCAATCTCTCCCAAAGACGTAGTCCTTTACCCTCAAATCGAAAAATCTCTCATTTCTTCCTCTTTCACTGTCTTCCACTCGTCACTCTCCTAATTAGCATACCTACTCATTTCTTCCTTTTAAGAACCTTTAGCCACTCATTATTATGTTCACCCAAGTGAAAGCTATATTTAATTTTTTAATCATTATTTTATAATTTTATACTTTGAGAAATGTACTTCTATTACTTAAATTAGTTGGTATATAAGGATTGATTTTTTTTTTCTTTTCAAACTATGATTATCCACTTATCACAATTTTTTTGCAAAGATATTGATATTTGATGTCTTTTATTTATGTTGGTTCATCATTTTCTTTTTTTATTTTGTTTTAGGGGTTGTTAAAATATTTTGAGAAAATCTTTACAAAAATAAACTCGTAAATATTGCCAACCCGATGGGACAGCCCGAAAACCGGTGGGTTAGGGTTAGGTTCAAGAATTTTTAGCCCGATAAAAATTCAGCCCGATTCAACCCGGACCGAATAGCCCGCAGCCCGATAGGGTTAGCCCGAAACCCGACGGGTTAGCCCGATTGACATCCCTAATTAGATGTCAGTTTCTCCATCTTCCCCTTGAGCCTCTCGACTTCCTTTTTCAAAGCATCATCCTCCTTTGCCTCAATGGCCCGGATATGTGGTCTCCTCGGATTGGACCATTGTTGAGCATGCATCGCCATCTTCTTGAACAGCTTGAGGGCCTTTTTAGGTGACTTGCTCATCAGAGAACCTCCCGCGGCGTAGTCAACGGCTGCTTGGGTGCTCTCATTCATCCCTCTGTAGAAGATGTGGGTCTGCTCCTCGGTATCAACTCCATGGCCTGGGCAGCTCCTTAACCACTCGTTCCACCTGCTCCAAACCTCGAACAAGGACTCATCCATTTTCTGGTGGAACTGTAGGATCTCCATCTTCTTCTGAATGATAACTGAAGGCAGGAAAAAGGCGGCGAGGAACTCTGCTCTGAGATCAGCCCAAGTACGGATGTCGCTGCAGTCCAGGGCTGTAAACTACGTCCGAGCCTGATCCCGAAGTGAGAAAGGGAACAAACAAAGACGGATCACATCCTGGGTGACTCCTCTCTGCTTGATGGTATCACACACCTCCATGTAGACATGGCCACGGGCCGGTTCCAGGCCGGAACCGCCGGTTCGGCGGTTCCAGAAATCAAGGCCCTGAACCGGCCCGCCTGAGGATGGTTCCGGTTCCGGTTTTTGACCCGGAACCGCCGGTTCCGGGTCGAACCGGCGGGCCAGCCGGTTTTTTCTTTTTTCTTTTTTTAATTTTTTTAAAAAATTTTAAAATGTGAACAAGAGGATTTGAATCCTTGACCTCTGCAAAGTATAGAGATCATTTATCCACTAGGCTACTAGTCCTCAATTGGAATAAACCTGATCTAAAATATATAAATTTATTACCTTTATAAATCTATTATAATTATAATGTGAAATATGTAATAACTTATAAATTATAATATACAATAATATTTAAATAAATAAATATATTGTTTTAAGTAATTACAATAATTGATAATTTAAATACTCAAATAGATTATTTTATAAATAATATAAATAAATATATAATATGACGAAGATGCTTATTAATTATTTGATTGTATAAATACATAGAAAAATTATTCATATTTCCTTATCATTATTGATTTAAATTATTGTTTATTATATACTTGATAGTTTTGAAGCTATTATAATAGTACAAATAATGCTCAACTAAAATAATATGATATATTATGCATTTTCCCAATACTTAATATTAAAATTAGTAACATTCTTAGAAATTTAGATTTATTATCTATTAATTATTAAATAATAAAATTTTAATGACATATATTATCATTTGTTATAATATATCATTTGAGTTAAATTAGTATGTATGAAAATTGAAAATCACTTTAATTCTTTGTATATTCATTTAATTTTTTTAGTCCAATCTTCGTATTAAATCGTATACTTGTAAACTAAATATCATTTAATTAAAATGATATTTTTAAAAGTTAGTATAAATAAATATGATATATTATCTATTAATCTAATATTTAATTTTAAGTTAGTAGCAATCTTAAAAGTATATGCTTATTATGAATTAATATATTGTTATGTGAGATATATTATAACTTATAAGATGCATAATATTTTAAAATTCAATTTCATTGGTTTGAAATAATTATATTTGTCAATCATATATCCTATTTAAGGATATTATTATTATTATTATTATATAAGAAAATATTGATAAATAAGAATTTCATATAATAATCGCGTATTTGTAGCTGTTATATATTTAACAATGCCTTTTTTCTCAACAATGGTGTTGTGGTTCAGTGGATTATTACTCAGGATTCATATAAATGGTCCACGGTTCGATCCTCCTTCCTCACATCCTATTTAATATTTTTAAAATTAAAAAAAAAATAAAAATGTTGGAACCGCCGGTTCAGCCGGTTCCGAACCGACGGTTCCACGGGCCAAGAAATATGGAACCGGAACCGGCCCGTGTAATAACGGGTCCGGTTCTGGTTTTGAACCGTGGGCCACGGTTCCGGGCCGGTTCCGGGCCCAAATGGCCATCTCTACCTCCATGAACATCCTGAGGTGAGTGTATGAATCCTCCACTGTTCGGCCTCCAAACTGGTTCTATTGAACCATCTGAATCAAACCAATCTTGAGTTCAAAGTTATTAGCGGTGATGCCAATAGCAAATCCCTCATTCCCGGGCTGTGGTATGTACTTCTTGGCCATTGCGTTGGGGTCCTCATCATCTGAGTCATCTAGGCGGCGCCTTTCTCTCTCTCTTTCTCTTTCTCTTCTTTTAGCCTCGAGCCTGGCATTCTCTTGAGTGATGAGTTGTGTGTGCGGTTCCTCCAATGGTGGCATGTCTGAGAAATCCTCATCGGTTCGGTGTGGTGGTGCCTCCATGTTGGTGCTTGTGGCTTGTTTTTCCTTGCTTTTTCTCGTCCGGACTGTGGCCTCAATTCTGGATCAAAATTCTCGAGGGGTTTGCCCCGAGCCCTCGTGTTCATGTACCTGCGAACAAAAACTAAGAAAACTGAAAATCAGCTTCTGTGTCGCTCAACACGGATGCAGCGGCCCTGTCGATCGACAGGCAAGCTATTGATCGACATATAACGCTAAAATAGAAAACTCACGCAAAACAGAAACACGAAATTCAAACACCAAAAACCAAATTCAAACCCTAAAACTCGAAATTAATCACACAAAAACCAACAAGAACAAAAATAAAATAGAATTACAGCCTCAATCCATCAGAACTAAAAATAAACTAATAACTAGATAAATCTGAAAAGTCCCCGGCAACAACGCCAATTTGATAAGTGTAGATTGCAGTGAGCAAATAAGTTTTACACCCTAAGGTGGTCGATCCCACAGGGACTGCAACGAAATATCCAAAGTACTAGCCACAATTTCTAGAACATAGAAGTTTGAGGAATTTAGAAAAGGGGTTTTGTTTTGTAATTTAAAGATGACAATGCAAGAAAGTAAAGGTTTTGAAAAACAATTAAAGGAAGCACAGATCCTAGGGCAGATAATCTAATCATCAACATGCAATTTCAATCAACTCAGTAATGGGGAAACATTAGATTTTAATGGATTAAATTCCTTGGTCAGACAATTAAACCCTAGATTACTAAACAGTGACTTTATCATCTCGGTCTCAAGAACACCAATTCAGTTAATCTCAATAATTATCTAATTAATTCCTATGCAAGTTTCTTCCTTTTAAGACAGAAAACAAACGTATTTAATTCTCTCTTCATCTCGGTTCTTCAATTGATAACTTTAAACCCAGACTCAATTCACCTCTCGGTCCATCTTTTAATCTAGATTATTAAATTAATCACAACGAATTAAACCATGCATGAAGAGTTGATTTTAATTATGCATGCATCATAAAAGATAAATCATAACCCTAGAACCTGTTAGGGTTCTAGCCACAAAACATGACTAGAAATAAAGCAAACATATTATTAATTAACTTACAAGTGCAATAGGAACCTTCAATGTTTTGAAAAACTCCAAAGCCCAATGTAAAATCCAGAAATTAAGTCTGAAATTCGTGCATAATTATATATTATTTATAGAGGAGCTAAAATATCTAAACTGGGTATTAGGCTAAAATAGCAAAAATTGCCAAAACATGCCAAAATCTCAATGTCGGGCCTCTGTGTCGATCGACACAAGCGTCAGGTCGAAATCCGGGCTTGCCTCCATGTCAATTTATCTTTTCGGCCTCCCTGTCGATCGACAAGCCTACAATGTTCTCCATGTCGATCGACAGAGAGCATCTCAATCGACAGGAACGCCAGTGTCGAACTCTTTTGATTCTTCGTGCATTCGATCGACAAACGACCTCTGTGTCGATCGACAGGGTGTCTGTCGATCGACACAGAGGTCCTGCTTCAGGATTTTGGCTCCGTCTTCCATCTCTGGTCGACTACCCGTGCGTCAATCGAAGCGGCACTCCATATAACTCGGCTCTTTCATTATTTCGGCTCTTTTTAGCCCTAAATACCTGCAAAATTTACCACAAATGACATAACATCCTCTAAAATAGTCTCATGCACAAAAACAAGTAAAAACATAAATAAATTGTACTGAAACAATGGAGAAAATTATAGATAAGTGAGTATAAATATGTCTTTATCAAAGGCTTAGTGCTCTTTTCAACTGAATTAAACGGCGTTCTTATCATTTTCGCCTCAACACAAACTTCACATTTAGTTTGTTTGAATTCAACCACTTTTAGTAAATTCAAATTTACTAATCTTTTTATTGCATTAAGATTTACATGTCCCAAACTTACATGCCACAAAGAAGAGCACTCAATCAAATAAGAAGAAGTAGATTCAACTTTATTGATATTCTTTTCGGCTAGGCGTCGTGCCATTATATTCAACTTGAAAAGACCATTTGCGAGATAACCTCTACCAAGGAACTTTCCAAACTTTGACAAGATAAACTTTTCAGACTCAAATACAAGTTTAAACCCATGGTTTACAAGTAAAGAGCCCGAAACGAGGTTCTTTCGGATGTTTGGGACATGAAGCACATCCTTCAAGGTCAAATCCTTGCCACTGGTGAGTTTGAGCACAACATTGCCCACTCCAACCACATGTGAGGAAGTTTGATTGCCCATATGGAGCTTTCTTCCTTCAACGAACTTGTAGGAAATAAACACATTCCTATAGGAAGCCACATGACATGTCACGCATGTGTTAACAAACCATTCACGTGGATTGTCAACATGGTGAACCTCGGAAACCATGGCACACAAGTCATCATCCCAATCATTATTGGGTTCAACATTATTGGCATCCATCTTTGCTTTGCCTTTATTTTTATTCTTAGGCTTTTTGCATTGATTCGCCATATGCCCACTTTTGTCACAATTGTAGGAAACACCCTTGAACTTAGGTTTTTGGATTACAATCCCCTTGTTCGACAGGTTGGGTCTTTGCCTTTTCTTTGATGGACCACCACATTTCATCAAATTGGCCTTAGCATCCATAGCTCTCGGCTTAGGATCCACCTTTCGATTGTCCTCTTCAATACGAAGCTTAACAATCAAATCTTCAAGAGACATAACCTTTTTCTTATGCTTAAGGTAGCTCTTGAAGTCCTTACACGAAGGAGGCAACTTCTCAATGACCGCAGCCACGTTGAAGACATCAGGGAGTAACATCCCCTCGGCTGAACATTGTACAAAATACGTTGAAACTCTTGCACTTGTTCCACCACCGATCTATTGTCAACCATTTGGTATGCCAAATACTTGGCCACGACGTACTTCTTAGTACCCGCGTCCTCCGTTTTGTACTTTCTTTGTAGTTGTTCCCATAATTCTTTAGCGGTGTTTACATTATAATACACGACATAAAGAGGATCTACTAAACAATTAAGTACAAAATTTTGACAAAGAAAATCTCCTTGGCACCAATTATCAAAAACAAATCTCTTGTTTTGATCGGCCTCATCATTGGCAAGCTTGGGCTTGTCTTCCTTCAAATAGGCGGCCAATCCAAGCGTAGTGAGGTAGAAGAACATCTTTTGTTGACAGGTCTTGAAGTCAACACCTCCAAACTTGAAAGACTTTTCGGCTTGGGCATTCAGGGGGAGTTTATGACCATTGTTGGAGTTGCTTCCTCCAGCACCATTGAGAGTGTGATCAGCCATCTTAGATCTTGAGAAGTAGGAATTTGTCTTGCGATTGTTGGATACAAGATATGTGAAGAAGAACTGAAAACACTGCAAGTAATTATGTATAGTACAATAAGTTTTTTACAAGTATTACTGCAAGTACGAGAACAATTGAAATAAAATGAAATTAAATAAATAAAAAAAAGTAAAATGGAATAAATCCCAGCCGAGTCGAGGAAGTCCTCTTCCCACAAGACAAATTCGCCGACATAGTGCTCGTCTAACGGCGGTTTGTCCTCAAAGGTAAAACGACTTTGTCCTTTTCGAGGCAGCACTACAATCGGAAAGGCTCTGGCACGGGTCACGGGTACGGGCGCTCGGCCACTGGCCTCACTGAGGCCGTAGGCCGAGGCGGGGCAAGCAGCGGCGCGCGAAGCGAGCCACCGGGTGCCACATACACTGCACACATGTTTATTACACACTTCAACCATACCAGTATTTAAACATAGATTAATTACTTTAATCTATCAATATCGGACACTTCATTTATTACATAACTTCACTTATATAATAACCCAACAACCGTGTCACTTTGTAGACTCATTTCTCACTCATCGGAATTCGGATTTGAGAAAACAAATATACCACGATCATCTACTCTTCGCGTAGATTATGTTGGTATAATTAATTACGACGAAATTAAATATTTCACAAAGAGATTTTACCACAAAGTACCCGAATTACCAACATCTGTTCAGTTTGATATTGCATGTTTGTCAATAATTATTTAACAAAATAATATATTTAAATAAACTTCCAATATTATCTTTATTTTAAAGCATTAATTAACCTATTTTCATAATATTATCTTTAATGTTCACATTTTTCAAATTAATTTAAGGGTAAATTTATAAATTATTATAAAAAATAATGTCAAATATAAAAACTCAACCATATAAGTAGAACATTTTAAAATAGTAATCTGGACAAAATAATTGAAACAGGGAATATATTTATATTTATAAAGTAATTTATTATATAATAACACATTTGTATAACTATACGTTGTTATTTCTTTAAAATGTAACATATTCATTGATTCGTTTATTTATTATTTTTTAAATAAATTGAAGTACCATTTTTTTAATGTAATTTTTTAAAATTTTTGTTACACTTTTAAATATAGTTAGATCTGAAAATGTTGTAAGCGTGGAAAATGGAGAAGCTTTTCTAGAGTCGTGAGATAGTTTCGTAAAAATTTTCTGGTCTTCCTTTTAAACTAGTTCCAGGTAGGAAGGGTGAGAAAAGGAGAAGAGATTAATCCACGAATAAAAACTTTACATTCCAATAGAAGTTCAAAGATATTATTCATTAATTGGAGAATTGGTTGAAAAGAAAAATTAGATGACAACACCACGTCTCTTAAAATAATATTACCAGCCACATAGTTAGAATATAGGAGAAAATAGTGCAGTAATTTTGTTGGAGAAAATGATACTCCATTTTTTATCCAATGTTTGAATGTGTTCCGTTCAGGTTTTCGTTGATTGCGCATTAATTAATGCAAACCACCTCCCTCTCTCTCACACACAAACACGCATTCAAACAACTCCAATCTTTGCTTGATTAGGATTGAAGGGTCAACGTTTCAAGAAGTAGAACGAAACCCCATTTATTTTTAAAATGTAATTAGCCTTTGATTTATTTTTGGCGTGAAATTACTTAAATCCCCACATGTCACGTCGCTTTTGTCGCCTAATTGCATATTTCCGGAATTAGTACATGAAGCGACATTAAGCAAAATTTTATCAGTCAATTTGCGACGCCGGCTCACACTTTGCGGTGCACCTTCACAATCCCAAACGTCCATCTCGTTTACAGTTTTTTTTTTCTTAATATTTTATGCAAAATGGTGAATGTGCATTTATACATGTTGTATGCACGTGATGATGAGAGCTAGATTAAGCGACGTGGAGTTTGGGAAGCGTGGGTTCCATGATACCGGACAACTCTCACCCACACGCCAACGCCGCCTCGGAAGCTAAAAAGTCCACCAGAAATAAGAAAGGAATAAAAAGGAAATCAGATTGAAAAAGATATACAAAATTGAAGAGACAAGAGCTATCATTTATTCACAACACAAAAGTTGTTAAAACTAGAATAAATTTCAACTGTTTCTACCTGCACTGCACGTCCATCACACTACTACACTCTTCAATTTCCCTTTTTTCTCCACAATTAATCTTTGCGCATTCCAGAATTCACGAGCCTCTCTCAGTCGTCTCATTTCGATCTCACAATCAAATGATAGATACCTGTTAGATTGCCCTTCCTTTTTTCTGTATAACTTCAGATTCAATTCAAGAAGCAGTCGATAAAGCCGAAAAACCACTTCAATTTTGCACACCCGCCACAATGCTGCAAACTCGGCTGCTGTTAATTTTACTCGCCTTGTTTTTTGCTCCGGAATCTTCTCTTGCTCGAGGTCTCTCTATATCTCCCACTCAACCTCACATTTGACGGAAATGTGTTTGCATCTGTGAAGTAATGCGGTTGATTAGTTGGTGTGATGTGTTTGAATTGAATCTGGATGTCCTGAATTTTACATGCCAGAGGCTTCTTTTATGCTCTTGACGAAATGTTTGCTGATTTTTATCACAATTGGATCTGGAGTGAGGGTTTCTTACACGATTTATTTCTAGTCAGGCTCTTGGTTTTGCTGTGTAGTTGAATTTAGGAGCTTGCACATTTGTTGGGTTGCTTGAACATTTAGCGCCAGCATGCGAATTTTGGGTTATGACTTGTGAGTTGTCTGCTTGAAGAGTCGAAGTTGACGAAATATTTATTGTTTTCGTTGTGTTAATGTATTGTTGGAATCAGACGTCTGGACATTAATTATTGTTTTTCCTATGAGTTTCAAGTTGAGCTTGTTTTCAAATCTTTTGCGTTTCTTGAACATCTTATACTAGCTGTATGTCAATTTCCTTGCGATTGTATAGACCCTTTTCACTTCTGATTTATTTGTTCTCACAGCACCATATGCATTGCGAATAAGCTGTGGAGCTCGTGATGATGTCCACACTTCTCCAACAAATACTCTTTGGTACAAGGATTTTGCATACACCGGAGGAATTCCTGCTAATGCCACCCTCCCCAGTTTCATCTCTCCTCCTCTCAAGACGCTACGGTATTTTCCTTTGTCTGAGGGTCCTGAAAACTGCTACAACATAAAGAATGTTCCTCATGGCCATTATCTCGTACGAATCTTCTTGGGACTGGTTGCAGAACCTAGTTTTGACAATGAACCTTTGTTTGAGGTGTCAATTGAGGGGACCTTGATTTATTCACTTCCAGCTGGTTGGAGCAACCATGACGATGAGCATGCATTTGTTGAAGGCCTCATTTTTCTAAAAGATGGAACAGCATCTCTTTGCTTCCACAGCACTGGACATGGAGACCCAGCTATACTTGCCATTGAAATTCTTCAGATTGATAACAGAGCTTATAATTTTGGCAAAGGTTATGGTCAAGGAACAATTCTCAGAACTGATAGGAGACTTAGTTGTGGTGCTGAGAAACCAAAATTTGGTGCTGATTACAGTGCAGATCGCTGGGGTGGGGATCGATTCTGGAATTCCCTCCCCACATTTGGCGAGAATTCTGATAAGTCCATATCTACCCAGAATAGCATCAAGCAGACCTCACAATCACCAAACTTCTATCCAGAGGCGCTCTATCAAACTGCTCTAGTTAGTACTGATACTCAGCCTGAATTATCATATATAATGGAGGTTGAACCCACTAGAAATTACTCTATCTGGTTGCACTTTGCTGAAATAGATCCTTCAGTCAATGGAGCAGGACAGAGGGTATTTGATATTTTGATCAATGGTGATATTGTATTTCATGATGTTGACATTGTTAGTCTTGCTGGGGGTGTTAACACTGCTATTGTATTGAACACAACATACGCTGTCAGTGGCAGGAGTTTGACGATAACTTTACAGAATAAAAAAGGGTATGCCTTAATCAGTGCTATAGAGCTTTTGGAGCTTGTTTTAGCTGAATCGAAAACATTGCCAGCTGAGAGTAAGGACAAACCATATTTCTCAAACATGGATTCCGATTGCATTTTGCATGTTATTTAATCTCTCGTAGATTTGGTTCATTATAGGAGATATGGGAATAATCTTATTGAATTTCTCATTATCTAGTTATTTTCTTGTGGTCAATGACAATAGTGGAATCTTTTATGCAAATGCTGGTGAGTGGAGATTACTATCTTTAAATATTTCCTGGGATGGGGGGGGAGTAGGTCTTTTTATGTATTTGGTCTTCTCAGTTTCCTTGGTTCTGACTTCTGAGAGCTATTCTGGACTTTTTGAGAACTGGCATAATCAATGGGTTCTGGCCGTGTGATTATTCTTGATTATTTCTTGACTATCATGTGATTTTGTGAATTACATTATCATTCCATTTTAGAATCATGAGTACTAATATTTTCCTCCATGTAGTCAAGGCATTACAAAGATTGAAGGGGGCCCTTGGTCTTCCTCTCCGTTTAGGGTGGAATGGTGATCCTTGTGTCCCTGAACAGCATCCATGGAGTGGAGTAGATTGTCAGTATAACAGAAGCATCGGCAAACACGTTATTGACGGATTGTAAGTGCTTGATCCCTACTGTAGTCTTGTGTATGAAAATTTATGTACACCTTTAATATAAGAGTCTAATTTCTTCTAAAAAGTGTGTTGCCAATAATATGCCTGTTGTATAATGCAATATGCTTATTTTAAATAAATTTAATATTTTATTAGGCTTTATAATTGTTCTTTATTATTATTTTAACAGTGTTGTACCATTAAAATTCTTCAACTGCATAAATTACCATTTATCTATTTTTCGAATTTAAGTAAGAATTTATGTTTATGGTATTTTTTAAATTAATTCTGTTTTAAGTATTTATTTATTAAGATTTTGTTTTGATAACTTTTTTTTTTATTTTTAAATTTAGATGACTCCTTCAAATTTATTTATTTTTTAAAATTATCTTCAATATTTATATCTAAAATTTACTTTTAAAATGTACATACTCTTCTCTATTTATTACTATACAAAACAGTATTGTTTGACAAATTTTGCATTAACTATTATATCCTTATTATAGATTTAATTCAAGGCTAATTATGTAATATAGTATATTGCCTATTATACGTTAAACATGTAATCTTATATATAGCCCATTTATCACCATAATATCATTACTACATATTTCTTATTTATATTTATTTTTCATGTCATAGTTAGAGACTTAGAGAGGGTACCTTGATAATGGTTCGCTTATGCTACCTTTTTTCTTTCTCTCCCACTGCCCCCAAACCCAAACGGCAGATGTGCTAATATATGCCTGATTAAGTCTAATTTCATCATATAAGATAGTGTGTATATTATTTATTGTTTTATTGATGCTGCGAGGTCAGAGGTCTTGACAGCCAGGGTTTGAGGGGCTTCTTACCAAGTGATATATCCCAACTTCGTCATCTCCAGAGCATGTAAGTCAGTATAATCTTTTATGCATAAACGAAACAGTGGATTATCTCCTGTGTTCTCCTTGTAATGTTGATGATCGATTTCTTGACTTATCAGATATGAATCTCACATGCATGACATAATTAAGAAAATGTGTTTTTTCATGTTCATCATGGGTCACTTTGGCTTTATCCATATTACATTGGAAAACAAACATTCTCGCCCTTCCTCATATACATATAATTTGTGTATTTACAGAAACTTGAGTGGGAACAGCATTTCTGGGGGAATTCCCTCTTCACTTGGATCAATTCCTAGCCTGGAGATACTGTGAGTATAATTTACACCATCTTTAGAGTTTGTCTGGGTTGAAACTCTGTTTCTTTGGGTTCTCTTAGGCAGAGAAGACAAATGAAGTTTGAATTTGTTATTTTTGTTAATATTTTTGTTTATGGAACATGAGAGAATGTTGCTGCTTCTGTATTGACTATGTCTTCGCTCCATTTTAAGTAATTGTAAAGGTCTGGGCTCAAAAAGCTTTTATTCTGTGACTTTGGTGGTTTGGTAGGATGCCCAGTACTATTAACATGGAGTAGTCTTGCTTATTTTATTCTATTAAGTGATGCAACGAGTGGAAAAACCTTGGGACTCAGACTCTTTTTACTTCCAATGTTGAAGTGTAACATAAAGTAACAATTTTAATTCAATGGAATGCTCATAGTTAGAAAATATGTCATAGGATTTAATTATAACAGTTGCAAATGTATATTTCTTACTGGGAGTATGCACAGTTCACTTTGACTTTTAACCCAAGTCAAATATTCGAAGTGAAGTTCTAGTATGTAAGTAGTGCTCTGGAATAACTTATTTTTTTATTGTTTCGAGAAAACTAAATTTCACTGGTATATTTGCCTAAATGTTCTCATTAAACATGAATGTCTAAAACTTCTAATTTGTATAATGCTGTGAGGGCTCGAAGCACTTCGCTTATATTATTGTTAGGCAATGTTGTATCTGACATTAATGAGAAAGATGCATGGAATGCATTACACAAGTAAGAATGATATCATTCACCAGAGAGAGTCCTGTATCCTTCATGAAGATTTTTTTATTGTTATTATTATTTTTAAATACAATGCATTTTTTTAAAACTTACATACCCAAAATTTCCAGGATATCTCAAACCCATAACCTCTGTCATATGCAAGTCAATTTTACCACGCGCCTTGAGTAGGCATTAGGCAAGAACTTTTGATCCTGAATTATGTTACTGTTATTCTGAATAAACTTTTGTAATCAACAGTATGTGCTCAGTGAAGACAATGATGACAAAGACAAATGCAGTCAATCATTTTCTCCTTCATGATTCACTGTTGATAGATCAAATTAATATGTAGTATTACGTATTATCTTTTATTATGCAATGAATTGTGTGGTAATAATTTTCTCACCAGCTGTACAAATTCCTGAAGCAATTATTTTAAATGCAGGGATCTATCGTTTAACTCTTTCAATGGATCCATTCCTGAAAGTCTTGGACAGTTAACCTCATTACGGATACTGTAAGAAACTTCAAAATATTGCCTGACAACAGAATGGAAAATTGACATGGACTAATCTGTTGATCTTTTTGCAGGGACCTTAATGGCAACTCTTTATCAGGAAGAGTTCCAGCTGCACTTGGAGGAAGGCTCTTGCATGGAGCTAGCTTTAAGTATGTTCAACTAATATCCATCCAATACAATCCTGCAATTTTAGTTAAAAATATCTGTCCTGTTATTCATTAGCAAATGTTTTTAGATGCCATTATAGATTACAATCTATCATTCAATCACATGCCCTGATATTTACAGAATCTCAACAGACTAAATCTGGGTAAGTATCTAAAATAGAAAATTTTGTGAGATCTAGAATCTGATCCATGTGTTAATTGTACCGTTAGATGGGGAAACTTAAATCAGGGATGCAATTGAGCATAGATTTTTACAACTTCTTCCAATATCATGCCACTATATGACTTAATCTTCTTTGCTTATCCAATAAGAACCTCACGGTGCTCACCTTTTTGCAGCTTTACTGATAACTCAGGTCTCTGTGGCATCCCCGGGTTACCAACTTGTGGGGCACATCTTTCTGCTGGTGCTAAAATTGGCATTGCCCTAGCGTCTCTTGTGGCACTAATACTAATAGCCACTTGCTTGACTTGGTGGTGGAAAAGACGGCAAAACATTCTTCGTGCTCAGAGAATTGCAGGTACATTAAGCCTTTGAATTTTGAGCAACTAAATTGTTCAGATACGGAGAAATTCTTTTAAGTTTCTTTGCTGTATTTTTTGAGTTGGTATTTTTGTGTGTTGGGTCAGCGAGAGATGCTCCATACGCAAAAGCCAGAACGCATTTCAACCGCGATGTACAAATGGGAAGACATCAAGGCCATGAACATGCGAAAACGGCAGCAGAGAATGGGCCTAGCTTGCTTGCATAGCAAAACGAGATGTTTGGAATGGTGAGTGATGCTAGTGCTACAACATCAATTTGCTTATGTCGGAAGAGGTCTCAACTCAGCTAGCCATGTGTACCAATGAATGATGTATATTCATCTTGAGAGAACTGTACATTACTGTAGTTTTGTTTAACCAATATATACATTCTCCTTCAACCCATCTTTTTGGTTCTTCAGTCTCCAATTTAAATTTTGTCTACGAGATTAGTGCATGCATGCTTGATTTTTTCTGGGCTGAACTGGGCTTGAGTAATATCCAGAAGCCCATTTCTCCTTGCAATCAAAAAATGTCCAATTGCAGATCTTGTAGAATGTGTGGTATTATTCCCCTGGATGTGTGTGCGTGTGTCCTCTTTTTTTTTTTTTTTTTTTGTTCATTTTCAATATTTTGCTTGCTTGAAATTTGAAAGTAATTCTGAAATTGATTAGAAAAAGGAAACAAACAGAAAATAAAGATATTCATTCCTATTGTCCGTAACTCGAAGTGAAAGTGGGTAGTGTTTTCTTTATGTCCAATAAACATAACTTTGATATACAATTGAAACACTTTTGAAAAAAATTAAATTAATACTTTCTCGTTTCGAGTAAATTGTCTACATTTTTATTTTCGTTTGTCACATAATATTAGTCCATTTTTATAAAATAATAATTTTTTCAAACTTATCATTAAAATATGCATTGTACTACCTCTTATATTTATAGGTTACCATGCTCGGTCAAATGTAGAAGATAATTTGATGGTAACGGGGGAGTCCATTACATTTTTAAATGTAGAAATGTAAAATTTAAAATCAAATAAGTTGGAAGTTCCAATAGACAGAATTAACCCAATTGGAGTAACATAGTAGCATGTGCACACATTTGTTGGGGCGGAAATGATGAAATATGGCATTTAATGTGAAAAAAGTTGTTCGAAGGTGATGATTACAAAGTTAGAGTGACGTATGAGGGCAGAGCATCCATCAAATATCAATCAACCACTTCCAGCACCCAACGCCTGCCTTTCAATTTCTTTTTTAGCTTTTACAACTTTATATTTTAAATTAAAATTGTGTATCATCCATCCACCTGTTCCATTTTTTGAAACTAATAGTTGATCAGCGAGTCTCACTAACAACAGTGGTATGCTGATGTAAGAATGATATTAATAGTATACTTATATACCTCGAGAAAATTGAATTTTTTTTTCTAGGCTGGAAAATACGTTTATGTGCATGTATTGCAGATAAAACAAAAGTGATGGAAATCGCATTGAATGCATCCAAGTCCAAGCAAGCAGCAGCAGGTGGCAGCAGTCAGTGTGTAGCACGCAACACTCAAACATACGTCACCTGTTGCCACTCATTTTCAGACAAAGCTCCAATGGCAAATTCGTCATTTACTTTGTTGATTTATAAGTAATTAAGGTATTTTGATTTGGATTTGATCCCCATAATCAAAGGAGAGAGAAAAGGGTAAATTACTGATTTCACGGCCCCCCACGTGTTAAAACTAAAAATAGGGCTGTCTCCTTCTTCTCAGACACCACGTAATGCACCCCCTCCACGTGTCCACCTGACACCATCTCCCTCTCTCTCCACCCCTACCATTTCCTTTATCTTAGTGCCAAGTTAATTTTCTCTCTCTACACAAACCCTAACTCCAACTACCCTACTTTGCGGTAAGTTTTTATTTACTTATTTTTCCATTTATTGTAGTACTGGAGTTGCTTCTCAAATGTATTTTTTTTATGATAGTAAATAAATTAATTGTAATGTGCATTTTTTCGTTAGTATTATTTTCAAAGTTGCTAAACGACAAAATCCTCATCGTAAGTATGTGTGAATTACGATTACTTTTATCAATCTTTGTGCGAAGATGCTCTGAACTTTAATTAATCGGCTCAAAATTAAATTCAAAATTCAAGACCGGGCTCCACCACTCTACCCAACACAAACATCCATTCCAGCATTTTGATTGAAACTTATTCAAATTCTCATATGTTTTTTTCTTCGATAAAGTTTTTTTATATTACATCCATTTATTTGCATAGTTACATTATATTCAATTATATATGCTAACAGTATGGTATTTATTTTTATAATCCAAAATAGTAGCTAAATCCTAATCTTATCATATTGTGTGAATCAATAAATCATATGTAAAACCAGAAAATTACTTTAAATCGAGTTAATATTACGGAAATATATAATAGGACCATCGAATTGCTAGAAATAAAAATATGAAACAATACAATACATAATAAATAATTTTATAATCCCTCAAACAACTAATCGCCGTTCCCCGAGTATAAAAAACACCAATATATCAGGTTTGTTGCATTGAATCTTTAGAAAAACATTAAAAATTTATCCAGAAAAGTTGTATACAAAACTTTAAAGAAATGCACCCTGCATAATATTTTATTGAAAGTTAAACGCATTAGCCCAACACTTAAAGTAATCACACCTCCATATATAAAAACTAAAATAGCCAAAATTATTTTTATCGTATTAGGTAGAAAAAGTCAAAAAACGGATTAAATAAAAAGAAAATAGTGTGGGAAAAGGTGGAGGCGCCGCTGAGCAGCGCCGTACAGCAGTAGGGTAGGGCATACGTCAGCATCGAAATGGGGACTTGTTTGGTCTTAGTCAGATGAAACGACACGTCTTATCAGGCGGCGGCTGAGGCTGGCCGGCTCCTGCCTTCTCTCCCACCATCCACGCACACACACACACGCACACAGAGACTCGCTCTCTCTCTACATTTAATATTTGACTACTGTGTGAAGTTGCTTCTGTATGCAGTTTTGCTCCCTGCGGTTTGATCAAATATCTCAAGAAATGGGGTGGGGGCATGTTGCCACCTACACTAATGCCGGCCTTAGTTACGTCACCCGTTGTTTAATTACAGTGCTCCACCGTTTTATTTTATTGAATCATACGTGGAAATTGGGGTGGGTGCAATTGTATCTCTTGTAGAAATTTAATAAATAAAAATAAAATGATTGGAAATATTTTTATCCTTTTGATTGATGAATTTTGGAATGAGGGAATTCAATAATTTCAAAATCCATAGTTTGATTAAAGTGTTTAGTTATGAAAAAATAAAAATGATACTCAAATACTTGGAAATTACTAAAACTCTCCAAATTTAAAAAATTATTTATTTATTATGTTATTATATAATTATAATATTATATGTTATTATAGTTATAAATTATTTTTTATATATATATATATATTAACAATATTATTAAATTTATCATTTATTTTGTATCGGAACTTTATATTTATAAAATAAATAAGAAAAATAGATTATTTATTTATTTTTAATATGATTTTTTCTTTGTTATAATTAAATTAATTAATATTTATATAATATTTTAATTATTTCCTAAACCTATAATTAAATTTAAAAAATTAATTATCAGAATTGAAAATAATTCCCAAATCTATCTCATATACCAAAAAGGGGGAAATTGTTAGGATTTTTGTTAGAGAAATCCTTCCTTACATTTTGTGTTTTGGTGGGTCAAAGATTGAAAGCCATCATAATCAGTATTTCAGTTTCCAGAGTTATAAACTGTAATCTATTTATAGAATCAATCGAGTTGTAATGGAACTTAGGCTGAAAACCGAGCCAAGGAGATGCTCGAGAGCTGACAATTTGCACGCCTTGAAACTTGGTTTCTACCAAGTATAGCCTTGACCAAAACTGAGTTGGAGCACTCAGTATAGGGTCTTCCATACTGACCAGGATTAGTCAGTATGAGGGCTTCCCAGTACTGACTAGGAGAAGTCAGTATGAGGGTTTTCCATACTGGTCAAGAGAAATTAGTATAAGGGTGTTTTCCATACTGACTATGGACAGTCAGTATGAGGGTCTACCATACTAACTATGGGAAGTTAGTATGAGGGCTAAGCTATACTGACCTTGGGAAGTCATCATAAGAGCTTCTACCTTTAAAGTACGAGCTATTCGAAAGATATTGAAACTCAGTCAGAACATAAGCATATACATGCCCAGGTGAAAGTCAGTACGAGGTTATCCAAACTTGGATCCGTCAGATTGAAACTTTATCTGACATAAAGTTAGTGTATAGCACACTGACATAGAAAAGTAGAGTAGACCTACGGCATGGGCTACAATTGGACAATATCTTCCATGAGTCTAACTACTGGATTTATGTTTCTAACAGACAAAAATTTGAAATGCCGAAGGAGGTCCTCTGACAAACAAACCAAATTGACTCAACTTAAATAGGTTAACGAACGAGAGACAAACGAACCAAAATTGAAGATCCTAAAAAAGCGCTCTGATAAGCCATCTCTCTGCTAAAACTCTCTCAATTCCCGTGTTTCTTAACACGAGACTTAAGTCATTGACTCAAGTTATCACACCGTGCTATCTTCTCCTAGCACGATACTGAAGCTTTTCTTTGGTGAATATATCATTCCAAGATAAATTCATAGCCATCAGTTTCCTACTATGGGACCCTGATTCTCACGGGTGTATGCCAACCAACTGAGTTCTGGGAAGAACAACAAACATCCAACCACCAGGAAGAAGGCTGCGGTTTGTCGTCCTCACTTCAACCTGAAGACTAAGTCCGCAAGGAGTTCCTAGGCGAGTGCCACAGCTGACCGAAGGACAGAGGCACCGACGGGCTGTGTATAGATCGTAAGTCCGTAAGGAGTTCATAGGCTTGTACTTTGTTAGGATTTTTGTTAGAGAAATCATTCCTTACTTTTGATGTTTTGGTGGGTCAAAGAATTTAAGCCATCTTAGTAAGTTTTTTCCAGTTTCTAGAGTTCTAAACTGTAATCCTTGTATAGGCTCGATCGAGTTGTAATAGAACATAGGCCGAAGACCGAGCATGGAGAATGCTCAAGAACTGACTATCATCACGCCTAGTCTTGACCAAAAACTGTATTGGAGCACTCGATTTAAGGACTATCCATACTGACCAGGAGAAGTCAGTATGAGGGCTTTCCCAAACTGACTAAGGAGAAGTCAGTTTAAGGGATTTTCATACTGATCCGGAGAAATCAGTATGAGGGCATTTTCCATACTGACTGTAGACAGTCAGTATGAGATTTTTTACCATACTGACCGTGGGAAGTTAGTATGGGGGCTAAGCTATACTGACCTTCAGAAGTCAGTATAAGAGCCTCAATCAGACTCAGGCATTCGTAAATGCCTAAGTCAGTACAAGGTTATCCAAACTGGGTTCCTCGGGCTGAAAAGGAGTCTGACATAAAGTTAGTGTATAGTACACTGACACAGGGTAGAGCAGAAAGGATTCCTAAGGCATGGACTATGATTGAACAATATAATCCATGAGTCTAACGTCTGGATTTATGTGTCTAACAGATAGAAATTCAAAATGCAAAAGGTCCTCCTCTATATTAAGACCTGCCCTCTAAACCTTAAATAGTTACTGAATTGAATTCAAAATCTGTAAGACTCAAGAAGACAAAGGGCAGTTTCAGGTTATCTCTCTTTGTTAAACTCTCTGAGTTTCCGTGTTCTCTAACACGAGACTTGAGTCTCCGACTCAAGTTACCCACCGTGCTAACTTCTCCTAGCACGGGGCTGAAGATCTTATAGGTGAATATATCTTTCTGAGATATATTCATAGCAGTTAGTTTCCTAGTCTGGAATTTTGATTATCACGGGCGTATGCCAACCACCTGAGTTCTGGGAAGAACAAGTAAACATCCAAACTGATTATGGGAAGAATTAGTAAACATCCAACCAGCAGGAAGGAGGTTGCGAGGTGCGTCCCCACTTCAACCTGAAGACTGAGTCTACATGGAGTTCTTAGGCGAGTGCCATAGCTGACCGGAGGACGGAGGTGCTGACGGACTGTGTATAGATCGTAAGGAGGCTTGTATTTACTTAGTGAATTATCGAGACCTTGGGTCTAAAGAGTGGATTTAGGATATTGAAGTCCAAACCACTATAAATCTCTATGTGCTGCTTTACTGCTTTCCTTCATACTTGCTCTATTTTTCTGTTTCACAAACAGACTCTTGAAACCTTTAATACTCGTCCAAGTATTGAAGCATATATACTGTGAAACTGACTTAAGTCAAAACAGAGACTTACACTTAAACTCTCCACACACAAAACTGACTATACTTTGTTTAGATAAACCAGTGCAACTATTATTACATACTTCCACTGCATACACAAAACCTTCTGTTGCACAGTTTGCACTCTGATTTCGGGACCAACATACTTACTTAGTGAATTTTCCAGACCTTGAGTTTGAAGATTGGATGTAGGATATTTAGATCCGGACCACTATAAATCTCGTGTGTTCTTTACTTCTTTACTTATTTTCCTTCCTTGTTTAGTTTCGCAAACTGACTATTGAAACCTTCAGTACTTGTCCAAGTATTGAAGAGTATACTCTGTGAAACTGACTTAAAAAGAACAGACCTAAGCTTAAGTTTTCTACACACTATTTGTAGAATTATTGTTTCCGCTACATATTCAAACCTTCCGCTGCACGTATTTGTACTTGATTTCGGGACCAACACAAAGCATTCAAGATATATTTTCGGAAGTTATATTTCAGATCAATCATATTCCTTGTGTAATTCAGCTATCTAAAGCCCACACAAAACCCTATAAATACCCTCTAGTTTAGATCATTCAGTATCATTCACCACCTCAATTTATGTAGTGTTTTTAGTCTTTAGTTTTATTTTAATATTTTAATTTATGTACTTTAGGATTTCTATTTTATTTTATTAATGCAATTTACTTTTTTTATTACGTCTTTTTATTTTATTATGTCTAGCTAATTTTCCTAGCAGAATCCACGGTTTGTAGAACCGTTTTAGATGCATGCTTAGCGTTGATTGATTAATTCATTGTTGATTGTTTGGGACTCACGTCTTCTTTTATAATTCTAAATTAATTGAAGGATCGAGGGTGAATATTGATTTAGATGTCTAGCTATTGATAGAAGGACCGAGAGGAAGCTATTGATAGTGAGATTAGGAAAGCATGATGCAATCTATGTTGTCCGACCATGAAGTATTAGATTCCTGGGATTAAAATCTGTTGATCTAAGGAGACTGATTAATAGGTATTCTTGAAACCAAGAGGAGGTAATCACTTTTTTGTAATCTAGTTATTATTTACCCGACCAAGGTAATAGTAACACTTCTCTAATGTTCACCTATTACATGAATATGACTGATTTGTTATTTGCATGTTATCTATAATAGAAGTTCAACCCTAAGATTTGTGATTTTCGTTATTTGTTTTAAATCTTATTTTTATTTTTCGAAACTCAAAATCTAATTTTCTAATTGCTCAAACAATTATTTAAATATTGTATTTTAGTACATGGGTCTATTTTGCTTATCATTCTCGGTGGGTTTGACATTCGAGTGAAAATTTATTTGACCACTATCCTATAATTAATATGGTAGGAATCAGTGATCATCAGCCTGAGGAACTGGAAACTCGTTGATCACCAGGGTCTTCAAACTTAAAGTAATCTCCATTTTTTAAGTTTGCCTCGAAGAACGTTCTCTGACTTATTCTCTTGTTTTATGCGGGGATTGGTGCTTTGAGATTATCCTGAGCTTGAAAACTAGTGATGCCAACTAGTTTTTCTGGATATTAGTTTCCAAACTGGTAGCTCTTTTCTTCTCGCTCCTTGCACATCTTGAACTGGTGGATTAAATCAGAACCCAGTTTGTCTAGATTAGCTCTGTTATAACCCAAAAAAAATCCTAAACAGGACTTTACAAGTTTTTGAACAGACTAGAGCTATTTTAGAGGTACTCTAATTATGGAGATCTAGTTGGCAAGATTTATCAAGATATTTCCAGAAGATTCACTACAGATATGATTGAAGATTTGATTTATCTTGATAAGATTTGGTAGTTAGTTATTTAAGTAATTTCGGATTATATCTTTTAGATATATTTTATTTCCTTAGTTTATTAGAATTTGATTTCCTTATTAGATTAGGATTTGATTTCCTTATGAAATTAGGATTTGATTTTCTTATTAGATTATGATTTGATTTCCTTATTAGGATTTGAGTTTGCCTATATATAGGCCTTGTTATGGAACAAATAATTCAGTTTTCAGTTCAATAATAATTTTGTGAGTTATTTCTCCAATTCTGAAAACTCATGAATTTCTGTGGATTACCTTGAAATTCAAAAGTGACTTATCAACCGGACTTTCACATTCGTTTGTGGTGTCTTCGACTATATCCTTTGTTGTTGGATCAATTCGCTTCTTGGGTCGTAGGAGATTTCAATCTGGACTGCGGTACTTGAAGGTTTTTGAATCCAAAGGTGTTGGGTCTTCCCCTGTTATCAACCTTAGTTGCTTCCACGTTGTGTCTGAGTCCATTCGTTCGATTTCCTGGACTGCGATCTAAACCTTCCCGGTGAGGATCGTATTATCTAAACTCGTGATTTCTATACAATTTTTGGCACATTGAAATAATCAAGTAAGCAAGAATACTTCCTAACATTTGAAATATAAATATTGAGGCTAGCATATGTTTTGGGAAAGGATTTAGATTTAGGATAATTAGTTGATATTTTCGATAAAATTATTTTGTAGATATGATTTAAAATAAACAAAATGCAAAATTAGATTTACGATGAAAAATGAATACATAAACTTTTATTTTTTTGGGCTATGTTACATAATAAATGGGTGGGGAATTCCCATATCTTATTGATCAAGACATTACACCTATATATACAAGTTGGTGAGGAACTCTGCTCGGAGTTGTGCCCATGTGGCAATTATGCTCTTGTCCAATCCAGCAAACCAAGACCGGGCCTCATCCCTGAGAGAAAAAGAAAACAAACGCATCCGGATGGTGTCTTGAGGCACTCCATTCTGCTTGATTGTGTCACACACCTCGATGAACTGACTGAGGTGGCTGTGCGGGTCCTAAATGGCCTTCCCTGCATACTGGTTCTGCTGGACCATCTGAATCAGGCCTGTCTTCAGATCAAAGTTGTTGGACTTCCTCTTCATGATGACACTGGGCGGAAAGAAGTTGGTGAGGAACTCTGCTCGGAGTTGTGCTCATGTGGCAATTCTGCTCTTGTCTAATCCAGCAAACCAAGACCGGACCTCATCCCTGAGAGAAAAAGAAAACAAACGCATTCGGATGGTGTCTTGAGGCACTCCATTCTGCTTGATTGTGTCGCACACCTCGATGAACTGACTGAGGTGGCCGTACGGGTCCTCAATGGCCTTCCCTGCTGATATGTGCGTAATTTGTACTGTTTTTGGAATATGAATTGAATGAGTTGATGAGGATTAAGTGCACAAATCACACACATATCTCTTCTTTTCATTGATTTTCCTTCACTTGGTGTTCGGGAGTTGTTTTGAGTGGGCAGGGCATAAAAAGTGTTAGAAATTCGAGTTTTGGAGCTAAATTGAGGTTTTGGACGAAGCAAATCCCGTTCAGGACGCATATGTCCCGTTCGGGACGAAAAAAGAGAAGAAAGAGACAAAAGTGCGAAGTCGGTCCCGTTCGGGATGGATTGGTCCCGTTCGGGACCATGGTTCGAGAAGCTCCAGTTCGGAACTCGGAAATCTGGCGTGAATGAAGGAGAAAAAATGTGAAGGCCGAAGCCCGTCCCGTTCGGGACCCACCCGTCCTGTTCGGGACCAGTCGGGATTTTTGGTCGAGCATCAAGTTCCATTCCGCTCGGGATGGAACTTTGCAAAGGAGGATCCCGTTTGGGATCAAAAGGCCTGAAGCTGCGAATTTCTCAACTGTAAAAGGCCAAGGGATTTTACAAAGTAAGGGTTCGACTTTTGAAAACCCTAGAGAGAATAAGGCACGAGATTGAAGCAATTTTCACGTCGCAAGGCTCGGAATTGAAGGTGGAAGGAAGGATTCGAAGCTAGATTTGAAGATTCATCATTAAAATCCTAAGCTTTCTTGTTCTCCTTTCTCTTCCATGATTTACTTTGGGATATTGACGTTTTTCATTGTAGTCATGAGTAGCTAAACTCATTGTTGAGGATTTGGATGTGATTGGGATTGATTTGAATATTGTTTGGATTTGAGTAATTGAATTTTCAAGGGTTTGATTATTATTGTGGATTTGAATGTGTGTTCCTTTCATGATTGATCACCATGTGTTGGAAAGTATGCCTCAATGAACTAACTTGATAGGTTTGATGATTAGAGGGGATCGCAATAATAATTAGGTGTTGTTTCATTTAGAAGATAGATGAATTGGCATCTAGGTTATTAAATTCTTGAGCTTTTGGGAGTTAATCGAGATTAACATACCTAGACTTAGGTTAAAATTGAGATTAATCTACGGTTGTTACACCGGTACTAAGGGTAATGACTAGAGTTATGTGAATTGACCCAGCTCATCTTATTGAAATTGTTTCGTAAAGTTAGCAAATCCAAGCATATTCATAATCTACCCCAATCCATCCTATGTCCTCAACTATTCTCTCTCTGGTAATCTCAAGAAAATTGATTGGTTTTATTTACTTGTTACATTAATCTTTAGAATTCTAAGTAGTTTAAAATTGATCTTTCAAAACAATTTTCATCGCGTCTAGATATTAGGTTCCAAAATCAATCCCTTTTACTTAAACAACGGGCGAATTGAGTCTTCGTGTTCGATAATTTTTACTTGATAAAAAATACTGCATCACCTGCATACTGGTTCTGCTGGACCATCTGAATCAGGCCTGTCTTCAGATCAAAGTTGTTGGTATCAATGCCAACCTGGAATCCTGGCTCCTCTCTCTGTGGCAGGAAGCGATCAAGAATGGATCTTTGAGGCACCACAATTCGCCTTTCAGGGTTTTTTTTCATTGGCCAGGGCTGCCAGTCTGGCAGCCTGCTCTGCTTAAACTGCTTGTGCTACTTGAAGTTGCTCCCTGAGTTGTCGAACCTCATTCATGAATTGTCTTTGCTCCTCAGGAGTCATGTTTTGGAGTTGTGCTTCTGGTGGTTGCTCCATCTCAGGCTCTCTTTCCTTTGCTTTTGTTTCTCCTACAGGTAGCTTCAATTTCTGGGTTAAAGGCTTCAAGATTCTTCCCCCGAGCTCTTGTGTTCATGCACCTGAAGAGAAAACAGAAAACGGGGAATAATTCTCTGTGTCGACCGACAGGGTGACTGTTGATCGACACAGATGCTGCTTTTGTGTCGATCGACAGAGGCTTTGTCGATTGAAACAAAAGCAAAAATTCTCTCACACACACACGAACAGAAATTAAAAACTTAATCCAGAAAATATCAAAACAATCCAATAACAAGATAAAATCTAACTATCCCCGGCAACGGCGCCAATTTGATCGCCTGTAAAAATTACAGTTTTATTATAATATAACGATGCAAATAAATTTATAAACTCAAAGGTATGTCGAACCCACATGGATAGTACAACGAAATCATCTCATGTACTGGCATAGTTTATCTATTATTTGTTTGAGAAAATCCAAATTTGAGAAGACTTTTGTTTTGAAAAATAGAAAATAACTTGGGAATAAAATTTAATAATAAAAGCACAGATTCTAGGGAAATCAACCAATCCAATCAACATGCAATAACCAATCAATCCAAACCCAAAATAATTATTAAGGTAGGAAATCTGTTAAATTGGAATTAATTTCTTTGTTGGGCAATTAAAACCTAGATTACTAGAAAGTGAATTTCACCTCTCGGTCTCAAGAACACAAACTAGTCAATCTCAATAAAAATACAGATTTGAAAACCCTACAACTAATTCTTCTTTTTGAGACAGAAAACTGTTGTATCAAAATTCTATTTTCCTATTATTAATTATCTCCTCTCGGTCTCAAATTAATAACTATAAACCTAATCCAATTTTCATCTATCGATACTTCAATTGATATTAGATTTTAAGATCAAAACCATAGAATTTGAACCAAGTAATTAGGGTTTGGAATTAATCGAATTAACACATGCTAACAAGGATGGAGAAAACCCTAGAACCTGTTAAGGGTTCTAGCCTAACATAATCGAAATAAACATTGCAAAAGATGTAAAGAAACTTACTTGAATCATTAAAGCAATAGGAACCTTGAATTACTTGAATGTCTTGAATCCAAAGCAACAATAAAATAAAGAGTACTGGAAAATTAAAGAGTTTAATGCTGAAAATTAAAGAGTGGAAAAACTGAAATTAAGACCTAAATAATGCTGAAAAGAAGGTTGAATTTTTCGAGCTAGGAAAGTCCTATTTATAGGGGGAGAAATCAAATCTTCAAAAGGTAATGGTTTGGGAAGGAAAAATCTCCAAATTGGGCAAAAATATGCCTTTCCGGCGCGCATTTCGATCGACACAAATCCTGTCGATCGACAGAAATGCAGATCACAAGTTTCTGGAATTTTGACCTCTGTTTCGGTCGACACAAATCCTGTCTCTAGACACAGAAACCTCCCTCTGCGCAGTCTCACGGTTTTGGCCATAACTTTTGCTCCCAAACTCCGATTGACCCAATTCCAGTTGCGTTGGAAAGCTAACTCAAAGATTTTTCCAATTCCATGATCCATTAGGTCAGATTTCACGTGTGGAAGAATTCGTGACTGTTCCATTGGACATCTATTGCGTACGGTACGGGTTTTCATTGATTTTAGCCTAAAACCTGCAAAATATTACCATGACAAGCATAATATCCCCTATAAACACTTCATGCTTGATTATTAACTAAAAACTCAAGTAAATGCAAGAAAACAATAAGAAAACAACGTGATAAGTGAGGCAAAATACGAGCTTATCAGCCAACCAGAGTGAGTCCAAGCTTCAGCAACAAATTTAGGAATAGAAACAGAAGAAAGAGAAGTGACCAAGGCACGAGTAAGGGCGGGAAGAAAAATGATCACAAGAAACAAAAGAAGAAATATGAAATGTACAAGAGCGTTCACCTTTTCAGAGAGCTATAAGAATGTCATGACTTGAGACAAGATCTGACATTGAAGCTATTGGCTCATCAGGACATGAATCTGGTGTATCAAGCACCACATTAGTAGCAACCGAATAGGACGAGGTCGGCAAGAATAAATTTGTGTGAGAGGAGGACGACTAGAGGTTGAAGGAATAACTGGAGCCGAGGTAGTGTATATAAGAAAATCTATATCCTCCCCCTCAATGGGAGGAGGAGTAGTGACCGGAGAGTGGACAATATTTTCAGAGAAGGTAAAATCAGTAGACACAAGATACCTATCGAGACTTGGACTATAACACAGATACCCTTTTTGTAGCCTGGAATAACCTAGAAATATGCATTTCAAAGATTTAGGGTCTAGTTTAGTAACATGAGGACGAACATCCCAAACTAAACAAGTACACCCAAATATTTTAGGTGCAATAGAAAAAAAAAAGGTTGAGAGGGAAACAAAACATGAAAAGAAGGCAATCCACGAAGAACAGATGATGGCATACGATTAATAAGAAAACATGCAGTGGAAACAACATCATCCCAAAAATGTTTAGGAACTTGCATAGTGAATAACAAGACTCTAGCAGTCTCAAGAAGATCACGATTCTTTCTTTTAGCAACACTGTTTTAAGATGGTGTGTCAACACAAGAAGTTTGATAAAGAATACCATTATGCATCATATAATTTCAAAATTTGTCTGAGAGATATTCCTAAGCATTATAGCTACGTAAAATTTTCACAGATTCATTAAATTGTGCTTTAATCTCAGCAAAAAATGTAGAAAAATTTGTATAAGATTCAGGACGAGTTTTCATCAATTAAGCAAAGTCATATGAGAATGATCTATAGGGATTTCATGGCGAATCGAACCGCCAAATCCAAATAAGCCGGACCATTCATGGATGTTGAGAACAATTACCAATTCAATAAACCCTAGCATGCTCCTATAAATTTAATTCAGTGGATATGAGATTACCTCAACTCCGTAGTGTCAGATCCGATCTTTCGTGTTTGAATTCCAATCCCTTGATTCAACCACGCGATTTAATTAAATCTTCAGAAACAGAAATTAGCAATAGATCTAATTTCTAGATTTAATTAAACTAAAGAGAAAAGAAAAAGGAATATGTTCTCCAGATTAGATCTTCAGATTTGTATCCCAATGATGTTCAATCCTACTACTGGTGAGGATTCCACAGGACTGTGATAGTGTAGACTAGAGTCAAAATCCTTCGTCTCCCAAACACATTGAGCGCCACCCACTGCCTCTCTCTTACTAGGGTTTTGACTGATTTCAAAGTTCTGGGGTTTGTGAGAGAGAACTATCTATTTATAGACCTAGGGTTTCAACCCTAATGGGCTACTGAGCCTCTTTTCAGCATATTTAATTGGGTCAGACCTGTGACCTAATGCAAATAATAAAGTGGGTCTATGAATTAATTAATTCCTATGTCCACAATCCAGGACTCAATTAATTAATTAATATTAATTCTTTTTGTCACAACCCGTTTCCAAACTACATATTGAGTTATTTTTAAGATTTTATTAGTACAGATTGGGTCCTAATCAAAAATATTTATTTTAATTATTTAATATGTGTATTTATTTAATTTGAATCTCATTAATATATTTATATTTATTTTAAGGATAATATTATTATAAGTATGCGTAATTTTCTAAAATGCTAATAAACTAATACTATTTTTATAACTAATAATAATAATTAAGTAAATAAATAAATAATAAATAATTGGATGGATAATTATACGAAAACTCAATATTACTAATAATAGTATAGGTGAACTTATCAATTAAGAATACAAAACTTAATGAAGAAGAATTTGATAACAATTTTACAAGTGGTGGCGTTGGAGAAATGCAAGAGATGAGTCAATAATTTTAAATAATATTTTAATAACTAAACTTACCTATAAATACATGCATGGACTTAGTCATTCGTACGCACCTTCAAACATTCCGAGGTACGTATTATTTCATAATTATTTTATGTTAATTCATATATATATATATATATATATATATATATATACATTAAATTATTTATAATACTATTATTATTATAGAATTACTTTCATATTTAATTATATACAAGGATTATACATTTATGATTTAATGTATGAATTTAGATTCATTTAAATTAAAGAAATGTAATTGTTTTGAATTAAGGTGCAATGCAATTAAAGCTGCATTGAAGCAGTAAGCTAGATCATGCTCTCAAGGTCATCAAACCTCAGGTGTGGGATTTACTTTAATTATGCAATTGTTGATTTAAGATTGTTCTTGTTGATATGATATGTTTAACGTGTATGGCTTCACATCATATATGGTATGTTGGAACTGAACGCCCAACATATTCATGTGGGACTAAACGTCCTTTATATTTATGTTGTGCACAACTCAGTCGCCTGGGGCTGTGAATAGGCCCGGGATCTATATAAGGTCCTTGGATGCACCGTGCGACATCATTGATATACATTTACAGTGATGAATACACATGTATTTCATTTTATATGAGCTTGAACAATCTTATGCATAATGCCCACACTGAGTGTATTTATATACTCATCCCACATTAATATTTCAGGTGAATAACGTTAGAACGATGAAGTCGGAGACGCGTGGAGGATCGAATGACCCACCAAGTTATTTTCCTATTTAAAGCACTAGCTTCCGCCTTTTGCGTGAATAAAAATATATTTTATATTTTCACTGATTTATTTAAAATATTGAGTTGTATTTCACTTATATATTACGTTAACACCTTAAATGGATTAGGGTGTTACACTTTTTCACCACAGAATTAATACTAAACTACCCCCTTTATTACCACGTTATGAGAACGAGCTGCATTTACTTGGGAATCCCCATATTTAAGGTTACTGGAAATTCATTAATTAATCGGAGCTTCTAACAAGCTCTATATACAATAATTAATCTCTTATTTCCTGAGCAGTACCACTCAAACCTTATCACTCGTGCTTAAACTTAATCAGCCTGCAGGACTTTAGCACAATGAATGTTATTGAGCTCATCAGGGAATGTCCCCATCCTATTACTCGGATATGATTACCTAGCTCCAGTATCAAGCTGTAATACACGAACTACTGTTACCCAAGATGCAGGTATACTAGCACGTTACTCAAGCTCTCCACCATGGCAAGTCAAAACAACAGTCAACCTGTGCATACCTCTGAACCTTCGTTAGGTTTTGGATTCAATCAAGATCAAGATCTTGTATTCTCTGATGTCAGACAGTAGAATACATCTCTTTGTGGTTCAATCAATACGCAACTGCACGTACTAGCATATAAAGTAATCAAGACAACTTATTTCTTTCCGACTATGATGCAGCCTATACCGACAGACTTATCCTCGTACGCTATCTTGGCTGTGATAATATGTATATCTCACTAGGTCAAGTGATCATACTGTCTTCTACAATCTACAATATGCCGTATGATCGTCCCTATCGGTGAGATAAGAGGATACCGTTGTCACTCGCATGTAAGTTTGTTTAACAGTAAGGAAATACCGTTGAATGTATACTCATTGTAATAAATCCTTTCTATATACAAAACCCAACATGATCATCAACAAAGGTAATAAAATAACGAAAACGAGGTTTAGATGTAATAGGAAATGGACCCCATACATCAAAATGGACTAACTCAAACGGAGCACTTGCTCTCTTATTGACACGAGGATTCAAACTAGTACAATGGTGTTTAGCAAACTGACAAAACTCACAATCTAAAGAGGACAACTGAGCGAACTAAGGATACATGTTCTTCAAAAGTGCAAGAGATGGATGACCCAAACTACGATGTGCTTCCATGGCAGTAACAATTCCGGTACATGCAACAAATGTTGAATGTTATGTATCAAGAATGTATAGGCCACCCGACTCATGCCCTTCACTATTATCTGCTTCATCGTAAGATCCTGAAATAAGCAATAATTTGGAAACAAAGATGCAGAACAATCCAGATCTTTAGTTAGTTTGCTAACAAAAACCAAATTAAAGGTAACTTTAGGAACACTAAGAACAGAAGACAATGATAAGGAAGGAGTTGGTTTGACGGTTCCCAAACCAGTAACTTGAGATTAAGAACCATCAGCAAGAGTAACAGGAAAAACATGAGTATGAGGATCAAAAGTAGTGAACATATTTTGGTTACCTGTCATATGATTTGTAGCACCATAATTGATGCCCCACTTAGAAGAGGAGGAAACAAGGCATGCATTGGGATTACTGGACTTGGCCACAGCTGTAACAAAGCTAGATTGAGTCGATTGTTGCATAAAATTAACATACTCACTCGCAGAGATTGTAGCAGAATCATTACCATTGCTAGAACCACTTTCAGCCACATGAGCAGCAAATCGGGAGATCCTTCTTCTGAAGTTATTATATCGACGTTTCTGACAGTGTCTTTTGGTATGACCAATCTCATGAAAGTAATGACACTCTGCAGTTGCTGTCCAATGTGGTTGAGATCTCTTATTTCCATCATTCTTGTGTTGTGGCCTCCAAAGCTGATTAGTAGGTGCACGACTGAGGAGAACACCATTATGTGGAGAAGGTGGAGTAGTAGTAGTACGCTCAGTGTGAAGAAGTCGGCTGAAAGTTTCATCCAAAGATGAAATCTGACTATTAGAAAGTATTTGAGACTTAGCATTCTCAAAATCAGATGAAAGACCGGCTAAGAAACTCATCACAACCATTTTCTCACGATGAGCTTGTTGGACTATATTGTCACAGCTAAATGGAATTAATACATTTAATTCTTCGTAAGTCCTCTTAAATTCCATGTAGTAATTTGTAAGCGATTTGTTTCCCTTCTCAGGCTTATAGAAGGCCTGACAAATATCACACATTCTAGAAATATTCTCTTTTCCCAAATAAAAAAACTCCAGATAAGACAACAGAGATTTCATAGTCCAACAATGGGTAACCATTCCAACAACATCACTACTAATAGAATTACAGATCTTTAGAAATAATCTAACATCCGTACGAAGCCAATTGACTTTAGAGTCATCAGATGGGGGGTCATCAATCATATGATCATCCATAGAAACACTCAACAAATAAAGATCAATAGTTTGACGCCAATCCAAATAATTTACTGAATTAAGATTATGTTCCGTAATCTTCGTCATCACAGGAACAATATCAACCACCTTTCTCTCGTTATCAGACATTATAGCAACGGAATAGAAGAAAAAATTCCAATTTAAATCAGATTTTGGATAAACAGTTGTACCTCAAAAGAGCAAAATCCAATAAAATCAGATAATGACCCAGATAGGTAGAGGAGGACTAGGTGAGGACGATGGAGGTTGCCGGAAAACCTGCCAGGGCTAGGCGTGCCGTCACGCGCCGGCAGCGCAGAGCTGCACATAAATCCTCAGGGTCGCGTGTGTCTCGCACGCGCCATCTCCGGTCGCCGGACTTCCCAGGCGGCTCGGTCAAAGGGCGGCGCAGCCTTCTTGGTGGGCGATGTCGATCGATTGGAAGCGGAGTGGATGGGTCGCGATTTATTTGGCTGAGTTTTAAGAAACCCTTACCCCCAAATGTTCAACAAACCCTAGTTTTCGAAAAACCCTAATTTTCGAAATTGCACTCCCTCGGATCGAAAAAGGCTCTGGATACCATGTTACGGAAGTAATGGATATCATATTGATCAAGACATTACACTTATATATTCTAGAAGACAAATCTATTCTAGGGAAATAAAATCAATCAATATCAATTCTAGCTATATTTACAAATATATTTTTTATAATCTACCAGGCTGTAAATATATTTAATCTTTTATATCAAATTCACTCATTTTATGACATTCTTTAAGTAAAATTGCTATTTTGTTAGAAGATAATTCTTTTTGCTAGTCATATCTCTCTTGTGTATTTTATAGAGCCAACAAAATGTATTAAATGCATCTACTTTCTCTCTCTTTCATCAATTGTAAGGGTATAAAAATGAACTTATAATATGAGTTAATTTAATATAAACAGAATCAAGCTGAACTGGTTTAATATGCTTGTTGGGGGTACGATGACGACCCGCCCGCCACAAAGCCCAATACGTAGGTCCACTAACGATTTTGCAGGATAAACGGTCGGGCGACCCATGAGGAAGCAGCCCAAAAGGAAAACAAGTTCGAAAGAAGTTGTTCAAACCGAAGCAGTCCGCATAATGCGGCCCGACAAAAGTTGCTCGATCGAGACCAAAGCAGCTCGATCATCAA